>CM050326.1:43296447-43896447 GCA_027475135.1 Bactrocera correcta
CGGGAGGATTGGAGTCTCGCCAAACAGCTGTTTACGTCGGACTCGATCCGGTGGGCGATGGCCTCGTATCAGAGATTCAAGCGGAAGCGGATGACATCTTTCCGGCGCTGTTATGGTCGTGGACGACCCGCTAACACTGCTCACTGACAATGGAATCCACTCTCTATGTGACTTAATCCAAAGTGGTCTCAACCTAGCAAAGGGGTGGTTCAGGGAGGTTGAACTGAATATCAACCCTTCCAATGCTACCGTAATCTCTTTTACGAGACGCCGTCCCTACCCGGTCTTAGGAATCTCACACTTGAGGGTAGTGAGATAGGGATGACCAACAGTGTCAAATACCTCGGTTTGATGCTAGACTCCACTCTGAGGTGGAAGCAGCATGTTAACCTGACCTTGGTCAGGCGAAAAAAGCCTTAATGGTGTGCAATCGGCTCGCAGGAAGGTCCTGGGGATCAGTAGGTGTTTGTACACCATGAGAGTGAGACTGATAATCACATATGGGGAGGTGGCCTGGGCCTCAGTAGCGTCGCAAACTTCGGTTAAGACTAAGCTACTGAAGCTACAGCGGCTGGCCTGTGTCTGCATGACGGGTGCAATGCTCACCTGTCCAACGGCAGCTCTGGAGGTTCTACTTGAACTTACTCCGCTTCATTTGGTTATTGGTCAGGTAGCCAAACACACCCTTCTGCAAATAACGGCTGAGGGGTGTAGAAAAGGTAAGGTAGTCTCGTCCCAGAGGATGGAAAAGATAAGTGGCAATTTACCACTGGCCCTCCTCTCGAGGGACAGCGCTACCAAAAAGGTTAATTTCAGGATAAAGTTTAAGGTTACCATCGGCAGTAAAGACGAATGGAACGACTCCAACCTCTAGCTGTTGTCCAGGGACAGCACTTTGAGGTGGTACAACGATGTTTCGAAAATGTCGGAGGGAATCGGCGCAGGGATTGTGGGCCCACGCACAGCCTTGCGGAACGGAACCAGGTACTTCTAATCTGGGTGCCTGGTCACAGAGGTATAGCCGGTAACAAGCTGGCGGACAAGCTCGCCCGCTCCGCAGCCCTCACGCAGATGGTAGGACCCGAACCTCTCACGGGGGTGGATCTCCACACCAAGAAAGAGCTGCTGCGAAAGGGAAGAAGATATGGGCAGGGAGGAGCATTGGCAACAACCTCATGGCATGAGACATGCCAAGCTGCTAATGGAAGGATACAGCTTAAAAAGGGTTCAAAGCTGTAATAAACCCCCCAAGGAACAAGCTCAGGCTACTGGTTGCATGGTACACTGGCCACTGAAAGTGGAACAGGCATCTGCGCAGCATGGGCCTATCCTCTTGCGCTAACTGCCGGTTCTGCGAAAGGGAGCCTGAAACCCTGGAGCACCTGTTGATCGACTGCACAGCAATCTGCAGACACAGGTCTAAGGCTCTTGGAATGCTGTTTTCCCGGGTACAGATCGCATGGCCTGGCTAGCACTCGCCAGTCTATTGGGCTTCAAAAATGCGCTGGGGCTAAGCGAGTCAATGTGAGATAGGAGAGGGCACAATAGACCAAAGGTCGCGGTGCATTCCTCAACAACTTCATTCATTCATTCATTCATCCTTTCGATGCCAGTAAGATCTCAAATATCACAGAAAGGCTTTTCAAAAATTCTGAACGTTTCGGCCCCTGCACAAATATCTAACACATTTATTGAAAAATTTCACTCATCGTAAAAATCGCCGAATGCACTTTATGTACTTCAGAAAGACAAGCGTATACTAAACTTTAATAATTATTTTGATATGATATTTTCTACAGATGTCACGGACAATAATACTAACATAGAAAAAATAATATGTGGGAAAATAGGTTTTCCCCCGAAATTTAAATTAAAAAGTCTTTCTATTTTTCCCACTGTGGTAAGTAAAACACCTATGAGAGCTGCCCCCTCCACGATGTCAAAATCGATCTTGGGTTCTTTAACGCGCGCTCCGAGGTCCTAATATCGACTCGGGCCACTATCTTGTTTCACAAAGATTCGCATCCGCCTCTGTGCAGAAAAAACCGCACGGTTCGACGTCGATAAGTTGCAATCACAACAGATTGCCGAACGATTTTCTACTCGACTTGCACTCCTGCTCTCTGAGAGCACTTGGTATAAGGGAGCTGTGGGACAGCATTTCAAACTCCTTACGTATAGCTGCAACCGAAATCATTGGTTTTCGGAAAATGCAAAAGAACAGCTGGGACGACGAGGAGTGCCGTGTTGCGGCGAAGAGGAAACAGGCTGCCTATCTCGCAACGTTACGGTCGACCACAACAGGTGTAGGATGGGATAGATACCGGGAATTAAAGAGGGAAGCGAGACGCATTTGCAGACAGAAAAAGAAAGAAGCCGAAATGCGTGAGTATGAAGAGCTTGATAAGCTGGCCGACAGGGATAATGCTCGAAATTTCTACGACAAGATGCGGCGGCTAACTGAAGGTTTCAAGACCGAAGCATACTCTTGTAGAACCCCCAAAGGTGATCTAGTGACCGATGCCCAGATCATACTTAAATTATGGAGGGAACTCTTCTCCAGGCTGCAGAATGGCAGTGAATGCACAACGCTAAGAGAAATCGAACCCGATCCCCAATCAATGACGATGGAGCAGACGTTCTATTGCCCGACCATGAAGAAGTTCGAATAGCAATTACCCGTCTGAAGAACAACAGAGCAGCGGAAGCCGATGGATTACCGGCCGAGCTATTCAAACACGGCGCCGAAGAACTGCTAAGGAGCAGGCATCAGCTTCTTTGTAAAATATGGGGGGACGAAAGTATGCCCAACGATTGGAATTTAAGTGTGCTCCACCCAATCCACAAAAAGGGGACCCCACAATATGCGCCAACTATCGTTGGATAAGCCTCCTTAACATCGCGTACAAGGTTCTATTGAGCGTATTGTGTGAAAGATTACATCCCACCGTCAACAAACTGATTGGACCTTATCAGTGTGGTTTTATACCTGGAAAATGTACAAGCGACCAGATATTTACCATGCACCAAAATTTGGAAAAGATCCGTGAAAGGACACTACCTCTTTGTCGATTTCAAAGCTGCTTTCGACAGCACGAAAAGGTGTTGCCTTTATGCCGCGATGTCTGAATTTGGTATCCCCGCAAAACTAATACGGCTGTGTAAACTGATGTTGAGCAACACGAAAAGCTCCGTCAGGAACGGGAAGGACCTCTCCGAGCCGTTCGATACCAAACGAGGTTTAAGACAAGGTGACTCTCAATCGTGCGACTTCTTTAACCTGCTTCTGGAGAAAATAATCCGAGCTGCAGAACTTAATCGAGAAGGTACAATCTTTTATAAGAGTGTACAGCTGCTGGCGTATGCCGATGATATTGACTGCTGACATTCATAACTTTGAACTTGTAGATAGTTTCGTATATTTGGAAACCAACGTAAAGACCACCAACAATGTCAGCCTGGAAATCCAACGCAGGATAACAGGTGCTACTTCGGACTGAGTAGGCAATTGAGAAACAAAGTCCTCTTTCGACGAAGAAAAACCAAACTCTATAAGTCACTCACAATTCCCGTCCTGCTATATGGTACAGAGCCTTGGACGCGCGTTGCCACGGCGAATATCGCATTCGATGGAACGATGAGCTGTATGAGATATTTGACCACATTGACATAGCTCAGCGAATTAAGAGTTAGCGGCAACGCTGGCTAGGTCAAATTGTCCGAATGGTCGAAAACACTACAGCTTTGAAAGTATTCGACGCTGTACCAGCCGGGGGAAACAGAGGAAGAGGTAAACCTCCACTCCATTGGAAGGACCAGGTGGAGAAGGACCTGGCTACACTTGGAATATCCAATTGGCGTCACATAGCTAAGAGAAGAAACGACTGGCGCGCTGTTGTTGACTCGGCTATAATCGCGTAAGCGGTGTCTACGCCAATTAAGAAGAAGAAGTAAGTAAAACTTTTTACTTTGAGTTTGTTAAATATTAGTTATTTGCATGCTACTTTTTATATAATTTTATAGCAATAAAATTGTGCAGCATTTGTAAAACGATGGTAAGTGATTAAAAAAAAAATTGAGTAATCTTTCTATGGTGCCTCGGGCCGTTAAGGGAGGCACTATCGGTTTATAAAAACTCAAAAGCGCGCGGTCTATTTATTTCTTTTAGGGCTAAGAGAATATAAGTCTAGAAATGTTTTCGAGCCATCGATTTTTACGTGAAGTTAAATTTTTCAGGATTATAAAAATTTCTTCGTCAGTTTGTGAGATATCCAAATGAAATTTAGTGCATAACATAGCGGCATTTTGACATTATTTTGATCATTTGTCCGAATCAGCCAGATCGGGCAACTTCATCATGTTAGTCTGTGTTAATTAAATGCTATGAGCACACAATTTTGCTGAATGGTCCTCCAGTAAATACTCAGTAATGACAGTAAAAATAAAAAAAATCGGAAACATATGCTACATAAGGAATATAATATTAATTCACTGTCTTCAAAATGGAAAAACTATTTATAGCGGCAAAATCGTTAAAAACGGTCCCACTGGAAAAAGAAGAAAGTACTGCTTCATCAAGATAACACACCTTGTCAAAAATTAATGATTAAATGAAACAATGGGTTTCGAATTGCTTCCGTGTTCTAAGCAAATAAAGGTCTCAGGTAAACGGGAAAGGTTGATTTTGCAAACCTTTGGCAAAAGTATCACTTTTATATAGTCTGTGGAAATATTTTTGGTCACTGATTCATTACAAGACCGACCACTGTGCAGTGGTCCGACTACGTCCATCTACGAATTTGTAATTTGTTTTTTACTAAGGAACTAGGTAATACCTAAAACTGTTAGGTTGAACAAAACTATAATATTCTGAAGAATAAAAAAAAATAAATAAAATTGTATAACAAATATATTCATCGTCGAAAAAACTTATATTAAACCGCGAACAATTGTGAGGGATTATTTGTTAAATTTCATAGTGGATTATCTCAGCAAAAATACATCGATAAAATTAATTTTTTTGACTAAGAAGCTTCATCAAAGACCAGTTTTTATATATGGTATGGCGAATTCAATCAAGGTCGAAGATTTCAGAGATGTTAAAGTGACGTTTTTTCTCGAAGTACAGAGGTATAGCCGGTAACAAGCTGGCGGACAAGCTCGCCCGCTCCGCAGCCCTCACGCAGATGGTAGGACCCGAACCTCTCACGGGGGTGGATCTCCACACCAAGAAAGAGCTGCTGCGCAAGGAAGAAGATGTGGGCAGGGAGGAGCATTGGCAACAACCTCATGGCATGAGACATGCCAAGCTGCTAATGGAAGGATACAGCTTATAAAGGTTCAAAGCTGTAATAAACCTCCCAAGGAACAAGCTCAGGCTACTGGTTGCATGGACACTGGCACTGAAACAGCATCTGCGCACAGGTCTAACTGGTCTGGGGGTAATGGAGCACCTGTTGATCGACTGCACAGCAATCTGCAGACACAGGTCTAAGGCTCTTGGAATGCTGTTTCCGGATACAGATCGCATGGCCTGGCTAGCACTCGCCAGTCTATTGGACTTCAAAAATGCGCTGGGGCTAAGCGAGTCAATGTGAGATAGGAGAGGGCACAATAGACCAAAGGTCGCGGTGCATTCCTCAACAACTTCATTCATTCATTCATTCATCCTTTCGATGCCAGTAAGATCTCAAATATCACAGAAAGGCTTTTCAAATATTCTGAACGTTTCGGCCCCTGCACAAATATCTAACACATTTATTGAAAAATTTCACTCATCGTAAAAATCGCCGAATGCACTTTATGTACTTCAGAAAGACAAGCGTATACTAAACTTTAATAATTATTTTGATATGATATTTTCTACAGATGTCACGGACAATAATACTAACATAGAAAAAATAATATGTGGGAAAATAGGTTTTCCCGCGAAATTTAAATTAAAAAGTCTTTCTATTTTTCCCACTGTGGTAAGTAAAACACCTATGAGAGCTGCCCCCTCCACGATGTCAAAATCGATCTTGGCTTCTTTAACGCGCGCTCCGAGGTCCTAATATCGACTCGGACCACTATCTTGTTTCACAAAGATTCGCATCCGCCTCTGTGCAGAAAAAACCGCACGGTTCGACGTCGATAAGTTGCAATCACAACAGATTGCCGAACGATTTTCTACTCGACTTGCACTCCTGCTCTCTGAGAGCACTTGGTATAAGGGAGCTGTGGGACAGCATTTCAAACTCCTTACGTATAGCTGCAACCGAAATCATTGGTTTTCGGAAAATGCAAAAGAACAGCTGGTACGACGAGGAGTGCCGTGTTGCGGCGAAGAGGAAACAGGCTGCCTATCTCGCAACGTTACGGTCGACCACAACAGGTGTAGGATGGGATAGATACCGGGAATTAAAGAGGGAAGCGAGACGCATTTGCAGACAGAAAAAGAAAGAAGCCGAAATGCGTGAGTATGAAGAGCTTGATAAGCTGGCCGACAGGGATAATGCTCGAAATTTCTACGACAAGATGCGGCGGCTAACTGAAGGTTTCAAGACCGAAGCATACTCTTGTAGAACCCCCAAAGGTGATCTAGTGACCGATGCCCAGATCATACTTAAATTATGGAGGGAACTCTTCTCCAGGCTGCAGAATGGCAGTGAATGCACAACGCTAAGAGAAATCGAACCCGATCCCCAATCAATGACGATGGAGCAGACGTTCTATTGCCCGACCATGAAGAAGTTCGAATAGCAATTACCCGTCTGAAGAACAACAGAGCAGCGGAAGCCGATGGATTACCGGCCGAGCTATTCAAACACGGCGCCGAAGAACTGCTAAGGAGCAGGCATCAGCTTCTTTGTAAAATATGGGGGGACGAAAGTATGCCCAACGATTGGAATTTAAGTGTGCTCCACCCAATCCACAAAAAGGGGACCCCACAATATGCGCCAACTATCGTTGGATAAGCCTCCTTAACATCGCGTACAAGGTTCTATTGAGCGTATTGTGTGAAAGATTACATCCCACCGTCAACAAACTGATTGGACCTTATCAGTGTGGTTTTATACCTGGAAAATGTACAAGCGACCAGATATTTACCATGCACCAAAATTTGGAAAAGATCCGTGAAAGGACACTACCTCTTTGTCGATTTCAAAGCTGCTTTCGACAGCACGAAAAGGTGTTGCCTTTATGCCGCGATGTCTGAATTTGGTATCCCCGCAAAACTAATACGGCTGTGTAAACTGATGTTGAGCAACACGAAAAGCTCCGTCAGGAACGGGAAGGACCTCTCCGAGCCGTTCGATACCAAACGAGGTTTAAGACAAGGTGACTCTCAATCGTGCGACTTCTTTAACCTGCTTCTGGAGAAAATAATCCGAGCTGCAGAACTTAATCGAGAAGGTACAATCTTTTATAAGAGTGTACAGCTGCTGGCGTATGCCGATGATATTGACTGCTGACATTCATAACTTTGAACTTGTAGATAGTTTCGTATATTTGGAAACCAACGTAAAGACCACCAACAATGTCAGCCTGGAAATCCAACGCAGGATAACAGGTGCTACTTCGGACTGAGTAGGCAATTGAGAAGCAAAGTCCTCTTTCGACGAAGAAAAACCAAACTCTATAAGTCACTCACAATTCCCGTCCTGCTATATGGTACAGAGCCTTGGACGCGCGTTGCCACGGCGAATATCGCATTCGATGGAACGATGAGCTGTATGAGATATTTGACCACATTGACATAGCTCAGCGAATTAAGAGTTAGCGGCAACGCTGGCTAGGTCAAATTGTCCGAATGGTCGAAAACACTACAGCTTTGAAAGTATTCGACGCTGTACCAGCCGGGGGAAACAGAGGAAGAGGTAAACCTCCACTCCATTGGAAGGACCAGGTGGAGAAGGACCTGGCTACACTTGGAATATCCAATTGGCGTCACATAGCTAAGAGAAGAAACGACTGGCGCGCTGTTGTTGACTCGGCTATAATCGCGTAAGCGGTGTCTACGCCAATTAAGAAGAAGAAGTAAGTAAAACTTTTTACTTTGAGTTTGTTAAATATTAGTTATTTGCATGCTACTTTTTATATAATTTTATAGCAATAAAATTGTGCAGCATTTGTAAAACGATGGTAAGTGATTAAAAAAAAAATTGAGTAATCTTTCTATGGTGCCTCGGGCCGTTAAGGGAGGCACTATCGGTTTATAAAAACTCAAAAGCGCGCGGTCTATTTATTTCTTTTAGGGCTAAGAGAATATAAGTCTAGAAATGTTTTCGAGCCATCGATTTTTACGTGAAGTTAAATTTTTCAGGATTATAAAAATTTCTTCGTCAGTTTGTGAGATATCCAAATGAAATTTAGTGCATAACATAGCGGCATTTTGACATTATTTTGATCATTTGTCCGAATCAGCCAGATCGGGCAACTTCATCATGTTAGTCTGTGTTAATTAAATGCTATGAGCACACAATTTTGCTGAATGGTCCTCCAGTAAATACTCAGTAATGACAGTAAAAATAAAAAAAATCGGAAACATATGCTACATAAGGAATATAATATTAATTCACTGTCTTCAAAATGGAAAAACTATTTATAGCGGCAAAATCGTTAAAAACGGTCCCACTGGAAAAAGAAGAAAGTACTGCTTCATCAAGATAACACACCTTGTCAAAAATTAATGATTAAATGAAACAATGGGTTTCGAATTGCTTCCGTGTTCTAAGCAAATAAAGGTCTCAGGTAAACGGGAAAGGTTGATTTTGCAAACCTTTGGCAAAAGTATCACTTTTATATAGTCTGTGGAAATATTTTTGGTCACTGATTCATTACAAGACCGACCACTGTGCAGTGGTCCGACTACGTCCATCTACGAATTTGTAATTTGTTTTTTACTAAGGAACTAGGTAATACCTAAAACTGTTAGGTTGAACAAAACTATAATATTCTGAAGAATAAAAAAAAATAAATAAAATTGTATAACAAATATATTCATCGTCGAAAAAACTTATATTAAACCGCGAACAATTGTGAGGGATTATTTGTTAAATTTCATAGTGGATTATCTCAGCAAAAATACATCGATAAAATTAATTTTTTTGACTAAGAAGCTTCATCAAAGACCAGTTTTTATATATGGTATGGCGAATTCAATCAAGGTCGAAGATTTCAGAGATGTTAAAGTGACGTTTTTTCTCGAAGAAATTGAGTGAATTTGCAGCCCATCGCTTTTTACTTTTTTAGGCCCAAATGATCTTTAAAATGCTTTTCACTTATCCCTCCTAATCCAGGGTGTTATGCGACTCCCGTGCCCATTGAATGATTTGCAGCCAGGAGGTGAATTCGGCTGTATTCGAACGTTGCCTCCCCAACACCGGGCCGAATTGGGAGTACCTGTGACCATCAAAATAATAGACCCGACAGCTCACCCTGTTGAGTCAAGGGTCGTAAGAACATGATGAGCTCTAAATCAAAATCAAAACTCGGACAACACGGAAATAAGGCATCAAACAAGGAAAACGGACACGGACAACGAAAAGGACATCAGTGCAGCGGTAGGCAAGGGGGGTCGAGGAGCTAGGCGGAAGTTTAACTTCCTTGACGCTCTTCGCCAGAGGAGCGGGCGCTGTTTGAAGAGCAAGCCAGGAAGGATGATGACGAACATGCCCTCACGCTCACCTGGCGGAAACGCCTGGTGCCGCTGTAGCAGCTACGAGCGCCGCCAAGACTCCCGCCGGAAGGCGCAGTGGGTCGGACTCGGGTGAATCACATCAGGCAGAGCACCGTCGAGCTCAGATGATGCAGATGAAAGAGGAGGCGTAGAAGAGGTGGGCAACATCCCCTCCCAGAAGCTGGCAAACCCGGCGGGTGCGACGACCCACACAGGATGGGAATGAGCGGTGCCATCACGAAGTGGTACCTGCGGTACCTCAGAGAAGGGAAGACTCTTGAGGTAGCGGAGGCTTTGCCCAGGAACAAAGGCAATCACCCGGCAGAGTCGTTGAAACCAGAGGAACTTACCGTGCTCCAGGGCCTCCTCATGGAAGAGGTGTTCAGAAGGGAGGATTACGCGGCGTTCTTCCTGCGGGTGGAGTTCAGAGGAGGTATGCTGCAAGTGGACTGCATGGACGAGGCGTCCGCCAACTGACTGAGGGAGTACGCTCCAAGGATGGGAGCCTGAAAGGGCCCCGTCCTTTGCGCGAAGAGGGCGGAGGACTTGCCAATCATGACAATGTTCCTCCCTCGGTGCGGGGACAAGCACTATAAGTTCGCCTTAGGTCTAGTGAAAAACCAGAACCGGGGAGTCAGCATTTCGTGCTGGCGCGTCGACGACAGCAAAATGGAGATATGGAAGGCTGATGATTGTACTTGTACATCGACGACGAGCCGTACAAGTACGTCCGGGCAGCGAGCTTCCGCCTATACTACAGGTTTAGCACGGTGGTCATGCGGCCCCACAAGCCTGCAGCCATCGGGAGCAAGGGAGCTGCAACGCCTGTGACTCTCCAAAATAAAGGCTCTAATAAACAGTCAGTGTCTGTGGCAGCCTCGGAGGTAGCGAAAATGCAGGTGGACGAGGTGTCGGAGCAGCCCTGCGGAAGCAGGACTGAGAAGGCAGTGCCAACGGCGACTACCGGCGTCCTCGAAGTCGGTCAGACAGCAGAGCTACCTTCCACGCAGGACCTCCTCGACGGGTTAGGAGACCCAATGGATAGCAGTACGATAGATCTGCCCTTCCTCGAACCCATTTTATAATGGCCGTCAATACGGAAATTGCCCAAGTGAACCTTGATCACGCAGCTGCAGCCTCAGCTGTCATAACAAGCAGGTTCACAGCGGAGAAATTGGGCATACTGCTGATCCAAAAGCCTTGGGACAACAGAGGAGAGGTCAAAGGCCTCAAGATGGAGTCAAACAAGGTAATCTGGGATCTCTCTGTCGAGAGACCTAGAACTTGTATAGTGTCAGGAAAAACATTGATTTCTTCTGTATTTCAGAGTTCCTGACGCAGGACTTGGTGGCGGTGCAGGCCAGGGACTTTGAAGGCAAAGACTTCGTCCTGGCTTCAGTATACTACCCAAAGGAGGCAGCTACGGCACCCCGGAGGCGGTGGAAAAGCTCGCTGAGCACTGCAGACGGCACAGGCTCCCCCTTACCATAGGCTGCGACGCTTACGATCACCCCTAGGAATGAGTCAGTATCGACTGCAACGTAAGAAGTCTCTTTTAGAGTACATTGTAAGTGGCGATCTAGGAATAAAGAATAAAGGGTGTGAACCCACTTTCATAACTATAAGCAGGAGGGAGGTGTTGGACATCACCTTGAGCAATGAACCTGCAACCGGATTGGTCTCGAAATGGAGAGTCTAGTCAGAGCCCTCCTTGTCAGACCACAGGATTATAAGGTTCATGCTGAAGGTAAAGGTCAGGCAACTCAACTCCAGACGTAACCCTCGAAAGGCGAATTGGGACGCCCTCAGGGATATATTAAATAATGAATTAAGTAGGAGGGGGCCGACTGATGATAGCGTTTCAGGCCTTGGATTGGAGATTAGGCTTTCTGAGCTGAGCGAGTCTGTACTTAACGCTTATCATGGAATCTGCCCCCTAAAAGCGTCCACAGACAGACGAGACCCTCCTTGGTAGACAAAGGAACTAGCAGACCTCCGGAGAAAAGTACGCAGCCTGTTTAACAAAGCGAAACGTAAGGGGGTCTGGGCAGAATACCGTAGCTATCTCACCTTATACAATAAGGAGATTAGGTCTGCAAAGCAGGCTAGCTTGAGGAAATTCTGTGAGAATGTCACCACTACGCCAGAAGTGGCTCGGCTGCAATTAAACCACTACATGCGAGCCAGTATGCCTACAGAGCGGGCAGATCTACCAGTACTGGTCTGTACCAGCTGACCTCTGAAATAGAGAGTTCACTGGAATATGGGGAGGTGGTGCTATTCGCGTTTCTGGACATCGAAGGTGTCTTTGATACCACGTCCCACAAGAGTGTAGCCAAGGCACTGGAGAAAAGGAATGTGGCAGCACCAGCGCGTAGATGGATAGAAGCAATACTGGTCGACCGAAGGAGTGGTGTAGGGAGGTTAAACTGAACATCAACCCCTCTGAGACGTCCGTAGACTCGTTTGCGAGACGCAGGACCCTACCCGGTCTTAGGAATCTCTCACTGGGGGGAAGTGAGATAGGGATCAAATACCTCGGGTTGATGCTAGGCTCTACTATGAGGTGGGAGCAGCACGTAACCCTGACTTTGGTCAAGGCGACAAAAGCCCTAATGGTGTGCAATCGGCTGGCAGGAAGGTACTAGGGTTGTTAAAGGATAGTTAGGTGTTTGTACACCATGACAGTGGGACCGATAATCACATATGGGGCAGTAGCCTGGGCCTGAGTAGCGTCGGAAACATCGGTTAAGACAAAGCTACTGAAGCTACAGCGGCTGGCCTGTGTCTGCATGACGGGCGCAATTCGCACCTGTCCAACGGAAGCACTGGAGGTTCTTCTTGAACTGACTCCGCTTCATTTGGTCATCGGTCAGGTAGCTAAACACACCCTTCTGCAAATAACGGCAGAGGGGTGTGAAAAAGGCAAGGTAGTCTCCTCTCAGAGGATGGAAAAGATAAGTGGCAATTTACCACTGGCCCTCCTCCCGAGGGATAGTGCTACCAAAACTGTTAACTTCAGGAAAAAGTTTAAGGTTACCCTCGGCAGCAAAGACGATTGGAACAACTCCAACCTCGAGCTGTTGTTGAGAAACAGTACTTTGAGGTGGTACACCGATGGCTCAAAAATGTCGGAGGGAATCGGCGTAGGGATTGTGGGCCCACGCACTAAGCCCTCCATACCCATGGGTGAGTTCCCGAGCATTTTCTAGGCAGAAGTCTTTGTCATAAGCCGCTGTATAGAAATAAACCTCCATCTCACCTATCGCAATTAGCGAATAGCCATTCTCTGCGATAGTCAAGTGGCGCTAAAGGCGATCCCCTCTTATGAGATCCAATCGCTTCTAGTGCAGGAGTGTAGGGATAGGCTGAACAGCCTTGCGGAAAGAAACCAGGTACACCTGATCTGGGTACCTGGTCACAGAGATATAGCCGGCAACGAACTGGCGGACGAGCTCGCCCGCTCCGCAGCCTCCACCAAGGTGGTAGGACCCGAACCCTTTACGGGGGTGGGCACGGAGGAGCACTGGCTATAAGCTCATGGTATGAGACATGCCAAGTTGCTAATGGAAGGATAAAACATGAAAAGGTTCAAAATTACAATAAACCTCCCCAGGAACAAACACAGGCTGCTAGTCGCATGGTACACTGGACACTGAAAGCTGAATAGGCATCTGCACAGCATGAGCCTATCAGCATGCGCTAACTGCCGTTCCTGCGACAGGGAGCCTGAAACCCCGGAGAATCTGCTGATGTGAGTAAGGAGAGGGCACAATAGACCAAAGGTCGCAGAGCATTCCTCATCATTATTCATTGATTCATTCATACTCAGAATCAGATATTTTGCAAGTAGTAAGTTGTTATGTATAAAATGTGTCCCTGATGTTTTAATGAGTTATCTTTTTCCGGTAAAACAGGCGCATCCTAATACAACAGTGCAATTCACCACAGCTGATGACACTACAACACAACTCACCACACCTGTAACCCTACCCACTAAACAAAAAAGATGGACAACAGAATAGGAGACACACTTCGTTACACACCATTCGATCATCAACATTAGCATTCAACATTCGTTCTTGATACCTTCCACGTTGGGTCACGTTAAAACCAGCTTTCGGTTATTTACTTCGTGGTACATCGATCCTGTGCGCTACGGTCAAGACGAGACTAACGTGATACGACGACGAGTCTACGCGATAAACCCTTTGGGCAATTTTTTAACATCGTTAACGTTATAAAACGTAAACGACATTTGTAAACTAAATAAACATTAAATTAGAACGATTGTTCATTTTAAATAAGTTGGTGTTTTTTTTGGCGATCGTAGAAGTAGTTTGTACCTCTGTTTGCAAATTTAAGCAGCACTCTTAAACACCTGGTGTTAGATTTCTCGGTGTTGAGTTTTCTACGGCTGTGTTTGTTTACATTAGATCGACGGAAAACATAAAAGCTGCTGCTTTTCCTAAGCCAATCTTATCTTTTTTTTAATTTTTTGTATATGTCAAAAGATAGCTTACCACGAGGACTGTATCTTTTTGCATGCAAAAGTTAAGAAATTCTTGAAGCGTGTTTAACACTTAAAAAAAAACTTCTTACTTATCAAGTAATATCCCACTAAAATTTAAGAAACATGCAAAGTAATTCAAAATAATCACTTAGAGAATGTAAATATTTGCATTTCATAATATCTATTAAAGTGTAGCTTATCAAACTTTAAAATTTATATGTAGCTTAAATGCTAACACAACACCCCGATTACCATGAAAGTAGAAAAAGAAGTGTTACACAACACCCTAAGATTTTCTAGAGTTGATTACTAGCGGGATTCTGTAACCAGTCTCTAGTCTCTATTTGAGACATTTTGAGACAAAGTATCAATTTGATACTAGTTACTATTCACTAAACAGTCTCTAGCGTTAGTCTCTTAATATTGAGACCTGGTAGTTAGCTGGTCACAAAACTAAAAAGAACTCTTGCTGCCATTTTCAATGTACTGAATAGAGATCATCATAGATATTAATCGATTGTCGTTTTTTTGCGTTTTGTAAGCAATTCAAACACGAAAAGGTTAAAAATAAATAAATTTTACATAAATTTCGTAAATATTATGAAACAAAGTCAACTTATATTTTTATTTTTATTGATAATTATGTTTTTGACTATGTTATAGAAAAGTTAATATTTGTTATCGACATATTTATTATCATTCAAGTGTAAAAACATCTCTGAATAATGAAATGTAATAGATTTTGAGACTGTCACTTACAGAATAGCAAAATCGTCTCAAGTCTCAAAAATTGTCTCTAACTCAAAATCTCAAATTTAGAGACTTGATACTGTCTCACGTTACAGAATCGCACGGTACATGTATGTAAAAAGAGGAAGGGTTTATTACTGTCAGAACGACACGACGCGACTGCAAGACAGTGAACTGTAAACAGTGGCGTCGAGAAGGCTGCTACATGAATATTTGTAAGAAGGCAGCGACATAACAATGGCCCGTATATACACCAAACAACACAGCTGTCTATTTTGTATATACACAATTTCGTTGTAGCCTTCCACTTCAATGAAATGTTAATATTTGGTTCAAAGTGAAATTTTTTATACAAAAAATAAGTAAAGAGGTAATTTTATTTGCTTTAAATTATCAATTGTTAGTACAGATGATATAACAGAGTTATTTTATGCTTTAATTTGTAAAATAACATCAGGTTTGTAAGGGAGTTGAATAATTTTACATATTACGTATTAGTGACATCACTCCTCTCTATTGTCGTTGGCAAATTTAAAAATATTTTTATATTAGGGAGAGCGACACCTGAGAGCCTGCTGGTAGCCATGTAATCGCCACAGAAGATGCACGATATTTATTGTGATATTTGCATCGTGATCCATTTTAACAATTGATTGATCGCGAGTGAATTCTATACATTTAGTCAAAATAAATCGAGATCTTGAAACAAACTAATTAAATAATAGTTTAATAGCCACCATTGGAAAGAAATCATCAAATTTTTTTATATTAAAATTTTGAAATTGAAAATTAATATACATTTGAATATAAATAAATAATACCTTCTTCGCTAAACGCAAACTGTAACAAATCTTTATAATTTAAATAGAAATTTTAAAATCTATTTAAAATTTACCTACCTCAACAATTTAACGTCAAAATATATATTTAAGTAAACCGATAGCTAAAACAGGGTTGCAATTAAATTTTTGCGTGACATTGCACGCAAATAAACATGGGTTTTGGTCTGACATATTTTACACCCCTTGCAAATACATTTCTGCGTATGTTTGTTGTTGTGCCGTTCTATTACGTGGAAAAATATGCAAATCTTGCACCGTGCAAGTATTTTGCAAGAGCAAGAGAATACCCCTATTGTCATTTGCATCTCAATCGGACGATGTGGTATCTAAGAGTTCAATAAACAGCGCGTTCTTCTTTGATGTCAATTTATATTGAACATGTAGCTGTCCCGAATATTACTCCATATGGATGGAAAAATTGTTTACAGAATGGATTCTTGATTCCGATTTTTTTTCATATTTTTCGATTCAGAGAAAACAATAATTTATTTATTTATTTATTCACACCAATTTGCTTTGTACAGAAAAGTGTAACCAAAATAAAAATAAAACAGAAGGAATACCCATGACTAGGCAAATCACACATTAATGATACTGTATTGATACATTATTAATTAATTCCTTAACCCTAGAGACGTAGCTCGCATATGTACAACCAAACATATTAATATTTTCATAGTGTCTATTTACTAAGTCTACAACCCTGCTCCTTGGTCCACTCCGCACGTAGTTCTTCGATGAGTTAACTGTTTTTAGCAGTCTGTGCGACCTCAAACCAGGCATACGGCCTACAATGCCGAATTGTTCCAATATTTCCGGAGAGTCGATTAATCCATTTAGTGATTTAAAAGCAAACAAGAGATCTGATACTTGTCTCCGACTCATCAGGTCACAAATCCCAAATTGACCACGAACCTCCTCCGAGCCTCCGACCCATCCTTTACGTCCCAGGAAGTACGCGACATATTTACAGAGTTTCTTCTGCACTCTCTCCACTTTGTCAATGAGGCAGTCGGTATGGGGAGACCAAACCACTGAACAGTACTCCAACATCGGACGCACCAAGGTCGTGTACAGCCTTACGAAAGTATCAGCATTCCTGAAGTCATCACCACATCTGAAAATGAACTCGAGTGTCCTGTATGCCCGTGATGTAATTTTGTCAATGTGCCCGGTGAAATTTAGTGCGTTATCGATCATGACACCAAGATCTTTTACAACTGTGACTTCTTCTAGCTGATGATCGGCAATACGGTAAACTGCTGTACGACGACTCAAGGACAGTGACAAGAACATCACTACGCACTTTTTTTAAATTCAAACTTAATTTATTTTCATCGCACCACTCCTCAAGTCTATCGAGGTCTTGCTGTAATGCGCTAATATCATCCACAGTGCTTATCTTTCTGAATATCTTGAGGTCATCAGCATAAAGTTGAAAGTCCGACGAGCCAGAAAGTCTATTAAGAGCCCATGATCCACCTTGTCGAAGGCTTTGCTGAAGTCCGTGTAGATAGTGTGAACTGTTTCACCCTTGTCCAACGCTCTCAGTACGTAGTCGACATACAGGTAAAGGTTTGTAGACGTAGACCTGCCGCCAAAGAATCCATGTTGCTTGGTCGAGATCGTATTCTTGAAGGCGAAATTTACTTACGGCAAAACTAGTTTCTCAAACAACTTAGCCATTGCCGGCTGTATGCATATTGGCCTGTAGTTGGACACCTCAGATCTAGACCAAGCCTTGTAAATTGGACAAATATACGAGCGTTTCCACGCTGACGGAAAAATACCCATCTCCAGTGATTTACTGAAGATGTGGGTTATTGGTTCGGCCAGTCCGACTGCACAGCTCTTCAGTAATATGTTTGGTATTCAATCTGGTCCGGCTCTCTTCTTTCCATCTAGTTTGCACATTTGCTCGTACACTTCATTGAAGCGGATGGTGAGTTCCGATAGTTTCACATCGTAACTAGTCAATGTTTCCGCAGCTTGGGCTGTGGGCATTGGTTCCCCATTCTCATTAAGTTTCCCCGCATAGATGCTACCAAAAAACGATGCAAAAAGATTGCTCACTTCCCCACCCGTCGTAGCTGCACTATCTTTCCACGACACGGCGAATGCAATATCCATATTGTTCCGTCTCCTGCTTTTGATGAATTTCCAGAACTGACTCGTGTCTACCCGTACAAGCTCCTCCATCCTAGACGTGTATGCGCTGTAACATCCTTTGCCGATTCTTTTGCATTCCGATCGCAACCGACGAAAGACATTGTAGGAGTAACTGGTTTTTAATCTTTTGTATGTTGCACACGCATCCTTTTTCTGTTGTATTTTCCCTATCAACTCCCTAGAGAAAAAGCATTTATAATTGCTTTTCCTGTTCGTATGGACAGGAACAAATTGCACAATTCCATCGTTAATTCTATCGTATAGCCAGTTTGCCTTGTCATCCAGTGATACTAATTTATACAGTTCAATCCAGTTAATCCTCAAAAAGAAGTAATTCAATCCCCAGAAGTCCGCCTTCCTGAACGCATAGGTCGCTGCCACGTTCGTTTTTAGGTTGGCCTTAATTTCAGTACGTATACTTATAGCCGGGTGGTTCTTATCTTCATCAATAATAGCCTCGGCACTGTTCACATATATTTCAATGCTGCTAAAGCATAAATCAAGTGTACGATCATTTATATTACGAATTTTATTGTACTGTTGACAGTTAGCCACACTCATCTCACTGTATACCATATTTGCACATTCATCTTGAGGACAGCTACTGGGGAGATTATAGTCGCCAACAATAATCAATGCACAGTTGGGATATTTTTCCTTCAAATACGAAATTGTTGACATATGACTCGCATACTAATACAACGACGACAGTGGTGGGAGATACACACATCCAACCACTAGATCGCCCTCGGTACATTTTACTTTAATAAAAACTTGCTAGACACTACTACAGTTAGTTGGCAGTAGTTCAGCATAATACTACGCTTCACCGCTATGAAAACACCTCCACCTCTCGTGCATTTGCTTGTTTGGTTGTCTCTATCTTTCCTAAATATTAAATACGTATCATCTACCACTTCATTATCTAATATTGATTCATGAAGCCATGACTCGCTAACACAAATCAAATCACATTGATGCCCTGCTGATGAGATTAAGAACTCTTTTAATTTTGTTCTTAACTCTCGAGTATTTTGATAGTATATATCTAACTTACGAGTTTTTAGGCTTTTTTTTGGCGCACGAAAAGTCTGCTTATCGACAATCCTTGGTACCCCATTAATGTATTTAATTGTCTTGCTGTTACCTCCGCCCTTAGTTAGATTATCAAGCTCCGTACGTAGATTCCTGAGATGCTCTTGGTGAGCTCGAGTTAGGTTCGCCTTAAATGAGATGCCAGACTCACCAGCTGTCCTGTTACGCAGTAGACTCTTAGCATCCGCTACAGACTCCGTAGTTAGTAATAGCGGACGAATCTTACCTACCACAGGACGGCCGAGTCTACGGAGACCAAGTTTCGGACCAACCTCTGACATCTCCTGTGGTAATACTGCGATAACCTTCTTCAAATCATCCAGACGTCGATGAAAGCCTACCGGCTTCTCAGACTCCGGCACGTTCAAAGCAATAACCTCTCTTTCACGCTTATTGCGCTCATTTATCTCCGATATTATAATGTTGGGATCCACATTAAGTGCATCGAACGATGTTAATTTATTCTCAACAGCGCCGACCCTCTTTTCCAATTGCTTATAATGCTGCGAGATTACCCTGATGTTCACTGCCAATTTGTTCAAGTCCAGCCGAATCCCTGCAACGCTGGTCTGAATATTTTCAATTGTTTTCTTGAACGGTGTTAAGTATTTCTCGAACATATTCTCCAACTCCGATTTGCTTGTTGATAACGGCAAATCATTGTCGTCCTCATCACTGTCATTGATTGCCTCAATAATGCTATCCTCTGAGTGGCAGCCAGAGCACCGCCAGTCAATATGACCAGTTTTCCGAAACACACATGTTTATTCGACGCCATCGTTGCAAAATTTTAGTAAAAGTAACTATGTGGCAACTATTCGATAAAACATTTACGGATTTCGGTGTATACTTCTCGGCTGATCTAATACAGGTAAAAGCTTAACAATAAATAACGCAAATTTAAGTGGTTTTTGTATGAGATAAACACAGTTTATACAGAGAACATAAAACATAGAGAAGGTGCAGGTTCGATCTCAAACATTTTATAAAATTGTCATACGGAATTTCACCTCACAATCACAGAATTCACGATGTGAAATGTTAATATTTTTAACAGTTCTCTCACATACTCCACCAGTGAGTATGAAGAGAAATAATATAAGTATGTACGGCATATGATGCCATAGCATGTATGGGCAATCAGGGAATATTGAAGAAAAATAAGTTCTTTGATATTCCATTTTTAACAGCTAAAAATGTGTACAAATACAGCTCTCTCACATACTCAAGAATATGAAGAGACATAAATATGTATACATATGTATGTATGTATGCATGCTCCTTACGATACTCCTAGCCACAGCATTGTAAGTATGTATGTATGTACATATGCTTTTGTGTTTTGCCGTCGGCATTTCCATATTGGCATGTAAAAATAATTATGATATGAGGTATGAATGCATGCATAATAATATTTATAGTCAATTTGGACTTGCATATTTAATAATTTTATTTGATTTTCACATAATAATGCATACTATAAATATTTTTGTATTATATTTCTTACTAATAGAAGTTAAATTTATCACAAAAATATATACATATGTATGTATGTACATATTCTATCATATTAATCTTATGTATCTGCACATGCTCATATCAGAGTTCGTAAAACCATCAAAATACGCTCTTGCTCTGATGAGTAATATTCCGCAAGAAAACATCATTTAAAATACTCAGGAGCGCAAGCTTAACTAACATTCTCATCACAAAAAAACTCCTCACGTATTTGGCTCACTCATATATTAGCATGAGCGAGAATTTTTAAAAGATAACTATTTGCCTAACGCATCATCTTTATTTTTATCGCTCTGAGTGTTCAAGTGATGCGAAAAATAAAACTCATCTTCGTCTTCCTGATTAAAATTATTTACATACACACAATACAACTTAAATTAACGGTTAATCATGCATGTACCCAAAACTGTTATTATTTGCACCAACAACAATTAAACTTTAACATAAATTTATAAATATACATACTCTCTACGAGAATAAGAAATTGCTCAAGAGCACTCTCTGCTGCATTACTGAGTTTATCAGCGATACAAAATACTGAGTGCTGAAACCTGAGATGAGAAAAAGAAACTTAGCGCTCTTGTGAGGAGTATTATTTTGAGGAGCACGTACGTTTGCGGTAAATATTAGAGCGAAAAGATAAGATAAGTATTAAAGAGAAATATTCTAGAAGAGCACTCTTTCCTTTGAACTCACAATTGAGGAATTCAAAATTTATTGCTCCTCAATTGTGTTGTACTGAGGAGGAAGATAGAAATTTTACTCCTCAGTGATGAGTATTTGCGAACTCTGGCTCATATGAATGCATGTATACGCATGTGCGCGTTCAGAAATTCAAATCATGGTTTTATCACTTATCAATATATTACATGTGCGCGCATTGATCTGCATGTTCATACATTCAGATATGTATACTTATATGTACATATATTTGTATACATTGCCGAACAAATAATGCGCAAGCATACAAACATATGCGTACACATGTGAATATGTCACCAACAAAAAATTGAAGCATTGTTTTACAAAAACAACAACTGCTCAAATAGCATAAGCATGCAAATCAATATGGCAGCCGAATTGGCGAAGCCCAAATGTAGTAAATTTTACAACAAAAACGATTTCATTCATAAACGCAGGCGCATATGCCACAAGCGACCCCGCTTCATTCATATAAACAGACGCCGCAACATCTCCCCGAGCATGCCTTTGCCTAGAAGCGTTTTTTCGCGACGATGGCAAAAGCTAAAAATCATAAACTGAACAACTTTCTGATGCTTCTTCACAGAAAGAAGTGAGAAAAGTGGCAATATAGCTCTTGTCGATTTACAATATTTGTCAATTCTAAAATAAGTATTTTTCCGTGGCTCGCAAAAATCTGCGTCGATATGTATGCAGGCTCATACATGTGCATATATATTTACGCAAGTTTGTAGGCGAAGCTGCTACAGGGGCAAGGGAAGCGGTGACAATTGGCGGCCACTCGTTTATTTTTTTCGGCACAGCTTGGATTTTCTATCATCACACAAGTGCTGAACACAATGAGCGCGACAGACTGCAAACGACTGCTGTCAAATATTAGAATACACACGTTTTTAGGGACACAGTTATTGAGGCAGCTGCACAACTACATAACTGTGTCTTTAAGAACGTGTGGATTTTAATATTTGACAGAACAGTCTGTCGCGCTCAATGTGTTCAGCACTTGACTCTTTGACAAAACGCTAGTTTTGGCCATTGGTTGACCGTGACAACGGAGATGCGAAAGACGCGTGCGACACTTTTTATGATGAATGTATTTACATACATATGTAAGTGGCTCGAATTTGCTTTCGTAAACATACAGACAAATACGCTGAGCACAATGGTTGCGACACAACATTGCATCACGACAGTGAACTGAAAACGGCGTTGTGCATCCTACTACATGAACGCATGTACACAAGACAACACAGCTCTCCATTTTGCATGTACACAATTTCGTTGTGGCCATACTAATACCTTGCACTTCAATGAAATTTTAATATTTTGTTCAAAGTGAAAGTTTTTATGCAAAAAATAAGTAAATAGGTATATATTTTTGTTTTAAATTATCAATTGTTATTACAAATGATATAACAGAGCTATATTAGAGCTACTTTATGCTTTTATTTGTAAAATAACGTCAAGTTTGTAAGAGCTGTGAATAATTTTACATTTTACATATTAGTGGCACCACCACTCTTCCTCATCTCTCTATCTTCCATTCTACTGTCAACTCTACTGTCGTCCTACTGTCGCAGGCAAATATAGGAAAATATTGAAGTTAGCGAGAACGACAACTGTCGGCCTACCGTCGTGTAGTCGTGCAGCTGTCAAAATAACAGTGTCCATAAGAACGTGTGTATTTTAATATTTGACAGCTGTCGGTTGCTGTCTGTCGCAACCATTGTGTTCAGCGTAAAATGTGCCAATGAAATAATATTGTTACGATTTTACTGCTTGCTAGTTCACTTTGTTAGGTTCGTATCTCTGGATTGACAAATAAAACTACAACTGTTTAATTTAATTCAACTACTCTTTATTTCACAACTCGTCTACACTATAGCAGTTTACTCTTAGCACTGATCCATTACGTTCGCGCTGCCACGGCTTATATAGCCACGCACTTCTCGCTGATGCCGACGTGTCCTTCTAGAATATCGCGTCTGGAAATTACCAGAACATAATGCCATACGGCGCCAGACGCAAGCAGACAGCCGCGGCGCCAGATGTCTACAACAAGACAAATGCTATTCCATATACCTACAGCTATTGTTCATAATAAGGGATGCATATAGCAATACAAATACAACTTAATACTACTTTTTGTAACACTGCCCTCCACTAAAGCCTAATCGTCCCGATTAGGCACAAATCCTCTTGAACCAAATGGGGCGAGCCTCTCCAAATGCACTACTTTCATTTTACATCGTGCTTTCCCATTTCTTTGTATGCGGTATACCACGTCATTAAGTCGTTTCATCACCATATAGGGTCCTTCCCAGGCTGTCTGCAATTTCGGGGACAAGCCTTTCTTTCGAAGTGGATTGTACAACAGGACCAGATCACCTTCTTCAAAACCTTTTGAATTTGCCGCTTGATCGAACCGGTCCTTCATCTTATTGCTCATCAGATGCGTGTGCTGTCTTACCATTAGATGCAATTCATTCATTTCTTCCTTTAAGGCCGAACAATAATCTCCATCATTTCTTGCAGCTGTAGGATTCGTTCCAAACTTAAGATCAGCAGGGAGTCGCAGATCAGATCCGAAAATAATCTTTGCTGGCGTGTAACCAGTTGTCTCGTGCTTCGCTGAACGATACGCCAGCACGAACATCTGGATGCACTTGTCCCAATTCCGTTGATCTTTATCAACGATTTTCCGCAGATGTTCTTCGAGCGTTCGGTTGAATCTCTCCACCATTCCATCTGATTGTGGATGTAACGCTGTTGTCCGTGTCTTGTGGATGCCCAATAATGTACAGACTTCTTGGAAAATGGAAGATTTGAAATTCCTGCCTTGATCTGAGTGTAATTCGACGGGCACTCCGAACCTTGTTATCCAATTTTCTACAAACGCTTCGGCTATTGTCTTCGCTTCTTGGTTTGGTAAGGCATATATTTCTGGCCATTTACTGAAATAGTCCATGACAACCAGTAGATATTTGTTTCCGGCCGTACTGGTTGGGAACGGACCTGCAACATCCATTGCGACTCGTTCAAATGGTGATCCCACGTTGTACTGTTGTAGCCTACCGCGACTCTTGGCTTTAGGACCTTTAGCTGCCATGCACTCTACGCAATTACTTATCCATTCCGCTATGGAATCTCGACAACCGATCCAGTAGAACCGTTGTTTAATCTTCTCAATAGTTTTTGTAATCCCAAGGTGCCCTCCACTAGGTCCATTGTGATATTCTTTCAATACTTCGGGATTATGGACTTCGGTACTATGATCAGCAGACGAGACTGTTTGCCATCTTCGCTTTCCCAGGTACGATGAAGGTATCCATTAACGAGGTTTATGCTGTTCCATTGGGCCCAATATGCTTTTGCCGTTGGACTCTCGTTACTTATTTGTTCCTTTGGTGGTCGTACCCCATTTTCTTTGGCCATTACCAGCTTTGCAAGATCAGGGTCCTCCAGCTGATTGATTCTGATGCGATGAGGAGTCCAATCATCTTCAGGTTTTATATTCAGTAATCGCACATCGATTATACCTTCTTTTCCCTCTGATTTGGAGCAATGTTTACATTCCAGTGGACAAGGGCGACGTGATAATGCATCCGCATTTTTGTGGTGAATCCCCTTTCGATGTTCCGTTTCGAAGTCGTAATTCTGTAATCTTTCGATCCATCGTGCAATTTGGCCTTCCGGATTCTTAAACTGTAATAACCATTTCAATGCTGCATGATCAGTCCTCAGCAAGAATCGTTGTCCATACAAATACTTGTGGAAATGTTTTACACATTCCACCACAGCTAGTAGTTCTTTTCGCGTCACACAGTAGTTTTTCTCTGGTTTCCCGAGCACTCTGCTGTAATACCCAATTACTCTTTCTTGTCCGTCGATGAGCTGAGACAGGACACCTCCAAATCCATAAGCGCTCGCATCTGTATCCAGGATGAATTTCTTTCCAGGTATTGGATAAGCCAACATCGGCGCCGTACAAAGTAGTTCTTTAAGCTGCTCAAACGCTTTTTCTTGTTCCAACTGCCATACAAACGGGCGATTCTTCTTTGTTAAATCATGTAAACTTCTAGCCACGTTCGCAAATCCAGGTACAAAACGGCGGTAATACGTGCATAAGCCGAGGAAGCTGCGGAGTTCATGAATGTTGGTGGGTCGAGGCCAATCTTTCACTGCTTTTATTTTTCCTTCCTCGTTGTGAATTTCCTCAGTTGACACTTTATGTCCGAGATATGTGACCTGCTTCTTCCATAATGAACACTTTTTGGGATTCAAGCGTAATCCGGCTGATGCTATTCGCTGAAAGACTTCCTCTAGATTTTTCAGATGATCATCAAAACTTTTTCCCATGATGATAATGTCATCAAGATACACCAAACATGTCTTCCAGTTGAGTCCTTTTAACACATGTTCCATCAGTCGCTCGAACGTTGCAGGCGCATTACATAACCCAAATGGCATCACAGAGAATTCCCATAACTTGTCGCCCATACTGAAAGCGGTCTTTTCACGGTCACATTCATCAATCTCGACTTGCCAATATCCACTTTGTAGATCTAATGTAGAAAACCATTTCGCTCCAGACAAGGTGTCTAATGTATCGTCGATTCTTGGTAGAGGATAACTGTCTTTCTTTGTGACATCATTCAACTTCCTATAATCTACGCAGAAACGGGTGCTACCATCTTTCTTTTTAACTAAGACGATAGGTGAGCTCCATGGACTTATTGAAGGTTCGATTACACCGTTTTTGTGCATGTCTTCAATAATTTTGTTAGCATCCTCACGTTTTGCTAGTGGAACCCTACGCGGAGCTTGTCGGATTGGTTTAGCGTCTCCAGTATTTATGCGATGTTTGACAATGCCGGTTCTTCCTGTATTTCCTTCGTTTGCAAATATGGATGCGTATTTTTCTAATAGTTTTTCTGCTTTTAATTTTTCATTTCCATGCAGTTCGTTCAGCAAATTATTTAGGAGTGTAGGACTTATCTGCTGTGGCTCAATAGTAGGCTTCTGTTGTGACCGTTCGCATCGTGCTATTGCACTTATATTCTGGCACTGTCCAATTACTGCTCCTTTCTTCAGACTTATAGGCGTGTTGAATTCATTCACTACTCTGACCGGAATGGTGGCGTCTTCTCTAGTTTTCACAAGCGTTCTTCCTACCAATATGGGTGATCTATTTTTGTTGGTTCCACAATCCACAACTCTTCAGTCCCACCTCCTCCATTCACTTTAGCCCATACAATCGCCTCAGATTTTGGTGGAATACTCTGATTATCATCAACAATCACCCTCTTACTTTCAACGTTGGTCACCCTATCCGGTGTATATAGGCATCTCCATGTTCTGGCAAAACAGCATTTGCTTGTTTAAATCCAAAGTAACCCCGTGATCAATCATGAAATCTACTCCCATTATAATTTCATCCGTGATTTCTGCTACGATGAAGGTGTGATTAACTTCCAGGGTACTAATCATCACTTCGCAAAACACTTTTCCCGCGACAGCTGCTTCCTCCCCGGTGGCCGTTCGAAGCTTGCAACCGACTAATGGTTCAACCATTCCTCTTACCACATCCGGTCGGATAATTGAATGTGTGGCACCAGTATCCAAAGTAAGCGTTGACAGTCGTCCATTTACGATGCCGTTGATAGTAAGATTGTTGTCATGGCGACCTATTTGTGATATCGAGATGGCGGGGCAAATAGTTGTGGGAACCAGCTCACGCCCCTTTGAACTGTTCCGTTTTAGTTTAACGACTTGTGAGATGTGGATGCTTCGTCCTCGTTATCTGTTGGTTGTTTCCGTTTTGATGGGTTTACTTTTATATTGCAATTTCGGGCAAAGTGACCCGCTTTTCCACAGTTGAAACATCTGCCTGTTGTATTTACTCGCGGTGCAGCAATTGTCTTCAGAGTCTTCAATATTTCTTCCATCAGCGCCGGTTGTTCCATTTCAACCCTTTGTACCTTGTGTGCTGGTTTACTTAGTAGGGAAGCTGTTTCCTGTGTGAGGGCGTGCGAAACCGTTTCAGCAAACGTTCTTTTTGGCAATGCACATGTGGTGCGTTTGGTGTCCACATCACGAATTCCATTTATGAAACATTGAATTTTTACCCTCTCAATGTAATCCACAGGTGCATCTGCATTTGCCAAATGAGCCAGTCGTTCTATTTCAGTTGCGAACTCTTGCAATGACTCGTTCATTTTCTGACCCCTATTTTGCAGTTCGATCTGGTATATTTGTTTCCGGTGCTCACTACCATATCGTCTTTCTATCGCACTCATCAATGCCTCATAGTTGTCCCGTTCACAGTCTGGAATAGTCTGAAGGATTTCTGCCGCAGGTCCTTTCAATGATACAAACAAGGACGCCACCTTGTCCGCTGCATTCCAATTATTGGCCATTGCTGTCTTTTCAAACTGAAGTTTGAAAATTTGAAATGGAATACTTCCATCGAATGTGGGTGCCTTCAATCTTTGATTATTTGTTGATGGTGCAGGGCCATGTAGTTGCAGTTCTCGCACACGATTACTCAATTGAAGAACTTCTGATTTTAAATTTTCTTCGTCATTTTTTAACGTGCTTAATTCGTCTTCAAATTTTGAAAATTTCTCTTGCACTTGTTTTTGTACTTGTAAAGTATTTTCTGTAATCTGTTGTACCAAACGATTTTCTAACTGCGTATTATTTTCAGTCATTTGTTGTGTAAGGCGAGACTCTAACTGTGACGTATTTTCAGCTATTTGCGTCATTTGCTGTGCCAGACGATTTTCTGTTTGCACTGCATTTTCTGCCATTTGCTTAATAGCCACTAACAACGTGTTCATGTCTACACTTGATAATGTTCGTTGTTCTTCTACTTTCTCTTCTACCTTTGTAGAAGTTTCTGGCCCAACAAATTCGAACTCGTCCACATTAATTCCATCCGCTTCCATTGCTTCACGTAATCGTGCCTGCAGATCCGTCTTTTGCCCGCTTATCGGCAAATTACGCTCCTCCAGTTCCTTTTTTAATTGCTGAATTCTCAATTCTCCGAATTTAACCATCTTGAATTTGGATTATTTGACAATACCACTTCTGACACCAATTGTTACGATTTTACTGCTTGCTAGTTCACTTTGTTAGGTTCGTATCTCTGGATTGACAAATAAAACTACAACTGTTTAATTTAATTCAACTACTCTTTATTTCACAACTCGTCTACACTATAGCAGTTTACTCTTAGCACTGATCCATTACGTTCGCGCTGCCACGGCTTATATAGCCACGCACTTCTCGCTGATGCCGACGTGTCCTTCTAGAATATCGCGTCTGGAAATTACCAGAACATAATGCCATACGGCGCCAGACGCAAGCAGACAGCCGCGGCGCCAGATGTCTACAACAAGACAAATGCTATTCCATATACCTACAGCTATTGTTCATAATAAGGGATGCATATAGCAATACAAATACAACTTAATACTACTTTTTGTAACAATATATATATGTACATATGTATATGTATGCCATAGAAATTCTATTGATGCAAATATGGAAATGATAACGAAATAATGCGAATATGCATTTTTCATGAAGGTCATTAATTTTTTTGAAGAAATGAAAAGAATGAACATATCTTCATTTTATAGTAGTCGAAATTAATATAATATAATAGTCAAAATTAATGTAATTTTTGATATAATAATTTATTTAAAATTATTTTTTATTCAATTTTATAATATACAATTTTTACAATTTTTCGAAAAACAATGGTTCATATATTATAATACAAAATAATCGCGCATATGTGACAATGGTTCATATGTATAATACAAAATAAGCATGCATACATATGTGACTCAGAGAATGCTTTTTACATTCTCTGTGTGACTTTGTACATATACTTATTTTTCTACAAAGCATTTCCCTTATTCATTCTTGCATGAATTCAGTCGTTTTACATATGTTTCTGCCTTTGAAAGTGCTCATTTCTGCTAAATAGCAGCGAGAATGGTGAAATTCTGTGTCACAATCTTATAAGTTCTGTTAGCCGTCCAATCGAACATCATACAGATTTCGATTTGCTCCTTCTCTATGTTTTAAGTTCTCTGGTTTATACAAGGTAGTGCCTTCTCAGATTCCTTTTTGCTGGTCAAAGTCCAATGAGAAAACAAAGAAACGATAATAGGTTGCTTTACATCCACTGGGAAACTTTAGCATGTGCAACAGCCCATCCACCCGATCATCACACCGCACTTCAACTTCCAAGCAATCTACGTAAAATGCACTTCCGTGTTGAAACCAGTTTTTTAATTTATTTGTCGTAAATATTTAAAATTCCGATTTTATTAAAAATTACTCCTTCACACTTCAATTCTCTTGACTAATATTTTTTTCTCTATAAAAAATGTACCAAGAACATCACATTTCGTATAAATTTTTTTTTAAATAATTTAAGTTTTTTAAACAAGTTTAAAAAAATAAGTTTTAAATAAATTTAAAATAAGTAAGAGAACAACCTTCAGGACTGTATCTTTTTGCATGAAAAATGTAAGAAATTCTTGAAGCGTGTTCAACACTTGTTAAAAAAAAAAGAAATTACATAAGAAGTAACATCACAGTAAAATTTAAGAAACATGTAAAGTAATTCAAAATAATATTAAATTACATAATATCTAATAAAGTGCTGCCCATCAAACTAAAAAATGTATATGTAGCTTAAATGCTAACACAATTCCCTAAAATTTTCTAGAGTTGAGTATATCTATGTAAACAAAGCAAGGGTTTACTGTATATACTGAGGTATGTATAACTTGATACTAGTCACTTAATAAATGGTAAAGTCGAACGTCAAGAATCGATTCCTAATCGACTTCGACTACTGAAGATCGAATCCGAAAATCCGTATATTTTACGAGAAAACTCGATTCTTTAGTAGAATCGGCATCGAGTTTACCATCCCTATTACTTCATACATTACAATCTATATTTACCAACAGTGAGCAGTCTATTTGTTTCTGATGTTATTTATTGTGTGTCGATAAAACTTTGTATACATATTTGCTTCTACATACGTATATACCTGATATAAAAGAAAGGTAGTTAAAATCATTATTATTGTTTTGCATATTAAAGAGTGTTTTCTAAAGGCCTGGACAGAAGGGATCTGTCAGTTAAGTTCTGGGTAAAAAAAAAAAGATTCCTAACCGAAAGAAGGATTCTTAGTTCAGTTAACCAGAAGCCAATTGAGAATTGGCAGCTAACCAGGCGATCACTGACACGGTTCTGTATATTCGAACTTTATTAAATAATGTGGGTGGCTTTGGAATATAGAGTAGCATCTGCCGATTTTGGGGTTGAAATGGGTATGTACAGATAGAGCAGGTTTTTCTGATCAAGAGAATATGTATACGTATATATATAGTTGGGCTGACTTATGGTGTTTGAGATATTTGCATTTAAAATTCAAAAATTCAATTATCAAAAATGCGTATTTCTCCGATGTAAAATGAATTTTACACTTATATTTTTAACTTGTATATCCACTAACACTTCACTAATTCGTTTCTAAAGATTTACATATGTATTAAATAAACCAAAAATAACGTAAGTTTTGTTCAATTATTTTTGTTCTCACAATAACATATGAATTGAATTCTAACTAATAATCAATGTTACCTTACCTACTACTGTGATTAAATTTAAAGGTAAATTTTTAATTTCTACTTCGCGTGTTTTTTGAATCGGTAATTTTTTTTGTAAGTTGGTAGTACTTTTAATGACACCTATTCATTAGTATTTGATATACGCATCTTTTTGTGAGGCTCTAAAAGTCACTTCTTCGATTTTTATTGTCTGAATTTATTGACCAAAGAAGTGGGATAATGCACCATATCATATTGCATTGGTTATTGGTGATTTCTCCACATTTTCAACTAATATCGTGCCACAACCACTGCCTTCGCCTGACCTACCTAAGTGTAACTTCTGGCCATTCAACAAATTCATATGGCCCCCCGAGGAGAAGACTTTGATCGCCATAACGACGGAGGATTTTTATAAGTACTATGATGACTTGAAAATTCGTTGGCATAAGTGTATTGCAGCGGAAGGGGAGTACTTTTAGGGTAATGAAATGGACAAAATTCACCTATTATCACATTAATACATATTTTACAAAAGAACCAAAAGAAAAAAGAAAAAGTATAATACCCCAATGAAGGAAATAAATAACATATCAGTTTTCCGCATAGAATTCCATTCTGCATTGGGACCGAAGGCTGCCAACACAAAAAGGAGTTCAACGCGTAAGAACTGAACACTCCCACGTGTTGGTTCGACCAAAGTTATTTTGTTTTGTTTTGCCATAGGCCGCGAACGCAAAAAGAGTTCAATCCGAAAGAACAGAAAACGCTCAGGTGTTGGTCCGACCAGGGCTATTTATTTAAAGCGTGGCCATAGGCGGCCTATGCTGGAAGGAATTCTTTGCGGAAAACTAATAATGTTTTATTTATTTCCTGTTATTGGGGTATTATTTGTTTTCTTTACTTATGGTTTTTCTGTAAAATATGTACGTAAGGTAACACGGATTATTAGTTAGAATGCAACTCTTTTGTTATTGTGAGAACAAAAATAATTGAACAAAAGTTACATATTAAATAAAGTTTATATTTGGACTATTTAATATAAAATAAATGGTTAGAAACGAATTAGTGAAATGTCAGTGGATTAAAAATTAAAAATATAAGTATAAAATTCATTATAAATCGGAGAATCAGGCTTTTTAAATAGTACGTACATACCCATTTTCACACCGAAATCGGAAGATGCTATTCTAAAATTTACCATCCGAAGATTTCGGGAATAAAATGTGTATGGACGGATAGATCAAGAATATATAGCCGCAGAAAACTTATAGTTCTCGAGATTTTGGGCGTTTAAATTTGAAAATGATTTTTTCCATTTATAAGTGATATTACACTTATATTTTGCGCTATTATATCTACAAGATCGTCACTGATTCGTTTGCACACATTTATTTTACATTATGTAGTACAAAAATATTTTTAATTTAATATTGAAGTTATTGTTCAATTTATATTTACTTAACAACAGTGAAAGAAAGAATAGAATATTAGAATGCCGTCCCAGGATTTCGGGAATAAAATGGGTATGGTCGGATAGTGGAGATTCTCCGGATCAAGAATATATAATATAATTATGGCTGTAGGAAACTTATAGTTTTCGAACTTTATTGCCTCTAATAATTTAATGAATGAATCCTCATTTTTGTGCGCCACTTTTTTTCGCCAAACGTACTCGAGGATCAAATCGGCGGCATATTATTATAGTTATCCTTCACAAAACATCTTCTGATAACCGCCACTGAGATTCAATGCGCTGCATATGCGTACCACTCGGCCCCAAATGGGTTGTCCGGATCACTGTGGTTTACATATGGATACTCATACCCGTGATTCGTTATACAATCATACGATTTCCAACTATCTGTGCTAATGATTGTGCTTGTCGCAACATGTTTCTTTATCAAGGGCAGACCTGACCTTTTCCGGACATACCTCCAACCGCATGAGGTCACTGCCATCTTCCATCTTCCTCCATCCCCAATACCCACTGAAAAGAGAAAAATATATAAGTAATTAATTTAGAGAGCATTGATGTTAGAGATGATGTTAAACCCCCTTTGGTATTGCTACTTCTTTGCGTATAATTCATTTTTGAGGGAGCGGCCTTCGGCCACGCTTCAAAAAAAGCAATATCGGGGTGTTCATAGTTTTTTATGTCGAACTTTTTTCGGCCATCGGTCGGGCTTAAAAGAAAAAAAAAATAAAGATGATAAACAGACAATCAAAATAATTTTTTTTTACAATATAAAATGTGACTACACTAAAATTTGTCATAAATGTAAACACACAAATTCTTTGAAAGTGTAGACGCGCGAAATAGTTTTTAAAGTATATGTTTTTTAACCTTTCATGTCAGAATTAAAAAAAGTGAAGTGATGAAAATTTCAAAATCCTTAGTGTCCTGGTTCATTAGTTACATGATGTTTCCTATAGACAACAGGACTTTTACAAAATTGTTCTAAACAAACTAAACACTTTTCCAATCATGTATTTTTATTTTCAATAACTATATTATCTTTATTTATTTACGTTGTTCCCTTAGTTTTACAATAAAACAGCTGTTTTAATCCTTTTAAACATATTTTGGGTAAACGCCTTTTTTCGCGATCTTGACAACGCCTACTGAATGAACCCTTGCATAGCTTACGATAGAACAATTCACTGTAAGCTTACACAATACACCAGACTACATAATGCTAAAAACCGCACGTCAAAAAAATTGATATAACGGGAATTAGAAGCATATATGTATGTATGTAAATGTTGTCTATAGGCAACATCGGGCATGAAAGGATTAATACAGAATAAATCTAAAATTTAGATATACATATTTCAATGTGTACAGTGTAATCAAAAATACACGGCGAAAAAGAAGCCCACGCAGTCGAATATTTTCTAATATTCTATTTTGAACTGTAACCAGTTGCTCAAAATTCACTACTTTTTACAAGACTACCTTAGTTTACCATTATTTCTAAGCCACCGCACGTGTTTGGTTTAGTATTTGCGGTATTTTCATTTGAGTAAGATGTGAAAATAAGTTGAACATGGTGTTGTCACAGAAAATAAAGCAGAAAATAGTATCTTTATATAAAAATAAATTATCCAAACGTCAAATAGCTCGTAAAATGGTCATAAGTGATTGACCGTACGCAATATAATTAAAAATTAAGTGGACGTCCGAAAAAAGAACCTCGTCACGAACGTCAAATGAAACGGATGTGCATTAGTTATCGCTTTCAACATGCTGGAACAGTCAATGCTATATTTTACGAAACCACTGGGGTAAAAATAACTACACTATCAATGGAAATGTCCTGAATAACCTTGAATAACCACTTCTCATTTCACGAATGAAGAAACAGCGACTAGAGTGGACAAAGCCACACAAAACTTCGGACACATGCATTGAGCACATTGGGGATATGTTATTTTTCCCGACGAATCCAAATTTAATTTATTTGGACCCGATGGAAATGCCACAGGCCGTCGTAGGGAAGGAGAGCGATTTTTGGATAACTGTGTTTTGCCCACCATAAAGCATTCGTCTATTTAATGGTGTGCGAAGCTATAGTTAAGTTTGGTGTTGGGCAGCTTATTATTCTAAAAGGATCTCTGAATGCCGAAAAATACATTGGAATTTATAGAGAAAGCGTTTTGCCAACTATTGAACAGCTTTTCGAACACACCCCAAAAGTTTATTTTCAGGATGATTCCGCCCCTTGCCATAGATCCAAAACAGAAACTAAAGCATAAAATTATTGAAATACATTTTCCAATAATTCATTACAAACACTTACACAGGTTATAAAACGAAAAGAGTTTTATGGAGTTGAGTCTCTCAAGTGACCAGGAAACAGTCCAGATCTCAATGCAATTGAGAACTGCTGGCATTATATGCCAAAAGAATAAAAAAAAGCGTCGAAAAAGTCTAAAAGAAATGGAAAAAATTATTGAAGATGTATGGAATGAAAAAATGAACAAAAATTATATTATTTGTTGTACAAAAAATGTTATAATATTTGGTTTTTTATGTATTCTATTGCTAAATAAAGATCATTTAAAACATAAAATATATAAATAACTTTTTCAAAAATTACATTGTTGTCATAACAAATTTTTAGTCTGGGGTTTGTTATGTGTGTGTATTTACATTTTTCACTAAAACAAGTTTTAAACTATAAGTTTTTTTTATATAAAAATGCCTGAAATATGAACTAAATAAAAGTGGCCGACTCTCAAAGAAAAATTAACTTGGAATAACATATATCTAAGTTTTGAGCTATTTAAAGCCACTCTGTAGAGTGCGTGGTTTTCTTTCGCCGAGTGTTACTTTTACATATTTTTCAACTTTAAATACAAATATCTCGAAAACTATAAGTCAGAGGCAGGTACAGTATATGTGCAAACATTTTTTTATCTTGAGGTGTTCTTCTTTCCATCAGTACCATCAAATCGTGGCGCCAAAAGAATCGTAATTTTGCCCAATATTTAACTTCCTTTGAATTTCAAAGAGGTAAATTTTAGAATAGCATCACCCGATTTCGGATACGTACGTACGGATAAGGGAAGACCTCCAGAGAAAAAAAAAATTATATAGTTTCCTCTGACTTATGGGTTTAAAGAATTTTGTATTTAAGGTTCAACTATTTAAAGTGCTTGTTTCTGCGATTTATAATGAATTTTACACTTATCTTTTTAGCTTTTATCTCCACTAACGTTAGCGTTTCCACCTCTTTACTTTATTATAAATAGTGCAATTACTTTAATTTAATATTTAACTTTTGTTCAATATTTTGATCACACAATAACAAAAGGGTTGTACTCTAAAAAGTAATCATTGTTACCTTCTATACATACTTTAAAAAAGAACAAAAAAATAAAGAAAACAAGGAAATAAAGACATTGTCTTGGAATTTAACGCATTTGGTTTGGTTTCCGAATGGCTATAATATACCTAGTAGTCAAAATTAAACAATAATGTGAAAAAATAGACATGTACAGAATAAATAAATACATTATCGATTATTACTAACCGAAGTATGTTTTTCCACTTTCCTGGCTGATCGATGACTAAGCTCAAACTATATGAAGTGGCATATATGCATTTACTGTGCAGATCAGCAAAGCTTACAAACAACAAGTATAAGCCCAGATAACTAATTAGAGTTCGCGTCTACCTGCTTATGCGAGAAGTGGAAGTGACAAATATACAAATTGCATAAGCAAGTAAGAAGAAGCTTTAAAGTTATAATAATGTACATAATATGAAGTTCGCGACAATTAAAAGTAAAATGAAACAATCAACTTTAAAATAAACATAGAAATTAAATATTACCATATTTATATATAAGTTTGTCAAAAAAGTCTTGCGGTATTTTCGCTAGTTGGCGCTGAAAGCGCGTAGTTCTAGTTTTATTCGTCACATCGGGTCATGTTATACCTTTTTGGAAAGCTCTTTTCATGCGCTAACACGTGTTTGATTGATTGTCGTTTCTTTTAAGTCGTTCGTGAGTTATAGCGTCACAAACATGGAGCAAAATAAAGAGAAAATACGGCATACTTTACAGTACTACTACGATAAACGCAAAAATACATCTCAAGCCGCCAATAAAATTTGTGCAGTTTATGGACCCGCTACAGTTTCCATTTTCACCACACAACGATGGTTTCAACGTTTTCGTTCTGGTATACAGGTGGTCGAAGATGCGTCACGCTCCGGAAGACCTGTCGTCGAAAATTGCGATAAAATCGCTGAATTGGTCGAAAGAGACCGTTATAAACCATTTGAAGCAGCTTGGAGTCACTAAGAAGCTCGATGTATGGGTGCCAGGCGAATTGATTCAATAAAAATACCGCAAGACTTTTTTGACAAACCATTATATATATTTTACATTTCATAATGGTAAGTAAAAAACTTTTTAAAATTATGGCTGCCAATCAACTCTTTCTTCCGTATTAAAATAGGCCATATATTCTTGCCGAATAGTTTCTGGCCCACCCCTCCTCGGATTGTTGCTATTAACAGAAGCTTGAGAATATCTTTCAGCTGTCGAATTGATTAAATTGATTATAAGGTGGTTACTTATGGTAACCACTGTGAAATAAGTGTTCAAATTTTTGGTTTTTTTTTTTATTTAAAACAATAAAATACATAGTATATTACAAACGACGATATTGATTAAAAACATTGTTTTCCTTCCCTATAGCAAAGAGGTACCTGGCATATTATGCAGCTCTATACTGTGCGTACTGGTTTGTTTTTCGTGCTACATGCACTGCATCGCCTTTTAGTACCTCTTATGGGTTGATGGTTACCTTCAGAAAGTCGTATTGATTCAGGTACCTCGTGTTTGTGCTTCTTGATAGAAGCATATTTAGGTGAAGATTTGCCAGAGATTTGTGAAAACCTTCTCTTATTGCTGACATCAGCCGGTGCAAGCATATTTTGACAAACTTGGCGTCTAAAGTCCTTGAGGCACAGTTCATCTAATCCTGATGTTTCGTCTTTTTGGCACTCTTTATAAATTAGGAATGCATTTACCACTGTGCAATCTAAGAAATGAAATAAAATGCGGTGCCACCACTTTTTAGATTTTCGATCAATCGCGTAGCTACCCTTCTATTGATCGAATTTATCTACGAAGTTCATGTTTTCGTTATAATCTTTCAATGCTAGAAGGCAAGGCACTTCCACTTTCTTTCCAGTTTTTTCTGTTCTTCGGACACAAACTTCATTTCTAGGATCGTAGAAATTACTTAAGATGAAAACAGAACGTTTATCTTTCCATTTCAGAAATGAAACCATTTGATTATCACTGACTCGATAATCGAACTCGCCGCGCTTTAGTTGCTTATCTGGCTTCAAATTTGGAAGGTGTTTACGCGATTCATTTACTGTTCCACATGCATATATCTTTTTATAGCGTAAATCGACCTGGAGCTCGTAATATACTCTATGGTCCTTGTTTTTTTTCACGACATTGTCTCCTAAATTAGTTTCCACCTTATTTCCGATTTTTCCTGCATATATATTGAAATCCAGACAATATCCTGAAGAAGCACACTTTGTCCATACCTTGTACCCTCTTTTGATAGGCTTTTTCGGCATATGTTACTTCAGACTGCTTCTACCTTTGAATTTGATCATTGACTCGTCGATAGCGATCTTATCAGAGAGGTTGTAGTTTTTTTTGTAAGATTCTCGGAGCATTTCTATAAAAGGGCGCACCTTATATAATTTGTCATAATTCAGATCGTTCCGTTAAAGCAAAAGATTGTTGTCATTTAAATGTAAGAGTCCAAGAATCCATGCAAAACGGTTGAATGGCATAAAATGTGATATATATTCATCATGCAAATCAGTCTCTATAACTTGGACTTTTCTTTATGCCCATTATTAAATTCAGAGCAATAAAAATGGGCATCTCTTCTACACTGACTGGATTGTAAGAAACTCCCTTTTGTTGAGCATATAGGTTCGTGTGAAATACTATATGTTGCATAATGTTATCCGTCCAAAGTAAATTAAAAATTTTGAGAGGAGTCACACTATGGCTCACTACTAAATCATATATTTCGTCCGGCAAATGAGATGAAGGCTCAAAGTTATCAGGATCCAAAATTGTATACGCTTTCTTCCATTTGGGAGGTTGCAATGAATGCATTGGTAGCGGAGCAACTTGATTAGCCGGTTTATTACTTCCAAGTAGCTGAGCTAATGGAATTTCATCGGCAGAATCTAATAAAGGAGACTCCTCTTCCCATTGATCACCCGGATCAGACAGATCACCACCTGCACAGCTATCAATGTCTGAAGGTATATCTTCAAATAAGAATGCTTCAATTTCCCGATCCGACAACTTGTTCTTGGCCATTTTACCTAAAAAGAGTAAATTTATTCTACCTTGCACTTCCCAGTGAATTTTCTCATAATTTAGCTACTTACCACACGGTGGTTACTGCTGCTAACCACTTTGAATAAGTCTAATTTACTTAAAAGTTTTAAAAGATTTTACTTTTTTTTGTTAATAACAAAGTACGCAATTTACACAAAATTAAACCACAATATTTATTTTGTGCTCACGAGGGAAGATAAAATTAGCACACACAACCACGACTGTGAACTTCACGAATTTTACTAAATTTTCATAACTGTAATCGACGGTTGCTCTGTGTATTTTCAAATATTTTTTTTTTCATAAAAATCGCACAGCTTGCTTCTTGAAAGCCGACGTTACCTATGATTTCCGTAAAATGGCGCTGTGTTGAGTAAAACCTCAAAATATAGGTGGTTACCTGTCGTGGCCACCGTAACGAAAAGAGTTAAGTGTTTATCATCCAATGCACCCAGGCAATTTGGAAATTGCCATCGTATTGCAAATTCATTTGCAATTGATACCCACTCTGCCGAATTGCTTGGAAATTAAAATTATGAAATTATTTATTAAAAGAAAATAAGTAAATAATCCCACTCTGCCGTATTGCTTGGAAACTAAAATTATGAAATTATGTAATTATTTATTATAAGAAAATATTATTTATACCTTCAAATAAAACGCCTTCAGTCTTTCGTAAATAGCGTCACAAACTTCCGGAATTATTCCACTAATTGCTGGCTGCGACATTTTTGACCCAAAATTTAAGCTTTGAAACCATTCTTCAATAAAATATAGAAAAATATTAAGTTTTTTAAATTTTTAGTTTTACGAAAAATTAGTTTTAAACTAACCCGTTGCGAGAAAACGGAGGGTCAGTGACAGCTTTACCGTTGCGGAAATTGCAGCTCGCATCGCATTTTTGTGTCTATTTACATCAATGTGCAGTAGTTCCTTCATTAAAAATTAATGTGAACCTGTTTGCGCCTTGGTTGGTCTCCATACTTTAACCCATTGTCGTTTCTTTTGCCTTATAGGTATTTGGGCCTCTCTATCACATATATAAATCAGTTCTGTCAATTAAATACATTTTATATATAATTCAAAATTAAAACAAAGATTATATAACAGACCTTCACATATATCATCCTTTTCACTATCGCCTGAATCAATTTGTAAGGCTTCTTCCATACATTTCACAATGCCTTTAATTAATTCGATTTTTTCGTCATACGTACTCCATTTTCTAAAATATTTGTATTATATTATGTATATTTGTATACATGTTTGCAAATTACTTACCAAAAGATGAAATTAAATTTTATAAATATATTCAAAATATTAATTTCAAAAAAATATACGCAAATGCAACTTTGTATTACGAAAGAAAGAACACGAATGCCGAAAAACGTCGCAGCGAACTGTTACAAATAAGAACAGAAAGTGTGTTGCTGAACACTGGAACGTCGGCGCGATTCTCCTCTCATCGTCGCCCCCTCGCTTTTAAACTAAGAATTTCCGCAACAAGAGTTTACGCGTGTAATAACATACTTACGTGCCTTGGTCCAAAACAATATATTTAACAAAATATATGAGTTTGTGAACATTTTATACACATAAGTATATTTAAGTTAATAACAGCGCGCCAGTCGTTTCTTTTTTTCGCAACGTGGCGTCAATTGAAAACTCTAAGCGAAACCAGGTCCTTCCGACGTAATAGAGGTCTTCCTCTTTCTCTGCTTCTCCCGGGGGGTATTACGTTGAATACTTTCAAAGCTGGAGTGTTCTTGAATGAATGATAATAATGAGGAATGCACTGCGACCTTTGGTCTATTGTGCCCTCTCCTTACTCTCATTGACTCGCCTAGACTCAGCCAATTAATGAAGTCCAGAAGACTTCCTGGCGATAGCGCGGCAATGCGATCCCTATCCAGGAGCAACACTTCAAGGGCCATGGAGTGTTCTTAGTCCATACGTATGGCGCTATTTATTCTTCCAAATCAATTTCATCCCTTTCAAAGTAATCCCCTCCCGATGCAATGCACTTATGCCAACGGATTTTCCAATCTTCGAAACACTGGTTGTAGTCACTTTCCGGGATGGCCTTCAGTTCCGTGTTCGCCGCGGCTTGAATCTCCTCTATCGTATAAAAACGGTGTTCCCGGAGCGGTCTTTTGAGCTTGGTGAGCAGCTAGAAGTCGCACGGCGCCAGATCAGGTGAATACGGTGGTTGCAGAACGATATGGGTTGAGTTTTTGGCGAAATGATCACGAATTACGAGGGCAGTATGGGATGGCGCATTATCGTGGTGTAAAAACCAAGAATTGTCTTTCCACAATTCGCGGATAGCGTTACGCAAACGACGCATAACGTTCAAATAATATTCCTTGTTGACAGTTTGACCGGTTGGAAGGAATTCATAATGCACAACACCACGATAATCGAAGAAAACAGTCAATATGACTTTAATTTTTGAGCGACTTTGGCGCGATTTTTTTGGTCTCGGCTCTCTTTTGGCGCGATATTCGCTCGATTGATCGGTTGTTTCGGGGTCATAAGCGTAAATCCAAGTTTCATCGCCAGTTATAATGCGTTTCATGACACCCTGGTAGGAAAGCATCGTTTCACACACTTCAACGCGACGCTTTTTTTCCAAAAAATTCAATGTTTTCGGTACCAGTCGAGATTTGACGCGCTTGAGGCCCAAAACATCCTTCAAAATGGTGAGCCTTTCGATATGCCAACTTCATCAGCAAGGTCGCTAATTGCTAATCAACGGTTTTTCAACACCAAATCTTTGATTTATTGAACGTGAGCTTCGTCGTTTACGGCCGGCTTGGAACTCACTATACCACTTGTAAACATTTTTTTTTAGACTTAGCCTCATCACCAAAGGCTTTCTGCACCATTCTCAACGTATCCGCAGCAGAAAATTGATTCCGTAAACAAAATTGAATGCAAATTCTTTGCTCAACAAATTTCGACATTGCAAACAACGAAAAACTCATTTTTAGCAGCTAACAAAACGACACGTATCTCAAACACTAATGAATATTTTGACATGAAATTTGACATAAATGTGACTGGCAGTACTACCAACCTACAAAAGAAATAATTCTCCAAATCCTTCGACGCGCGCAGTTTAAATTCAAATGTCACCTTTTGTTTTTGGGCACAGTAGTATATAAAATTGCTAAGGTTCCGATCCTCTGGTATTTCCATGGCTTTGATTCCGGAAAGTTGCAATAAAATGTTCGGTTGCACCTGAACTTAGCCCTTTCTTACTTGTTTAGGTTTTTAATCTGTCTACCTAGCGCCTGAAATACGCACCGCATGGCAAAATGTATAAAACAAAAGTTATTTGTCACGTCATTTGCTACCGAAATGATATATGTGATCATGGCCGTAGGACGAACCGTTCCCGAGATACGAGCGAAAATGCGGCGCGCAGCGCAAGGTGAAAATCGGCTTGCGGCCACACTTCTTGACGTTGATTTCGCCGAGTGCTATCACTCCCATTCATTCACCTACGACAGAGGACACGTTCGGATAGGTCTCCACACAGATATTTTTTCATCGAGTTCCTTCACTCTTGTCGGTGATTTCGCGGAGTTCTATCACTTACATTCATTTCCCTGCGCCATATGACACGTTCGGACTGGTCTCCACATAAATATTTTTTCATCGAGTTCCTTCACTCTTGTCGTTGATTTCGCCGAGTGCTATCACTTATATTCTCTCAACAGAACACAGAATTCAAAATGTCTGTATCTAAATTTAAATTTAGACAGAAATGTCCTGTGTCCGTACAATCTCTCTGAGTCCCAGTTACCTACTTTCCAGGATGTTCTTTTGTGTAATCAGTTTGAAAGATTTTGTATAGTGCGACTCCGAGGCGACAACTATGAACCTAGGAGTAAAGAGGTTACAGAAATAGTTGCAAAAAAAGTTGAAAATACTTTCAAAAAGTCATCTATTCCGATAGTTTCACACACCAGAGTTGTACAAATGCTCATCACATACCATAAGAAATTTCTGACTCTTAAACAAATGTTTTTAAGGAACCCAATAGGTTTGAGCTCTAAAAGAGACGACTTTTTCTCTTCTGCCGGAAAATTATTTGGCATCGCTGCTTGTAAATGTATTTATTTTTCTTCTTGCACTTGTCCACAGGAAAGGAAAGTTCCTATCAATGAACAAACATTTCTCTTGGACCAGAGAACCAGAAGAATTGGTCGCATTGGAAGTGTTGATCTACCTGAAACAAAAAAGATTACAAAGAAAAATAAACGTAAAGAAAAGCTTTCAAAACGTCATTCAACATCAACACTTACCAGAAAAGTATCAGCTAGAACACGTGACCATTCAGATCAGCCAGACTCTCATACAGACGACAACAATGTAGGTGCGTCGCACATGGATTCTTCCAAAAACGATGCAGATGATGAATTTTCTTATCCATCCTCTAAAACCAAACAAAACACACTAGTATTAGAACACACTGCTTTAGCTGCCCAAAGATTTGGAGTAAGTGATAGAGCAGCGGCCTTGATTGTTTCATCTGCTTTTCTGGATGCCCAAAAAACAGGTTTGATAACCGAGGATCAGGCTAGCTTTGTCACTGACAAATGCAAGATTAGTCAGGCAAAAAAAAGTTAAGCTCCAAAACACCGAAAGTATTGACTCTGTATATGGGCTGTATTTTGACGGCCGCAAAGACAATACACACAAGTCAGCGAAAGTGAAAAGTACTACCGCGACACTGCCAAAGAGGAACATATTTCTCTTATAGCAGAACCTGGTTGTCATTACTTTGGTCACGTCACCTCTCCTTCCGGGTCAGCTGAGGATGAGACGCAAGCTATATGGCAACATTTACAAGACAATTCAGTTGATGTGGAACATCTAGAAGTTGTCGGTGCTGATGGCACCAACACGAACACAGGTTGGAAAGGTGGAATCATTCGGAAACTAGAAGAAAGAATGTGTAGGCCATTACAGTGGGTTGTTTGTCTTCTACATTTCAACGAACTTCCATTTCGTGCTCTTTTCGAACACATAGATGGTGTCTCAAAGTGTCCAAATACATTCTCTAGTGACATAGGTAAACTGCTCCCTGATTGTGAGAAGTTGCCTGTTGTCAAGTTTGAAAGTTTTCCATCCTGCCAATTACCTTTTGAGGTTATTAATCCGACCCAACTTAGCACAGACCAAGCTTATCTCTATAAAATATCAGAAGATTTAGCGGGCAATGCATCCTAACATGTGCAAATCTTTGCTGGCTCACCTGTGCAAATAGAATTCTGAGATTATACATTTCTACTGACAAACCAACAAAGGGAAATTGCCCTTGATTTTGGCAAGACAACACAGTTGACCCCTTTGGAGGGTTGATGTAATAAGTGCCAAAGCTTTAAATTTTAAAAAATGGCTCCATTCTATGCTGAAATTAAGGTCGGAAAATATTACCTTAAACTGCCAAGTTGTTATTTCTCAAGTTTCAACAGAATGCTTCCTTAAATAGTTCTGAGAAAACATTCTGACTGACGAACGGATAAGTCAGAAAGTTGGCCCTTGACCGTCTTCTGGCAGCCAGAGAAGCAGAGTCTGACCTGTAAATGGAAGGGTTAGATGTAATAAAGTGCCAAAGCTAATTTCAAGAATAATTATTACGATATGATTAACTGAAGACTATTACCTTGACTGTTCCACCAATTCTTGTTCAGTTTCTAACGGAGAATTCATAAAAGGGCTGTCGGGAGACACTGCAGAGGTATGGAAATTTAGTAATTCCCCTCTCACACGTGGAGTCGAGAGAACCGTCAAACTAATGACAGAGGCATCTTCTAAAGTAATTGGCCCCAATCTCGTGAGTTTATACGCTCTACACTGAAATCTATGCACAAGTGCCAAAGTTTATACATAATAGTATCAATAAATTTGACACAGATTCAGACTAAAACCAGCCTGACATATGGTTGGTTGGTTGGGTTAGGGGTTGGGAGGAACCCGAAGGACAGCCACCTCCACGCGGTGGGTTCTGGGTGACCAATACAGGTTAGCTGAGAGCTGCCACAATTTTCACCTTGCGCTGTGGCGCGCCGCCTTTTCGCTCGTATCTCGGGAACGGTTCGCCCTACGGCCATGATCACATAAACCATTTTGGTAGCAAATGACGTGACAAATAACTTTTGATTTATACATTTTGCATATTTCAGGCGCTAGGTAGACAATTTCACGATTTTAGGCGAATTTCCGAATTTTCACGGCCGGGGTTGGGGTTGAAGATGCAATCCGATCTCAAAACAAAAAGTTGCATTGGAATCAGGAAGTACTAAGGTAACTTTTCCGCACTATTAGAAATCCCGAATCGAAAAAAGTCCGGAATCGACCCACCCTAGTGTGCAGCGTCCTCATAAGTCTGGTGTTTCCTCATTTGCGTACCACTGCATCCAGGCGACCATATTGGTGCTGAATAATTGAGGATTGGCCGGCCAATTGCCTTGTATGTTGCCAACAACGTTTCTTTGTCTTTTCCCCATGTGCTGCCGGCTAGCGACTTGAGGATTTTGTTGCGCCTCTGTACCTTGGCGATAATCGCGGTCGTATAAGGAGTGTAGGAGTGACGGAGTCTATGTATGTACTCTATGTATCAAAATTTACACCTAAATTCTTAGGATTATTGACAGTCGGAATTTTGACCCCATCGTACAGAGGTCGGTCTTGCATGGAATCAGCGGCAAAAATACTTCCACTGCCTATATAAAGGCGAAACTTTTGCCAAAGCTTTATAAAATCTTCCTCTCCCGTTTCCCACTGCGAAACCCCCGAAGGTAACAAATTTTAATTAATTGTATTAAATTAAAAAAGTTGATAAACGAAAAAAGGAATTTAATCAAAAACTGATTTTAATAAAATTGATTTACTTTTGCATGATAGTTTCTTTGACTGGTAATGAAAGGATCTAAGCTCAAAAGCAATCGGCTTAGCAAGTCTAAATCCACTCCGTTAGTTCTTTCCTGTATGATGGAGTCGATACATCTCGTCCTTATTGACTCAGCAGATTCTTATGAGAGTTCTCCAATTGAAACTGGTGCATATTGAATAACATTGGGAGCAATGTTATGACTGACGAAGGAAGATAATACCAGGAATATTTTGAAGCTAATTCCGTTGCAGGATCTAGCACAAATCTAGTGCATTTAGGGTTTAATTCCTTTTGTAATTGAATTCGAACAGGACGGCAATAGCGGGTGGACGAAGGTCTGCAATTTTTGTAAATTTGTTTGTGCTCTTCTTCACTTTTTTATCTCAACTTCATCATCAGGATAACTGTTTTTCCTTTAAAATATTATCATAGCAGAGTAAAAAGTTAATATCAAGTTTTTTTTTTAATGAAGCTTATAATAAGTAGATACTAAAGCTTTATTAAATTTGCTTCGCTGATATTACTTCACACATTTTCTAAACACCAAAATTAATTGAGCCCGACAGGGCTGCACTCCTACTCCTACCTATACATACATGTAAATACAAAAAAAAAAAAAAATTATAAAAAAATAATACACAAAAAATCGCATGTCTGGTAGAATAACATGAAAAACAAAGAAAGTTGCAAAAAGTTGCACCTGAAATAAATAGCATAGACTTAAAAAACATTAACTAATATAAACAAACTTTGATTTGAGGGCGAGACAGGGATCACAACTTTTTGTATACCTTAAATCGATGTATGTATAAAGAAAAACATAGCACTCAAAAGGGCTCTTATAAAACAACTGTTTTCAAATAATAAAACAATGTATCTATTTAAACAAAAATGAAACCCGTTTTCCGTTGAATATGGCATCACGCGTGAATGACTGTACCGATTTCACTAATTATTTTTTTGTTGTATTTGTTATTATTAGGAGAAGGTTCTTATGTAAGAAATTACGAAAGTTGCCGGAAAACCCCTAAAAACAGCCTTTTTCTTTTTCCCATACAAACGTTTTATTTTGTAGATATGTTTGTACATATACATATGTATAAGTAAAAATGAATGTTTATTTGTTAGTAACGCTAAGGTTCGAGAACGGCTGAACCAATCTTCATGACATTTTCAGAAGTTGTTCGATGTGGATCTGGAAAGGTTTAGAAATAAAAAACCTTATACTTTTCATAAGAAAAATTCGAAAAATTAGAAAAAAGTAACTTTTTTTCATAGAATTATTTTTTTTTGTTTTCCAATTTTTTGATTTGTAAATTGTTTGATTCATTCAAAGTCGGTCGTTTGCTTTTTTATTCCGGCTATTTAAAAGAAAATTTATTGAAAATTATTCAGTGAAAACTTTAGGTATGTTTCAGACGAAGTGAGCAATTACAGATAGAAGTTTGTTACGAAGCCACGAAGAGATCGCGCTAATATCGGTCGTATGGCACACCAAAGCACATGATGACATATGTGTGAAACTATGGATCGCGGACAATCAGCAAAAAATCGTCACGATGTCACAGCACGACCTTTCAAACAACAGCTGCGATGTTTGGTGGACTTTATCTTGAAGCAACGTATGTATGTATAAATGGTGCAGTCAGATGCTGGATGTACTCTGTTGAGTTGCAAACAAGAGGTTTCCCGCCCGCATGCACATATTCTTCTTTGGATGGTGAATGGTGATTACACCAGATCAAATTTATGAAATAATATCTGTGGAAATTCGTGATGCAGAGAAGATCCAGTATTATTCGAAGTAATGAAAATCAATATGGTTTATGTACCTTGCGGACACCACAATCTCACTTCGGTTTGTTTGTCTGAAAATAAATGCATGAAACACTATACTTTTCCTTCAGAAACGCAAACTGGAAATGATGGATATCTACTTTATCGTCGTAGTTCACCAGACGAAAATAATTGAACATTTATCATTCAAGTTAGAGGAGTGAATATTGAAGTCGACAACACATGGGTCGTACCATGGCAAATATGGTTGTCTAATTCACATTCAAAACTCATGTCAATGTTGAATGTTGCAGTTTGGTGAAATCAATCAAATATGTTTGCAAATACGTCACCAAAGAAAGTAACATGGCGATTACCTTGGCCTTGAACTAGATGAGATCAGCAAGTATCAAATGGGTCGATACGTGAACTGCAATAAAGCGCTTTGTAGAATATTTACTTTTGCAATTCATGGAAGTTTTCAGACTGTTGTGCGTCCCGCGGTTCAACTTCATTTAAGTCACTGCGTATTGTGAATGGTACAATGTGTGCAACTTTTTGAGAAGCATGCCAGCAATTGCAATTGCTGGATACTTTTCGCGAAGATCATTCGACATATCATCCTTCAAATTCGCGTCAATTAAGGGATACGAAAAAAATAACATTGCCGAAAACATTTTACATCGTATTCGCTAAGAATTGGAAATTGGCAAATTCCGATCTTTTTGACAATGAGACGAAGTCGTGAATTATTCAGTGGAATTTCTAAATTCTTTGGAGAGGCTTGCTATGCCGCAGCATCATTTGCGTCTCAAAGTTGGATCTGTCATTATTATGTTTCGCAATCTTCATGCGCCGAAATGTGCAATGGAACCCGACTGATTGTGACGCAGCTATCGAATACAAGGGGGCAGAATGCTTGATTCTACAAATTCTTTTCGAGTTCCAACGATTTGCCATTTCAGTTCAAACCTATTCAGTTTCCAGGGAAATTGCATTTGAAATAACAATCAACAGGACACAAGGATAGTCGCAAGAAGAGTGCGGCATAAATCTGGAAATGGTTTTCACACGTCCAGATATATGTATGTGGCGTGTTCAAAAGTTTGAAACCCGTTTTCTCTGTACATTTACGCACCAGAAAAGAAACCAAAAAAAAAAAAATTGGCTGCGGGGTCAGCTAGTCATTATATAAAAACTACTTCGTTATATAACATACCTTAATTCTCAATACCCATTTCGATTTATGGAGATTAAGCACGGTTTTATATTGCAATTTAATTATATTTAAAATTATAAGAGATAATTTTTAAGCTATTTTCACTGCACAGTCCGCGTGTTTCTATTGTCTCACTTCTCGCGCTTTTCGTAGTCCTTACGAATGGGATAGAGCAAAAATGTATTTGCCGTTAGTTTTATTGGTGTTTTAAGAAATAGCTTTGATACAAACAGTGGTAAATTTCAAACTTTTATTTTTGCATTTTTGACCTATGAAATCTACCAGTATGCATCGACGGCAATATTGAATTCAAATCTATACTCCTTCGTCCAGTTCGTAAAATGGTCGCTGTGGATTTACTGGAGGAAAGTGTGAGGTTCCGTGCACTGAGGAAACGCGAAAGACGACAATTGCCCGACGTCAATATCGTGCAATCATCTGCGTATGAGGTTATGGAAACCCCTTCTGGTGGCTGTGGGAGTTTTGAGATGTAAAAGTTAGACAGTAACGGGGAGAGGACACCACCCTGCGGAACCTCCTGCTTAAATCTTCTCAGTTTAGATGTTTCACGTCAAAATAGTACGGATGATTGTCGACCGCTTAGGTAGTTCATGGTCCACCTCTTCAGTCCTGGAGGGAGCGTAGCTTTTTCGATGTCCTGTGGTAGCGTTGTGTGATTGACAGTGTCAAAAGCTTTTGACAAGTTCAAAGTTAGGAGAATCATTCTTTCACAGGTTGATTTCTGGTTGAGGCTACGAACTTCCTGAGCGTTTATGACGCTAAGTGCTGTGGTGGTGCTGTGCACTTTTCTTAATCAATGCTGTTGGTTGGCTAGGCTCAGATGGTGAGTGAAGCTTGGGAGTAGCAAGGCCTCAAGTGTCTTCACTGCTGGGGACAGGCGAGTTATCGGACGATAGGACTCGCCTTTGTTGCGGGTTTCACAGGTTTCAGTAGTGGGACCACTCTTCCGACTTTCCACACATCGGGTATTTGAAGAGTGGTCAGCGACAGGTTGAGAACCTTGATAAGGTAGCTTACTCCCGCGGAGCCTAGATTCTTTAGCATAAGCATGCTGATTTCATTAGTGCCAATGGATTTGGAAGTTTTCGATTTGTTGATGACATTCTGAACGTCATCATCGGTGAAAGTAAGTGGCGCGCAGTCGCTTGGCATTTTGCGCAGCCGTCGGTTAACACATTGCTTGGTTTTGTCTACCGAAGGGGGGAGTGTAAACTACCGGCTACAGTAGCTCGCGCAATTCTTCGTGTCCGAAGAGGCATGACCATTGAATTGAACTTCAACTCGGTCGTCATGTCTCTTCGGGTAGACAAAGCCTTGACAGTCACCCAAAGCTTACTCACCGCGGTGGAGAGGTTCCAGGACTTCAGGTGCTCTATCCATTTCATCTTATGATGATTTGTTATTCGCCGAATCTCCAAATTGAGATCCCTTATTCGGGGATCCCCGGCTTCAGAATAGTAGAAATCTGCCACATTTTTACAGCGGACATTTGGAGGGATTTCCTCTATTCTTCCAGCCAAAGCAGACGTTTTAGCTAACGAGCGCGACACCTTACGCCATGCCAACCCAAATGCCCCGCTGGCAAAATGGGGCGGATTTCTGCTATTTTTCCAGCCGGGATGAAGAGAACGGTAGCTGTTGCGGTCACCTTGCGTAATCGACGTTCGCGAACAGATATGTCCGTAGGAATGGGTAGAGCGTTTAAAGTGCTCTCAGTAAATTTTGTGAAGCCGACCCAGTTAGCTTTGTTAAAGTTAACGAAGGTACGGTTGCCCACAGAAACAAAATCAGAAGGTTTCTCGATCGAGATAATTATGGGCAGGTGGTCTGTTGTGAGAGTTAGCATAGGTCGGCAGGTTATGCTATTTATCACACCACAACTCGCAATGGTAATATCGGGCGAGCTATTATATGTGCCTATAACTCTGGTAGGAGCTTCGTCATTCATTGATGTTGTCATCGTTCGTGCTTCTGCACTATATAGAAAACGGGAATAATGAGTGACTTATAGAGTTTGGTTTTTGTTCGTCAAGAGAGGACTTTACTTGTCAATTGCCAAATAGTATCTGTTGGCAAGATTATTTCTGTTGGCAAGATAGACGAAATTCGAAGTTATGACTGTCAACAGTGACGTGGGAGCCTAATCGCGAGTGCGACGACTATTTGTTTGATGACTAGAGATATTTCGTTCTGCCTTCTTTCGTTGTCAGGCCCATTTGCTTTGCTTCCTTTTTAAAAGTGGGGAAACAAGAACTAACGGCGCGGTTGTTTAGGCCAATGATGTCAATATCATCGGCATACGCCAGCAACTGTACACTCTTTTAAAAGATTGTACTTGCTAGATAAAGTTCTGCAGCTCGAATTATTTTCTCCAGTAGCAGATTGAAGGTGTCGCTTTGTCTGAAATCTCGTTTGGTATCAAACGGCTCGAAGATATCCTTGCCGATCCTGACGGAGCTAGTGCTCAACGTCAGTTTATGTAGCCGTATTAGTTTTGCGAGGATACCAAATTCAGACATCGCGGCATAAAAGCTGCTTTGAAATCGACGAAGAGGTGATGTGTGTCGATCCCTTTTCATATAACTGGTCGGTTGTCGATTTTCCAGGTCTAAAGCTGATAAGGTCCAATCAGTTTGTTTACGGTGGGCTTTCATCTTTCACACAATACGCTTGATAGAACCTTACACGCGATGTTGAGGAGGCTTATCCCACGGTAGTTGGCGCAGATTGTGCGGTCCCTCTTATTGTGGATTAGGCAGAGCACACTTAAATTCCAATTGTTGGGCATGCTTTCGTCCGACCATACTTTGCAAAGAAGCTGATGCATGCGCTTTACCAGTTCTGAATAGCTCGGCCGGCAACAGCGATCTGCAGTGAATACTTGGCTTGTGATTTTACTCTCATATTCATGAATCACCCCCAATGTTCACTCATACTTGCTCTCACTAAAAATATCGTCTTCTCACAATCACATGGCTTGCTTGTGTAATAATGAGTGTGAATATGTCTCACAATCATTTATCGTTCACACTTGGCTTGGCTTGCTTCTCTGTATATCATACCATTGATGAGGTGAAAGGCTCATGAATACATTGACTATAAAACTGAAACTTCTTTGTTTCTTATCCTTTTATTTAATTATTTCTTAAGCCTAGATGCAAGCCTTATCTTACATTCTAGAAAGTGAAGAGCTTAAGTAGATAAGTCCCTGAAGTTTATACCTATGCGGAGGGGTTTTAAAAGGAACGGAACCCGTGAGTGTTCAGGAAGAGAATCAAAAACCTTCATCAAAACGTAAACTTCCGTCTGATGAAGATACCACTGTATCTTCCTTAAAACGAATGCCCCCACCCACTATCGACCTTATCAATCTGTCTTCCTCTTGTCCTCAAGGTGAGAAAGTTCCGTCTGTTCAGGACACAGTGAAAACTGTTACTGAACACAGTAAGCGGAAAACTTCCCAAGATCCGCCTGCAAATACGTCCAAATCTGCTAATAAAAACTTAGTGGTAATACCGCGGAAAAAGGCAATATTTGTCTCGAGACTTGCTGCGGATACCAAAGTCGACGATATAAAAAATTACATCTCGTCGAAATTAAAAACGGAAGATACAGACATCCGTAAATTTAATTTCAAATACAACAGAAATATTTCGTCGTTTAAAATTAACGTATCCGCAGACAGTTTTCAATCGATACTTGATAACTCATTCTGGCCATCGGGGGTTTTTGTGCGCGAATTCGAGCACAAACGTGATAAGCCCCCTGTAGTTATCACCAATTTGCCAAGAAATCCCAGTATTAAAAAAAACTAATTAACAATAATTCGCTGATTGTTTATTATCAAAATGTTAGAGGTCTTAATACAAAACTTGCTGATTTGTATTTAAACAGCATTCATTGTAACCTTAAAATCATTGCTTTCACGGAAACTTGGCTAAAGCCTCACATTTTTGATAATGAAATATTCATCAGCGAATTCCAAATCTTTAGATATGACCGGCTGGACAGAAAAGGAGGTGGTGTCTTGTTTGCTGTTCATTCTTCAATTCCATCTGAAGAAGTCGATGTTTCGCATGCAGACTTCATAGAATTTAAATGCATTCGTATTTGTGCTAATAGTGGCCATATCTACTTAACTTTATCTTACATACCGCCTCACTCGGACATATCTGTATATTTGCAGCATGCTTCATTAATAAATAAGGTTTCCTCAATGGCTAATAATACTGATTCCATGATGGTTTTGGGAGATTTCAATTTATCGTGCGTATCATGGAAATCTTTTGATGATTACACCATTCCTATTAGTACTCGCTTATGTTTTAACGAGTTCTTAGATGAAATGTCGGAGTTGGGTCTTAACCAAATTAATTTAATTTCAAACGAGTTTGGTAAGTTCTTAGATCTAGTTTATGTTGATAAGCTTCATTGTTCTCCGTTGTCCGATGTGATCCTTTGGTTCGGCCAGAGGACCCGCATCATTCTGCTTTGGAAATTAACATCCAAATCATAACCAACTTTGCTCTTAACACTACACAAGACCTTTGTTTTCGGTTCAACTTTGCGAAAGCTAATTTTAATAAGATTAATTACGAACTTTCTAAAGTAACTTGGCCAGATTACAGTGGCAATATTGAATTTAGTGCTTCCCACTTTAATGAAACTATTTTAAACTTATTTGAAAAATATGTTCCGAAGGGTATTGTTACTCAAAAAAGGAGTTCTAATTTATGGTTTTCGAAAGAATTATGTAAATTAAGAAATAGAAAATCTCGTGCTTTTAAACTTTTTAGAAAAAACTGGTTTAGTTGCTGACTATTCAAAATATTCTAAATTGCGTCGACAATTTGCTGAACTAAACAAAATATGTATAATAATTATATAAATATAGCAAAAAAATAATATACGTAATCCAAAATTGTTCTATGGTTTCGTCAACTCCAAACGCAGGATTTCTAACTTTCTGTCCGCTATGAAATATAAGTCTAGTATGTCTAGTGACAATCACACCATTTCTAATATGTTCGCTGAATTCTTTAAGTCCAATTACTCTCCAAAATCTCCAAAAAATGTTCCGCATCAGCACAAGTTATGTCCGATTTCTGTCATTAATGCGCCTACCATTTCCGAAGAAGACGTCTTATATCAGTTGAACATGTTAGAACAATCATACAATTATGGCCCAGATATGATTCCCTCATGCTTTCTTAAGAAATGTGCCAAATATACATATATACCAACCCCTAACAAAACTATTTAACTCATCTCTTGTGCAAGGCTTATTTCCACCCATATGGAAAAAGTCATTTATAATTCCTTTACATAAGAGTGGATTTAGGTCTTCCATTGAAAACTATAGGGGAATAGCAAAGTTGTCTGCAATACCTAAACTTTTTGAAGCAATTATAACAGACGACAAACCTTCCGGATCTCTCCACTAATTTCTTGTTCTCAGCACGGTTTTCGTAAAGGGAAATCTACAATAACTAACTTTCTTGAATTTGTATCACATGTATCAGCTGGCTTTAGGGAGAATAAGAATACTGATGTTATATACACAGATTTCAGTAAAGCTTTTGATAAAGTAAACCATTCAATTCTTTTGAATAAACTTGATCTTCTTGGTTTTCAACCAATATTTCTAAAATGGGTTGCTTCTTTTCTTAGCAATAGAATTCAACAAGTCTTATTTAACGATACTTTTTCTGACATAATCAATGTTCCTTCAGGCGTTCCACAAGGTAGCCATCTTGGTCCAATTCTGTTCTTGTTATTTATTAATGACATATCATCTGTTGTTAAGTTTTCAAAAGTCTTATTATATGCTGACGATGTAAAACTTTTTAAAACGTATGCTTCAAACAACGAAAAATGCCAGTTGCAAACAGACTTTAACAACCTAGTTTCTTGGTGTGATAGAAATGACATGTCATTTAACCTTAAAAAATGTAAAACAATGTGCTATTCACGTAGATCTGTAGACCCAACTTCATACACAATACAAAACTTTAGGTTGGAGCAAGTATGCAGTTTGTTGATCTGGGAGTAACTATGGACCCCAAACTCAATTTTAATTTTCACGTATCTTCCACGGTTTTTACAGCTAAAGGCGCTCTTAGTTTTGTTAAACGTTGGTCTAAAGAATTTAGAGATCCGCTTGCCACAAAAATTCTTTTTACATCTCTGGTGAGGCCTATATTAGAGTATGCTTCTGTGGTATGGAACCCTAGTTACCAAGTCCATTCGGATAAGTTAGAGTCCGTTCAAAAACAATTCTTACTTTTTGCTTAAAATGCATTGCATTGGGATTCCAGTTTAAATCTTCCCCCTTACACTAACCGTTTAAAACTTATAAATCTCCCGACACTCGCTAGTCGTAGGGAGATCTTGTAAAACTCATGAATGGGTCAGTCTGTAGCCCATCTCTCTTATCTGATATTAATTTTAACGTCTCCGCTCGCTCTACCAGGCAGTTTAGACCCTTACTTTTGAAATTTTCTAGAACAAATTTTGAAATAAACGAACCATTCCGCCGTATATGTCATGATTTCAATTTTCATTCCAGCACATTTGATTTAACAGACTCACTTTTTACAATTAAAAAAATTAGTTTATCTACTCTTAACAAGTAAAATTATAAACTTTAATTTAATTCTTAATTTTGGCTGTAGAAATTTTTGTTTCTGTAGCTGAGCAGCTTAAGATCGCAACGCTTAAAACTCTCTTGCCTTTTATGACTCGGCTAATTCCGCTCGTTCGCGGATTGCGCCCCTCGCGTCGGTTTTTCGATTAAAAACGATATGCGAAGAAGTTCATACAGACGTTCCAGCAATAGTCAGCTTTAAACGTAACATATCAGCATACATATGTGACCTGGTCTACGAAAAGGGAGCTAACGTGCGAAAACTAGTTTTCTGGGAAACTAGCAAGCAAAGCAAAGCATCTCATCTTCCATCCGAATCAACTAAAAAGTGAAAATTGATTTTTTGACACTTAAGCCTCCTTTCCGTAGACCAGGTCACATATATCGACAGTATATGGCTTGCTAATTTAGGCATTTACCACAAAGTAGCACTATTTTTAGCAAAAGCTATGAGAGATGTCGATATTGAAGCTGTGAAGCATTTCTGCATTGAGGAGATATCAGGCAATATTGAGTTTTACACTTCCAAACACAATGAGACCCCAAAAATTCCATCTTCACCAATTAGTTCAACATCAAATACGTCTTCACCTGCAAATGACCTGAACTTATTTTTCCCAAATGTTTCAAACATGGGCGCGCAGGAACGTATCGAAGATGAACTAGATCGATATTTTACAGAAAGAGTACAATTTGATAATAACTTTGACGCAATTCAATGGTGGAAGCAACATAAAACTAACTTTTCACGCATATCAAAACTTGCACTTTAAATATTAACTATACCTGCAAGTAGTGCGGCGTCTGAACGTGTATTTTCATTGGCAGGCAATTTAATAACTGATAAAAGAAATCGACTTGCACCCAAAACCGTAGATAATATACTATTCCTGAATTCTGTATTTAAGACTAATTAATATGATAAAAAGGCTTTAAAAACAAAAATATGCAATGATATTGAAAAGTAATTTTGCCTCAATACCTCAATCTAAGGATAAATTTCGTAGCTACATATATACTTATAGTATATATCTTTGGAGTTAAGTCTTATGTTTGTACATAAATCTTGAAATAAATTTTATGTTTATTATTTTTATTTTTTACCAAAATTAACTAATGTGTGTTATTTTGTTTTTTGCTAATAATTCATGTAATTTTTATAAGTACCATTAAACTGACATGATTTTTATTTTTAATTTTAATTCCATTGAAAGGGACTGAATTATTTTATGAAATAAAATATAATATTATACGTGATAACAAGAATGTAAATATGTATATGTGATTTTTTTTAATAATAGAGAAAATTAATTCAAAATATGAAAACCCCGTTTTTTATTTCATTTTATCTAGTCATTTTTAGAACCAGTTACAAAATCCTTGTTGTTATACAATAATATAATAGTAATTCTTCCTACTTTCGTATTGGATTTTTTTAGTCTTTGGTGCATAGCGTTATGGCTCTAAAGGCTCAAGTGGCTTGCGCACAATTGAGATTCCTCGGTTATTCACAAGTGAATCCTAAGCAAAGACTCAAGTGTTGTGAGCTCATAAGCAAACACTTGTGATATATGCTTCATACAAGCTAAGCAGCTCACAAGCCAAAACTCTCTCTCTCATAATTGTAAGTGAGCAGTATTCACACTTATACTCATTCCGTGAATAATTTGCTTGCCTCATACTCAATTTTTCGCAAGTTGGTCAAACTTGTGTTTAACTCATTCACTGCAGATCACTGGCCGGCAATCCATCTGCCTCGCCGCTTTGTTGTTCTTCAGACGGGTAATTGCTATTCGTACTTCTTTATGGTCGAGCAAGGGAACGTCTGCTCCATCGTCATCGATTCCGTTTTTTTTTTCTTGCACAGAGGAGGCGAATCTTGGCTTAAACAAGATAGTGGTTCGAGTCGATGTTAGGACCTCGGAGTGTACGCACGACTAAAACCCTGGATACCTGTCTTCCGTCTATCAGCACATGATGGATTTGGTTAGTGGTTTTGCGATCCGGAGACAGTAGTTTGAAGAATGTTTCTATGCTGGAATCTACTGATAACCATATTTCGGACCCCGTCGAAGTCGATTAGCCTCAACCTTCTTAGAGATGTTTCCTCGTGGAGGCTGAATTTACCGACTCTTGTGCCAAAGAAGCCTTCCTTGCTCATACAAAGTCTCCAAGCTCGATTTTGACATCGTGGCCACTCTCATAGGTGCGCTCATAGACGGCATCTTTGGCCACATATATTTTTCACACTGAATTTACGCTCCTTTGTAGGGTCATTTCCATTTCCGGTCCATTTAAAAGACCGAACATTCCAAGTGCATACCTCTACCCTAAACAACAAAAAGTGGTCTCTCATCCGAGGCTGTTTATGCTTTTCATTTGGGACGTTTTTACGAGGAGGGTCCCAAACCCAGCGCCCAACCCTGAGGAGGGGATGTTTCTTTGGCTATCCAGAGGATACTTGGTCTAAGACCGAAAGTCGTGAGCTGTTTGAGCCATATGTAAAAGAATCGTTTTGGCCATAAAAGCGATATTTTACTTATTTAATCCGAAAAAATAAAAATAAAAACTCTTTAAAATATTATTTATTTATTATACTTTACCGCTTTTCTATATATACATGCATAAATCAGTTAAAAAATGGTTAATAATGACAAAAATTAAAATAAACCTGCAGGACCTAAACACTACAAAAAAAAATTGCTAAATTCATTTCACAAAGTCACAGTTTATTAAGATACTACACTAGATATGCCTCTTGACCGATTCATGAAAACTCTGAATCGATATTAGAAATAAAAAATCAAAATCTTAAAAATTATCTCCAACCGGCTTATGACGCCAAAGTAGATTCAAATCTACGAGAACTGCCTAGACTAGAAGGAGGAAACAAAAGCTATATCTCCGATCAATTAATGCTAATAAAAGCAATTGCATCTACTCCACATCCGAGAGTAGAGCTGCCACAAAGAGATAATCAAAAGGTAAGTTCAAGCATCTACCTCGAGCTGCCCGCATGTGACAAAGAAATATTTAATGGAGGTTATGAAGAATGGTTGATCTTCCGGGAAATGTTTACAGCCGTTTACATCAACCAAAAAAAAAAAAAACAAAAATTGTATCACCTCTGATACGACACAAAAGGTCAAGCAGGCGTATTACTAAAACAGTTCGCTTTTAAAAACGGCAATTTAAATTTGGCAAAAGTTCAAAAAGCAAGATAACAAAACGAAAAAATACTGGTCGATAAACAAGTAACGGCGCTAATGAACTTGCCAAAAATTAAAAAGAAACAAGTGTAGTATTCATCAAACTAGAATCCATTGTTTCAAATTGCTTGTCGCTACTATCGACACAAAATATTCCCACAGACAATTGGGACCCTATTCTGGTAAACATATGTACCGCAGCATTACCAGAAAAGTCGTTACTTTTGGAGGAGCAATCACTTTCATCATGAAGAAAATGCCCAACCTGGCAACATATGAAAGACTTTCTAACTACACAGTATGAAATAACGCAAAGGGTAGAGGGAAAATATAGTTAAAAACATTAGTAATAAACAGCATTCCTTAACAAGCCGATTGTAAAAAAATTTTAAATAAAAAGTATAAATAATAACATATCATAACTATGAAAAACAATCACAATATCATACTTGTAAATCCGCAAAATATATTTTCTTTTCGTATGCACGTAAAAACAAATACATACCAATTACTATGTTTAAAACCAAAGTCGTTTTCAGCAGTTATAGCATGTGTTCTGTGTCTTTGGCTACTCCACCAGCAGTACGCCGAAAAACATCAGTATATACATACGTATAATACTAGGCAAAATATTCGTTCAGGGGCCCAAGATGTTTATATGAGTTAAGCCCTCCACCAATCTACCCGAGAAAACTGGCGCACCCTTACATATCACACCACAATACACTTCACCTGAGAATAACATCACAGCAACAGCCAACAACTGAGAAGAACATAGTCGACGGCACCACACTCTAGTACACAACACAACTCACCACACTTGTACATTAACCCACTCAACATAAAGGATGGTCTCCTGAGCAGATTCAACAGCAGCTGCAGTTACTACCAGTTACTACACATACGATTCCGTTCAATTCGATTACCTTCATGGACCTCTGAAATAAATAGACGTTTAACTTTAAGAAAAAATCGTTTACATAAAGTTAAAGATTTTCTTAATAAATAACGTTGTATATTATGTAAGTGTGTCACACAAGTAAACAGGTATTTTCATTTCATATCTGCTTGATAACTAGTTCAATTTTTTTACATATGTATGTACATTTGTACATGGAAATATATACAGGTTATGAACTTAAACATGCATCTTCGATAACTATCAGCAGCAAGGAATTGGAGAGTTTGTGGTAACGTTTCTTCATCTCATTTAGTAATAAATGAAATAATTCATCATTTCAAGGAGAATAACATGAATCTGCAAAAAAACATGATTCAAAAGTGAACATTAACTAAATAAAATTGTTTTGATTTTTCGTTTAAAATATACTTCGCGTGTTCTTAGATTTTTTTTTCTCTAAGTTGGTAGTACTGTCAGTGACATTAAGGCGAAATTTTACGTCAAAATATTCATTAGTATCTGAGATATGCGTCGTTTTGTGAGGTTCTAAAAGTGAATTCTTCGATTTTTACTATGTTTGAATTTAGTGAAAGTGTGATAATGCATCATCTTATACTGCATTGGTTATTCATGACCATATTCTGATCATTTCGCCACATTTTTATCTAATATCGTGCCGCAACCACCGCATTCCCCTGATTTACCTTTGTGTAACTTCCTGCTATTCAGCAAATTCTCATGACCACTCCGAGCAGTGGCCAGTACGTCAGGCACTCATTCCGGGACAAAAAAAAAAACGCTATCAGTGAAACTTTAGTTGATCCCAAGAAGGTATTCCTATCACTTTTGCATATTAAATCGCGTTTAATGAAGAATTTTGTTATAGTACAGTCATTTAGTATTTTTACTTGGAAAGTTTTCCGGGAGTTTTGAAATTTGGCAATTTTATAGATTTTGGTAGGATCTTGCCAAATTTCAACTTTACCACCTCTTATGTTTGCCGCTAGCGCCGCCATATTGAAAAAAGGCGCCCAAAAGCAATTTTTTGATAATAACTCTTTTCCGGCTCATTTTACAGAAAAAACATATCATACAAATTAAAAGTAGTTTCGGCGTACGATACCGTAAAGTGTAGTTCAATACACGTTTCGGTAGAAATACTCATTTCCACACCTCCATGAGGTAGAGAAATCGGCGTTTTTTTATCGTGGTATCTCCAGGAGGTCTAATCCACATCTGACTAACTATTTAAATATTTAGGTCAATTTCCGTCACCTCATTCTTCTTGACGGACCAGGTGTTGGGTTTTCATCGTCTTCAATACCGATTGAACTATCGAAGACGGAAGTTTCTTCAGCATCATCGATATAGGATCATCAGTTTCATCGTGGTCCTCTTTGTTCTCGATTTCATCGTTTTTTTGCTCGAATGTAGTAAGAGGAATGAGCCCGTTCTTGTCTTTTTTCCATCCCCATTGTTCTGCATTTTTTTCGTTTCCATACCATTGCTGAATTTGGTGATAAGTTGGAAACGAATGTTGTCGTGCTGCTGCTTCTGTTGGTGGTAGCGACGCAATATTGAATTTTCTCTTATATGCTGATGCTGTGAACCATGCATGTCCATATTTATTTAGAGATGTACTTTTCCGACTTTTCACATCGCTGTAGCTGTATAATACGACAAGGAAACGTTCTCCAGCTTTAGCAATGTTTTCTGGATCTGCATTTGGATTTTTAAATATTTCGATAACCTCGTTTAAATCTGGGTTTTTTTCGAGTACTTTCATAAATTTAATTTTTCCTTGATAAAATAATGCCGATGTGGTATCACAACCACTAAAGGCATGTAAAAATTCAATATGATTTGAGGCTGTTTTATCTTTTATACTATACTCCAGAGCAATTTATGCCTATACTCGGAGTATAGGCAAGCAAATGCAGTCGAAGCATGTACCCTATGACGCTAATTCTGCCAGCGTCAAAAACACACTCGAAATACAGGAATTCAGTTTCGAATAAGCATATAGAGAACTTAATGAGAATCAGAACTTACGATCTTGAAGTCGATATGGAAAAAATCATGGAAAGTTAAAAAAAATTAACTTAAAATTACTGTTGTTCTTAATTGCTTTTTTAATCAAAAACCATAATTTTTTATTTTTTTGTAAATTTTTAATAACAAAATAACCAAATAGCACGATTTCACTTAGTGTACTAAGCAAGCGCGCGCACACAATCATACGCTGGCAGATATCAAATGTGTGATTGTATGCGTTGGTAAATAAATTGCGCATTATTTTGAGCGACTCGTACACCGAAACTATTGATTTTAGGAAAAAAAAAAGGTCAAGACATGAACTGTAGGAAATTTCCTCTACTTTTAATTAGTATTATTAGTAGTGTTTCCTGTAAAATGAGCCGGAAAGGAGTTATTATCAAAAAACTGCTTTTGGGTGCCATTTTTTCAATATTGCGGCGCGAGCGGCAACCATACGAGGTGGCAAAGTTGAAATTTGGCAAGAGCATACCAAAATCTATAACATTGCCAAATTTCAAAACTCCCGGAAAACTTTCCAGGTAACCTCTATTTTTTCGACCAAATGACTGTACTATTAAGGCAATGCACAGAAATAAAAGAGGGTTCTTGTATCTGAAACAAAAATTTCTAGAGTTAGTGAAGCAAAAATTAAGGAGGGCATATTTGTGGGTCCGCAAATAAAACAACTAATGAAAGATAAAACATTTGAGGAAACGCTTAACCAATGTTAAACATTTTCTTGGAAATGGGAAACTGACAATTACGAAAGCCTTGTGACTGAACTTCTTTCAATTACAAAAAAAAAATTACTGATGAACATGGGGAACGGTTCCACCAAAAAAATTCTGCTATGGAGAAACGGTACCAAGGCAAGTAGAGAGCCATTTACTTACCGATTACTGCTAGTCATTGTTAAGGGATACATTGACAGTAACATTTTATGTTACTCTTTGGTTAATAAAATAATATAAGAATAACGTATCTATCGTTTTTTGTTTTAAATCCTCAGCAAAAAAACTATAGCTGATAGAAGAAATCTGTAGCTATTTTGTGCGTTTGTGGCAATTCTTACATTACTCTTTGTTCTGATGTTGATCTGAAGTTAACCGAATGCAGTTGAAAACCGTAATAAGCGTATTTAATAAGTTAAATTGTTTTACTGTTATAAATGGAACAAAGAATGTCCGAGTAAAATAAAAATTAATTTTAATGGCTATTTGTTGATTTTATTCATATAAATACCGACATGGTGGATTCCGTTTATTACACAGTACAACAGCTAATCTGGGGGGTGAGAAATTCCAAGTCAGGGTGATGGTACTAGGTCAGTATAGTAAAACCCTCAAAGGGTTCGACGTTCGTATGTGTCAGTTTGTGCTTGTGACCTTTTAAATTTTGGAACATTTTTGGGATTCGCTAAGTTGTATTTTTCTAAATTTTTTTCATCAAAATCTGACTAGTGGTTCGCGAGTTATGTTAAAATACGTTTTTGCCAAAATGTTACAACTAAACGAAAAAACATAAAGATAAGGAAAAAATTTAAAAGGTCATAAAAAAACTGACATATACGAACGCCAAACCCTTTGAGGGTTTTGCTATACTGACCTAGTACCATCACCTTGGAATTTCTCACCCCCCAGACAATAATCCCAAAAATGTTCCACAGTGTTATTAGAAAATAAACTACACTAGAGTTTGGGTTCTATTTAGAGGCTTTCAGTAAAGATCTTTGAAATTTGGAAGTTAAATTTAAAATCAAGAAATACATAATAAAAGCACATAGCGCGAGGTAAGAACGTAAGACTTGCAAACAGGCCATCAACAAATGTTTTTTTAACTCAATCGCAACCCATATTCTTATTAGTGGTAAACAAAAAAAACCTCAGGAAAAGTATTTTTAAATAATGTAAAAAAACTGTCATCTAATCTATTCTAGTGTGGAACCACTTATAAACAAGCTAGGAGACGTAATAAAAAATTATATGCTTTGTTACTAAGCTTTCAATGCAAATGGAAGCGGAAATTGCTTTCTAAGGGTCAACGGTTCAAAGGGTCAACATTTTTAGCACGCGTCAGTGCTTTGGGAAGAAAGTAATTGCCGTCTTTTAGTAATTCGAAAATCTCAGAACACGAGACCTTTCAAAAAATTGCTACATCATCTGTAAAACAGTTGTATTTAAAAAGAACGCGCGCCGCTTATTTTGGATAATATCATCTTCCTGAAAACGAACCGGTTAAGGGCTTATATACAGCTAGAAGGCATGCGACTTCGAAAATATTCTCCGGAGAGATATGAAAATTTGGAATATGAATGTTTAGAAAATAAAATAAAAAAAATCGATTGGTTGAAAATACTAACTGTCTATAACCCCTTAAGGCTACTAATGATTGATATAGAAAACTTTACTACAGCATCCCCCTATTCCGGGTATAAAATGGGTATAGGCGAATAAAGGTTGTGTTCCATACAGTACATATATTTCTTCACTTGTAGAATACGGGTATCGTAACAACCGTACACATAATTTGTGTACATGCAATCAAAACTATTTATGCACTAGTTACGATTAAATGAATGTTAAAAAAAGCACCCGACAATTGTAATCAAATTCCATGGATAAATTATATTTCAAAAAACTGTATTTTGCTAAGTTGATAGGATTGTCGTAAATTACTATGCTAAATATTAGCTCAACTCACAAATTTATTTGTTTGTTTACATATTGAGCAACGAGAACGGTAAATTGTGGATGCTTTAATATTAGCCCGCGAAGAGCACTAATTTTGTTTTGCCACAATTCAATGCGTAGGGCTTCTCCACTATCACTCCACAAATTTCTTTTTTTGTATTTTTGCTTTTCCATTTTTCAATATCAATAGGGGGATTCTCTTGCTCTTCCAAAATTGCACGATGACTTCTTCTTCTTCTTTACTGGCGTAGACACCGCTTATGCGATTATAGCCAAGTCAACAACAGCGCGCTATTCGTTTCTTCTCTTCGCTACGTGGCGCCAATTGGATATTCCAAGCGAAGCCAGGTCTTTCTCCACTTGGTCTTTCCAACGGAGTGAAGGTCTTCTTCTTCCTCTGCTTCCCCCGGCGGGTACTGCGTCGAATACTTTCAGAGCTGGAGTGTTTTTGTCTTTTAATTCGCTGAACTATGTCAATGTCGTCGTATATCTCGTACAACTTACCGTTCCATCAAATGCGATATTCGCCGTGGCCAACGCGCAAAGGACCATAAATCTTTCGCAGAACCTTTCTCTCGAAAACTCATAACGTCGACTCATCGGTTGTTGTCACGGTCCAAGCCTCTGCACCATATAGCAGGACGGGAATTATGAGCGACTTTTAGAGTTTGGCTTTTGTTTGTCGAGAGAGGACTTAACTTTTCAATTGCCTACTCAGTCCGAAGTAGCACCTGTTGGCGAGAGTAATCCTGCGTTGGATTTCCAGGCTGACATTGTTGGTGGTGTTTACGCTGGTTCCAAGATAGACGAAATTATCTACAACTTCAAAGTTATGACTGTCAACAGTGACGTGGGAGCCAAGTCGCGAGTGCGACGACTGTTTGTTTGATGACAGGAGATATTTCGTCTTGCCCTCGTTCACTGCCAGACCCATTCGTTTTGCTTCCTTGTCCAGCCTGGAGAAAGCAGAACTAACGGGGCGGGTGTTGAGGCCGATGATATCAATATCATCGGCATACTCCAGCAGCTATACACTCATATAAAAGATTGTACCTGCTCGATTAAGTTCTGCAGCTCGAACTATTTTCTTCAGCAGCAGATTGAAAAGGTCGCACGATAGGGAGTCGCCTTGTCTGAAACCTCGTGTGGTATCGAACGGCTCAGAGAGGTTCTTCCCGATCCTGACGGAGCTTTTGGTGCCGCTCAACGTCAATTTACGGGGATACCAAATTCAGACATCGCGGCATAAAAGCAGCTTCTTTTCGTGCTGTCGAAAGCAGCTTTGAAATCGACAAAGAGGTGGTGTGTGTCGATTCTCCTTTCACGAGTCTTTTCCAAGATTTGGCGCATGGTGAATATCTGGTCGGTTGTTGATTTGCCAGGTCTAAAGCCACACTGATAAGGTCCAATCAGTTCGTTGACGGCTTTAATCTTTCACACAACCTTGTACGCGATGTTGAGGAGGCTTATCCCACGGTAGTTGGCGCAGATTGTGGGGGTCTCCTTTTTTATGGATTGGGCATAGCCCACTCAAATTCCAATCGTTGGGCATGCTTTCGTACGACCATATTTTGCAAAGAAACTGATGCATGCACCTTATCAGCTCTTCGCCGCCGTGTTTGAATAGCTCGGCCGGTAATCCATCGGCCCCTACCGCTTTGTTGTACTTCAGGCGGGTAATTGCTATTCGAACTTCTTCATGGTCGGGTAATAGAACGTCTGCTCCATCGTCATCGATTGGGGAATCGGGTTCGCCTTCTCCTGGCGTTGTGCGTTCACTGCCATTCAGCAGGCTGGAAAAGTGTTCCCTCCATAATTTAAGTATGCCTTAGCCATCGGTGACTAGATCACCTTTGGGAATGCTCCGGTCTTGAAACCTTCTGTAAGCCGCCGCATCTTTCCGTAGAATTTTCGAGCATTACCCCTGTCGGCCAGCCTATCAAGCTCTTCGTGCTCACGCATTTCGGCCTCTTTGTTTTTCTGTCTGCAAATGTGGCTCGCTTCCCTCTTCAACTCTCGGTACCTATCCCATCCCGCACGAGTAGTGGTCGATCGTAACGTTGCGAGGTAGGCAGCCTGTTTTCTCTCCGCTGCGACACGGCACTCCTCGTCGTACCAGTTGTTCTTTTGCACTTTCCGAAAACCAATGGTTTCGGTTGCAGCTGTACGTAAGGAGTTTGAAATTCCGTCCCACAGTTTCCTTATACCGAGTTGTTGACGAGTGCTCTCAGAGAGCAGGAGTGCCAGCTGCGTTTTTTGCTGCACAGAGGCGGGTGCGAATCTTGGCTGCAACAAGATAGTGGTGCGAGGCGATGTTAGGACCTCGGAGCGCACGAACATCTAAACCACTGGAGACGTGTCTTCCGTCTATCACAACATGATCGATATGGTTGGTAGTTTTTCGACCCGGAGACAGCCAGTTAGCTTGATGAATCTTTTTGTGCTGAAATCTAGTACTACAGATAACCATATTTCGGGCCCCAGCAAAGTCGATTAGCCTCAACCCATATGGGGATGTTTCCTCGTGGAGGCTGAATTTACCGACCGTAGTGCCAAAGATACCTTCTTTGCCCACCCTGGCGTTAAAGTCGGCAAGCACGATTTTGACATCGTGGCGGGGGCATTCTCATAAGTGCGCTCCAAGCACTCATAAAAGGCATCTTTGGTCACATCGTCCTTCTCTTCCGTCGGGGCGTGGGCGCAAATCAGCGATATGTTGAAGAACCTCGCTTTATGCGGATTGTGGCTAGACGTTCATTCACCGGAGTGAATGATAGTACTCGGCGACGGAGTCTCTCTCCCACCACGAATCCAACACCAAACTTGCGCTCCTTTGTGTGGCCACTGTAGTAAATGCCACAAGGACCTACTCGTCTCTGTCCTTGTCCCGTCCATCGCATTTCTTGGACGGCGGTGATGTCAGCCATTGTTTTCACGAGGAAATCAACCAGCTGGGCAGCGGCACCTTCCGAATTAAGGGACTGGACATTCCAGGTGCATGCCCTCAAATCATAGTACTTATTTCGTTTGCCATGGTCGCCATCAAAAGGGGGGTCACTCATCCGAGGCTTGTTGTTCCTTTTCATAGGGTGTGGCGGGTCCCAAACCCAGCGCACAACCCTATGCAGGGGATGTTTCGCCTTCTCACTTTAGCTCACCTTCAAACAGATGTTCTTAGGCTACCCAGAGGATACTTGGTCAAAGACCGGAAGTCGTGAGCTGCTTGAGTCATATGTAAAAGAATCGTTTCTGACCACTCCCAAGTGAATGGTGATCAGAGAACTTTCCTCACTTGCGTGAACTTCTACACATTACCCCTTCCTCCATTGCACGATGACACAAAATTCAAAAATCCTATACCGAAATATGCAAGGCCAAGAGAGCACCCATTGCAGAATCTAGTGATATATGAACAGCTGATTCGATTAATTTATTGAGAATGACTATTGTGAATTAGCGCACCTTCTGCATACATTCTTAACAAAAACCTGTAACAAGTCTTTATATTTTAAGTAGAAATTATAAAATCTATTTAAAACTTACCTTCCTCAACAATTTAACGACGAAATATGTCTTTTTTATTTTTACATGTCATTGCACGTTAATAAACATGGATTTTACAGGCATTGCAAATAATTTTCTGCGTGTGTTGTGCCGTTGCATCAGGAGGAAAATTCTGCAATTCGTGCACCGGGTTTTGCAAGAGCAAGAGAATCTCCCTAATATGACAATATCAAGTGACAGTTGTATTTGTATATGGAATGTAAACAACTATCAAGTGACAATTTAGAGCCGGAAAAATATGTCTTCCAATAAAATCGGTTAAACTAGAGCAGGCACCGATTATAATGAGTGGAATGCAAGTTTTCAAGTAGTTTTCGGCGAAAACTGGTTTTCAATGTGTTTTTGTTTGACAGATTTTAATTGGACGAAAACACAAATTTTAGGGCGAAAACCAGTTTTTCCCACGAAAACATGTTTTCATTGTCGGTCCGAACATGGTATTAGAGTGATTCACTTTTGATCGAAAACACAAGCCTATCGGTTGTACAAATCTTGTTCTAGATGATCTACTACGTCTTCAATTGATGAAAATGTTCAAAAGGTTAAGGATATGGTGCTCGAAAATTGTCAGGCAAGTGTTAGAGAAATGGCAAGAGAGCTCCATATCTCATGAGTCCGTTCGAAAGATCTTTGCTCGAATTAAAGCCAAAAACGTAATGAATATCATCGATCAACCACCATATTCACCAGATTTTTCTTGTTCTCCGACTGAAATTGCCGCTGAATTGGAAGTCGTTTTCACTTGATCGAAGAGATAGAACAAAATTTGCTGAAAGAACTTAAGGCAATTAAAAAGTGCTTATCAAAAGCGTTTCGAGAACTGGGAAAGTCGTTGCATAAGTGTGTTAAATCTGGTGGGGATTACTTTGAAAGCGACATCATAAATATTGATGAATAATTAAATATTTTGGGTTTTCTTTACAACTTTCAGGTACGATTACGTACCAACCGATTAATCCGTGCTGATCCCGCGATAGTCGGGTCTACGTAACTTGATATTTTCTCCAAACCAAAGGACTGTCAAACCGGTAGCATTCCTCCAAAGTACTTAAGAAACAACTCACTATTCAACAAAAACAACAACAATGTTGATTGGCGCACATTTTTATTCCACCTACTCTAAGGCCATTGATTCAACTGATGGATAAAAACACTATTATGCTTGACTACTTCAGTACTGAAAATACATTTTTAGTAAAATATTGCTACTGGAAAGAATATCTCACGATCTGTACAACGTTTAAATACTTTCAATGCTCATAAGATGTTGGAGAAATATTTTGAATCATGATCCTGTAGGATTCCATTAAAGAAAAGATTGAAGAACATGGTATACCTATAACAGAACTGATTAGGCGCGGTGGCGAAAACCGTCTTGAATCAACCCGTTCAGTTTTGTTTTTCGAAATAATTGCCCAGTTTTCAGTTGGAATCGCGAATAACCATGAATAAAGTTGTGATGTTGGTTTTGTAGATTTCAATGTAAGCGACAATGCAGATGACATGCAACCCACTAATCAGACGTTAGGACAAAAAGGGTTAAGCATTAAGAATAAAATTTATTAGAGAAAATTTTTCACCTTGACAGTGTCAAACAATGTCGACCTGTAGAACTTGTACTTGGAACTTGCAAAAAATAGCAAGAAAGGGTGAAAATATTTTAGCAGCAGACGAGAGTTGAAGAGTTTTGTTTAAAATAAAATATTGAAATTTTGTCGTCGTTGAATTAAATTATTAATGTATATGTTTTAAACTGAATGTATTTAGTTGAAAAGTTAGTAAGTAAAAGTTTCACAGAAAAAAAGACTTTGCGAATTTATTTCTTATATGTATATGGATTGATTAATTTTATTTGGACCTATTGTACATTATTTAGCACACTTTTACACAGAAATATTGAAGCAAGCATATGCCGGTAACAGAGCTTCCCCCAGAACGTCTTGAGAAAAACAATTTGCGATGTTCACAATAACTCGGCTGGAAATTATCCGAAATTAAAAAAAGAACCAAGAAAAGTTAGTCAAATTATAATCAAATCTTCCACCCATCGTTCTCTGATAATATTTTATTCATTTAGAAATTTTTGTCGGCCGTTTAAAGTGAATACTGTTCCATTAAAAAATTCCGCCATTTTGTGGGTGACAAATTTACTAATCGATGGGTTTAGGTATTATAATATATTTCGCGAAATACCCGTTAAAACTTTTCCCTTGAAAATATTAATAGCGGATATTCTAAATATTGTTCTCGCACATTCATGGCAATACCTTCTAAGTAAAATATGATACCAACATTCAAATGAACTATGTAATATGCGAGTCGACGACCAAAAACACTTCAAAACTGTTTTTTCACATATTAGGTTGTCGAAAAAGTCTTGCGGTATTTTCGCAGTTAGTTTTTTTTATCGGGTCATGCTATACCTTTTTGGAAAGCTCATTTCACGCGCTAGCACGTGTTTGATTGATTGTCGTTTCTTTTAAGTCGTTCGTGAGTCGCAAACATGGAGCAAAATAAAGAGAAAATACGGCATAGTTTACAGTACTACTACGATAAAAGCAAAAATGCATCTCAAGCCGCCAATAAAATTTGTACAGTTTATGGACCCGATACAGTTTCCATTTCCACCCCACAACGATGATTTCAACGTTTTCGTTCTAGTGTAGAGGTGGTCGAAGATGCGCCACGCTCCGGAAGCCCTGTCGTTGAACATTGCGATAAAATCGCTGAATTGTTCAAAAGAGATCAGCATAGTAGTCATCAAACCGTTATATACCATTTGAAGAAGCTTGGAGTCACTAAGAAACTCGATGTATGAGTGCCACACTAAATGCCCCAAGACTTTTTTGACAACCCATTATTTAGCGATAGATTTAGCGCATACAAAATTTGTTAGTTGGAAACAACTTTATTAACTATTTGCTTGACATTAAAATGTATTTTATATGAAGTAAAGTCAAATAATAAAATACAGTTGACGTTTTTGGTTAACGGTAGGTCCTGATAAAGGACAAAGAAAGTCCACCACAGGGCTAAGTTCTGGTGCAACCGAACATTTTATACTCTTGCAACCAGCAAGAATCAATGCAAGGAAATCTTTAAGATGTGAAACGTGAACCAGAGGATCAAAATCTAAGCAATTTTATATTTCATATACTCTATATAACTCATACACTGGCCGACAATTTCGGCATTAGATTTGATAGAAAAGCGGAAATCATTATATGGTACATATATCATATATGGGAGTCGGAGGTAAGGTAAATAGTAGCGACCCCATTTTATCTATTGTTCCCAAAACAACATTATAAAAACCAATCATTTATAGTAAATATTAGTTATATAGGGGCTGGGTCAAGTTTTCGCTCAAAATTTATGTATCTACTTTAAGCAACATTCATTGGGATAACTCACATATCGGCCGATATATGCAATGCAGAGTCAGCCGGAAGTTCGACAATCTTTATATTAGATATATGGGTTTTAAGGGAAGTAATGGTCCGATTCAACCTGTTTTTTTACACACAAACAAACCATTATAAGAGAAGAATTATACCTTAATTTCAATTATATATCTCACATTGATCGACATTTTTGATCAAAAGTCAACTATAAGTACCTGAGTTGTTTCACACTGTGACATAAGTGTCTAAGAAGAATGTTACGTGAAAATTGGTAAGCAGGGTCTCGAAATATGAGATTTAACTAAAAAAAAGGCGGTGTCACACCCATCGTCCAATTATCACACCGCCTCCCATAAAGCTCTTTCATACCATCTCGGCGGTAAAATTGAATATGCCTGGCGTGTTTTGTTATTGAGTTATCGCACTTTTAGTAGTTTTTAACTGTACCGTTAGATGGAGAAGGACCGGGACTATTCTCCGATTTTATCCATCACACTGTCGTTGGAAGTTTTTATAATATTTGTGAGTAAATTTGGTTGTTATAGCTTCAGTGGTTTAGCAGAATGTTTGCTTACAGGTGCTGTTTGATACTGCGATCCATTGTACCAAATTATACTTAGTATTATATCTTATTTGAGTGCTTCGTTATGGCACCAAATTATAGTTTTATATATTAATTGAGTACTTATTTATGGTACTGTAATATGTTGGTAGTTTGAGGGCGTAGCAGTGGTCAGATGACGCCCATTTTCGGATCTCGAATTTTTTTGTACCAAGGATCCTGCACACCAAGTATATCTCAATATCCCAATTTTTACTCAAGTTACAGCTTGCACGTACGGACGAACGTAACCATTGGTTTCCAAGTTGCTAACTTATGTTGGGTCATTAAAATTTTTTTGTTTAAATTCTTTATGTACTAATACATCTGAAAATTGTTATCTAAATAATTTATGCAGCTAATGCCGTTTCGCTTAAAAATGTACACCCCACTCTTTTTTACACGGTTTTTTTTTTCACGGTTGAGATTTTTTTTTTTTTGTAAAAAAATTCGTAATCTACTACGGTTTGAAAATCACTGTTTTGTAATTATGTTTGTTTTTACCACACCAAGCACCATTGCTGAAATGAACATACATAGTAGTAACTGGGAAATCCCATCATTCGATAACTATTACCTACACATTTTGTTCGCATGATATTTACATTGCTGAAATGGCTATCTCCAGCGATGATACCGACTTCAGTCCAGTTCGTCGCAAACAATTGCGCTTATTATTAAGTAGTGACGAATAATTATGTAGCTATGTAAATATTTTTTCCTTATTTCTATTCTAAGTTTTCTGTTCTTAGGTCTGGGTTAACAGGTTTCTTTTGTTTTTTGCGTAATCTACCAATTTTTCACCTGTTTGATTTATGTATTGTAAGTTTTAATGCTCAATAAAATGCCATATGAACATATAATTTGAATGCATATCTGAAATTTTACAGTTTTCAACATTTTTTAGCACCATTTCGATGTAAATATAGTTATTTATTTCATCTCACACGGGTTTCAGATGACATAGAATGTATCCCCCATTTTACTACAGGAAACACCTCTTTTTTTTACACATTTTTTTTACACGGATTTCTGATTTGTGCCCAAAAAACATTGACATTTGAGTTTAAACTGCGCGCGTCGAGGGATTTTTGAGAATTATTATTTTTTTTGTAGGTTGGTAGTACTGTCAGTCACATTTATGTCAAAATATTCATTAGTGTTTGAGATATGTGTCGTTTTGTGAGCTGCTAAAAGTGAGTTTTTCCTTTTTTGCGATGTCGAAATTCGTTAAGCAAAGAATTTGCATTAAATTTTGTTTACGGAATCAATTTTCTGCTGCGGATACATTGAGGATGGTGCAGAAAGCCTTTGGTGATGAGGCTATGTCTAAAAAAAATGTTAACAAGTGGTATAGTGAGTTCCAAGCCGGCCGTGAAAGTGTCGAAGACGAAGAGCGTACAGATCAAAAATTTGGTGTTGAAAAACCGTCGATTAACAATTAGAGACCTTGCTGATGAAGTTGGCATATCGAAAGGCCCAGCCAATACCATTTTAAAGGATGTTTTGGGCCTCAAGCGGGTCAAATCTCGACTGGTACCGAAAACATTGAATTTTTTGGAAAAAAGGCGTCGCGTTGAAGTGTGTGAAACGATGCTTTCCGACTACCAGAGAGTCATAAAATACATTGTAACTGGCGATGAGACTTGAATCTATGCTTACGACCCCGAAACAACCGACCAATCGAGCGAATATCATGCCAAAAGAGAGCTGAGACCAAAAAATCTTTGAACGTTATGCGTCTTTGCGTAACGCTATCCGCCTGAAAAGGCCGGAATTGCGGAAAGACAATTATTGGTGTTTACACCACGATTTCGTATTTCGTGATCATTTCGCCAAAAACTCAAACTAAATCGTTCCGCAACCACCGTATTCACCTGATCTGGCGACATGCGACTTCTGGCTGTTAACCAAGCTCAAAAGACCGCTCCGGGGGTTGTTATACGATAGAGGAGATTCAAGCCGCAGCGAAGACGAAACTGCCAGTGTTTCGAAGATTGGAAAATCCGTTGGCATAAGTGCATTGCATCGGGGGATTACTTTGAAGGGGATGAAATTGATTCAGAAGAATAAATAAGGAATTTTCAAAATGAATACAATGTCACACAGTAACTAAAAATAAAAACATAGCGTTTAGGCCAAAACAGCCGTAGCTTTATAAGTTTTGAAATTTAATAGTTTTGATAATTTAAGAGATATGTCACTTCAAAACCAAACCATCTCCCTGTGCATTATGTTTGGTTCACTGTATGTACATATAAAGTTGCCGCTGACTTAAGGAGCTATACCAGTGTAACGCATAAAAAATTAGGCGATTTTCATGAATTCTTAAAAAAAATACTTGATTGAATGTTCCGAACTTCTTTGAATGTAATAAGGTACATTTTCAACTTTATTTTAAGATTTTTTTACAAAAATGTTGAAAAAAACGGTTATGTGCTGTCTTCGGAGGTGCTAAAAAAAAGTGCCCCAACTGCTGACATCCTTCCGGCCTAATAAGTAGCTTAAACAAAAAAATTCTAAAAGTTTATTAAACTTAAAGATATTTCCTATACAAACACCTATGATCTTTGAAAATACGAAAAATTAACAAAATTGCGTAATTTTGAAAAAATCGTTTTTTTTTAGGCCTTTTTTAATGCCAATTTGACAACTTTCAACCAATCAAAAATATTGTATAGTAAATGTATTCAACAAATACTCGGTTAAATTTGAAGACGATCGGTCAAAAACGAATTTAAAGTTTCACTTAAATATGCCTGCGAACGGTCACTCTTTAGAACGCTGCCATTTAAAAACTATTAGATACTAGATACGTCCTTGTCAATTTCACCGGATATTTTTGGAAATATAAGCTATCGAAAAAGCTAAACAAAGTTTGTGTTCTTGAAAGTGTCATACTGGTATAGCCTCTTAAAGTTTTTAAGATATTTGCATTCATAGTTTAAAAGTTCAACAATTTAAATAATTTTGTTTTTAAATTTTAATAAATTTTGCAAATATAATTTTTACTCTAATTTCCATAACGTTTTACTATTATGTTTCTGCAAACTTATTTCATGTAAAATAGTGTTGCTTTAAACAATTACAAAAGGTTTTCATAAATACCACTTATTTAGAAAATAAGAGTTATGTGCAAACGATTAGTAATGGTTAACTGATATAAAATTAGGGTGTCCATAGTTCCTTTCCTGTGAACTCCTTTTTGCGATCGCTGGTCAGTTCAACAACGAAACAGGGATAATGGGATGCCCAACTTATTTTAGTGTGAGAGCGCCTCAAAATAAGCGTTTGTTTTTATAACACTTTCCATTGTGGCCAGGCCGAACAAAATAAGAGCTTTTGGACATTTAAATTAAAACACCCAAACATTTATTACGATTGCAAATTATTATATATTGGACTCTTAATAACGAAACTACTTAAATCCTTTTTACGATTTTATGGTATGTTAAAAAAAACTGACCTTCGATCTTTTAATACTTAATAAGGCTGTTAGTTCTCAATAATTAAATGTTTTTAATCATTTTTATTGAAAATTAATTGGATGTATCCAATTGTAAAATGTTTCATGAAATACAAGGTCTGTCGCAAATGAACAGGAGTGTTAAAAAAAAAACAACAAAAAATTAACATTTACAAAAGTTATATTTTTTTATTCAAAGTAGTTTCCTTGTGCTTCGATACAGAGTTTAGCCCGGTCAATTAGCATTTCAAATGAGTGTTTAAGGTAATTTTTCGGAATGCTCTTGAGAATATCGGTCGTCGCCTTTTGGATAGCTGAAAAGTCCTGAAACCAGTGTCCCTTCATGGGCAAATGACGTTTTCCAAATAGGTAAAAACCACAGGGTGCCAGATCAGGTAGTAGGGTGTGTGATTAATAGTTAATATGGAGTTTTTTTGTCAAAAAATCAGTGACAAGCGTCGACCGATGACACGGCGCATTATCCTGCAACAAGCGCCAGGACCCTGCCTCACGGTACTGTGGTCGAGCACGACGAATGCGTGACAAAAGACTTCATAACACCAAAGTAAAACACAGCATTAATCGTTTGGCCAGATGGGACGAACTGTCGGTGTACAACACCCTCGGAATCATTAAAAAAATCAGCATTGCCTTTATTTTTGACTTCTGAAGACGACTTTTTTTCGGTGACTTCTGATCGTCACTGAGGTCCTCACGACCTTCTTGGAATCGCTTAAACTACTTATGCACATTACTACGGGATAGGCACTGATCACCATAAACTTTTTATCATTTGAAATGTTTCAGTAAACGTTTTCCCAAGTTTCTAACAAAATTTAATATTTGCTCTTTGTTCAAAACGCATTTTACGACCGATGACCAAAAGCTTCTGTCACTTTTTGATCGATAACATCGATTGTAGTTATCCAATTGTTTTAAAATTTTTACGAAATGTCAACAAGAGATCAAACTTTTTATTTCATATACCCACCAATAGGTGGCGCAACCAGAAACAGTTATATTTAAAAGGTTCTGTTTCTTTTGCGACAGACCTTGTATATTTAGATTTCGCATTTTCTTTGGTTTTCATTGTTTAACATTTTTTATTAGGGATCTTCCCCGGCGGCAACAAATCCCTCCGCTCACATATATTTTTGGTATAATTTCAATCTGATCGTTCCAGTCATTCCAATTGTAAAATTTCCAAACCTACCCAATCCAGTCAACTGTCAAAGTTCGGTAAGTGAGCGCTTCTCACATTTCAAGTGACAGGAGAATTGCGCATCTCTTTATCTCTGAACGCAATTTAAGAGTAATACATTAGGGGTATTCTCTTGCTACTGCAAGATTGCAGATTGCAAAAATACTATACCGAAATATACAAGGTCACGAGAGCACCCATTGCAGAATCTAGGGATATATGAACGGCTGATTGGGTCAATTTATTGTGAATGACTATTACGCCAAACGAGGTTTCAGACAAGGCGACTCCCTATCGTGCTACTTCTTCAATCTACTGCTGGAGAAATTAGTTCGAGCTGCAGAACTCAATCGAGCAGGTACAATCGTTTATAAAAGTGTACACCCGCGCCGTTAGTTCTGCTTTCTCCAGGCTGGACAAGGAAGCAAAACGAATGGGTCTGGAAGTGAACGAGGGCAAGACGAAATATCTCCTGTCATCAAACAAACAGTCGTTGCACTCGCGACTTGGCATTCACGTCACTGTTGACAGTCATAACTTTGAAGTTGTAGATAATTTCGTCTATCTTGGCACTAGCGTAAACACCTCCAACAATGTCAGCATAGAAATCCAGTGCAGGATAACTCTTGCCAACAGGTGCTACTTCGGACTAAGTAGGCAATTGAGAAGCAAAGTCCTCTCTTGACAGACAAAAACCAAACTCTATAAGTCACTCATAATTCCCGTCCTACTATATGGTGCAGAGGCTTGGACGATGTCAACAACCGATGAGTCGACGTTGCGAGTTTTCGAGAGAAAAATTCTGCGAAAGATTTATGGTCCTTTGCGCGTTGGCCACGGCGGATATCGCATTCGATGGAACGATAAGCTGTACGAGATATACGACGACATTGACATAATTCAGCGAATTAAAAGACAGTCGCTACGCTGGCTAGGTCATGTTGTCCGGATGGACGAAAACACTCCAGCTCTAAAAGTATTCGTCGCAGTACCCGCTCCGTTGGAAGGACCACGTGGAGAAGGACCTGGCTAAGTTTGGAATATCCAATTGGCGTCACGTAGCAAAAAAAGAAACGACTGGCGCGCGGTTGTTAACTCGGCTATAATCGCGTAAGCGGTGTCGACGCCAATTAAGAAGAAGAAGACTATTTTGCATGGGTATTGTGAATTGGCGCACCTTCTGCATAGACTTTTAACAGAAAAAACTGTAACAAATCTTTATAATTTAAATAAAAATTATAAAATCTATTTAAAACTTACCTTCCTCAACAATTTAACAACGTAATACGAGTATGTCTTTATGTAAAATGATAGCTAAAACAGGGTTGCAATTATATTTTTGCGTGACATTGCACGCAAATATACATGGGTTTTGGTCTGACATATTTTACAGCTATTGCAATTAGTTTTCTGCGTGTGTATGTTGTTGTGCCGGTGCGCCAAGAGGAAATATATGCAATTCTTGCACCGTGTAAGGGTTTTGCAAGAGCAAGAGAATACCCCTATTAAGCGTTTTCTTGCCGATCACATGATCGTGTGGTTCTGTATTTGCGGGTATATGGTATAGGGGTATAGTTTGCCTTTTGTTATTGTTATCACTAAATAAAGATGTGTGCCAATAAAAATTAAATATCTGACAGACTTTTTGACATTTTTCGTGGTGAATCCAAATGTCAAAATTTTACTTGGTGTGTGTAAAATGTAAATACAGACTCTTATAAGGTGCATTCCAAAGTAAACAGGACTTAAAACAAAAACAGAAGAAATGTTTTTTTCGGCAGAATTTATTTTATTCAAAATAGTCTGCTTCTGCTTTAATACGGCTTTTTATACGCTCCAAAAGTATGTCGAATGAGTGGTTTAGATCGTTGGCCGGAATGGCCGCCAGTATGCCGGTGCAAGCCATAAACTTGTTTCATCAATTGAAACGTTTTGGTAAAAGTTTTACCAATTTTAAAACAAAATTTAATGTTTGCTCTTTGTCCGAAGTTCATTTTCGCACAGATATCATAAACATACTGAGACACTAGAAACGCAATAACTTGACTTCCAATAGATGAAAGCTCGTGAAATTCTCACATATAGATGGCACTACCAGGGGTCGTTATATTTTTTGGAACGCTTCTTGTATTCACGAATAAACCCATTTGAATAAACCGCCGCCAACATAGCAATACAAATGTATATTTTACTTTGATTTATTACGGACTTTTTAGCAATACAAATTTTTTTTCGTGTCATGATTGGGGTTCCAATCAATCTATGGCAAATAAACCACTGTAGATCAGTGTAATATTATTGCCCCGATAGGGCAGCAACGCGGGAGGAGACTGAAATAATATCACTATAAAAGTCTATGAGAAAAATCTATATAAATATATAATCGCGGATGACTTAAACTTTTGTTGATATTTACATTTAAGGATAAAAAATTTCACTTTTTAAAGTTTGTAATTATAACCAATTTTGCACTTGTAGTTGCCGCTTTCACTGGTTTGCCGAATGTTTTGTTATCAAGAACCGTTATGGTGTTTTTGAGGGTATGACATATTCACATAGGTAAATTACATTTACATCTTACATAAGTATGTATAATAATTAAAGTTTTGTTCAATTGGACTTGCTTACAGAATAAGAAAAGTGTTGCATATAATAAGAGTTAACATATCTCCATATTTCGCAGCAGTATAAAAAAAGAACGGAAAGGCTAAGTTCGGGTGGAACTAAACATTTCGTAGTTTGGTTTAAATCGGTTTTAAAATATATGCTACTAGAGGACCTGTCCAAGCTTCACTGTGGCTGATACATAGGTAATACTACTAACATCTGTATATATGATTTCTATTAGTTAGATTATAACTATTAGTTAATAAGATATAATATTTTGTTAAGCAACTTGTGTTAGTTTACATAAAAATAGACCATAAAGGATTTCGTGTGTTAATAAAGCATTTGGCTTTTTGGGGAAAATACTTATGAATTTGGGCTCAGGAAAATCCACCGTTGAAAAGATATTTGCTAACCTGGGAACGGGCGAAATGACCAAAGTAGGTGCCTCGCAAGTTTATAATCCAACAAAAACAAGGAATTACTGATTCTGAGAAGTGTTTAAGTGCTCTCTAATCGGAATAAAGCCGAAATTTTTCGTCAGTGATAGAAACCTGGCTCCATCATTTCCCACTGAAGTCCAATTGACAGTCATTGTAGTGGACTCCACATGATGAACCTGATGAACCGGTTCTTAGGGGTGGAAAAACAAAAGGGCGGCGGGAAAGGTTCTGACATCAGTCTTTTGGGATGCACAATCTATTCCATTGCGTATTTGGTTGCAGTTCTTTCATTCTATTCCAAATATTTAGCAATTGTATTATTTTTGAGAAGACTCTGTTTAAAATTGTACGCAAACACATATTCAAATGATTCCTACAAACATGAATTTTGAACAAATTCTTATGATTTAAAGCATAATTTTTGTATTTTTGAGTTGTATTAAATTTTGACATAATGAGATAAAAGGTATCCTATGTGCTTACCCTGGTTCTAAGCTACCTCTCCATCAATTTTCAGCCAAATCGGCTCAGCCGTTCTTGAGTTATTAATGGTGTAACTAACATCACCTTTCTTTTATATATATAGTTGTGTTTTTTATTGTTTTTATTATTGTTTTTGTGTTTTTTTTTTTAAATGAAATATTCGAATATTCCTACAAACATGAATTTTGAACAAATGCTTATGATTTGAAATTAATTTTTGCATTTATGAGTTGTATTAAATTTTGACATAAAGAGATAAAAGGTATCCTATGTCCTTACCCTGGTTTTAAGCTACTTCTCCACCAATTTTCAGCCAAATCTGTTCAGCCGTTCTTCAGTTATAAATAGTGTAACTAACATCAACTTTCTTTTATATGTATGTAGAAGATGATTGTTGGAGTTAGTTTCTATGTATTTTGCGGGGACAATTCAACTTTATAGTAATATAAATATAAAAATAAATATTCAAATTTTTACAGAACTCTAATTAACTTTTATGAACTTGTTCACTGTTATTTCACGCCAGTACACGCGACCGAAACGGTTTTCCAAATTAGGACCACAACTTTGAGGAAAAATCCAAGAGTTGGCGAAACGTACAGATCTATTGGATGCGGGCGTAGAAAATGAATTGTGTTGACCCCGATATAACCAATCCTTTTTGATCGGTTAGGTGGTGAAAACGATAACGTATGGTCTGTGTACAAAAAAACTCACCTTATAGGCCACTCACACCTTTTGTTAGAAGGAAAAATGCACTGAATTCCGAAGTTCGTCATAAACTTGTATTTCCTTGTATTTCCTTAAAATTCACTTAAAGGTTATTATTATAAATTGAATTGAGATGATGCACTTTACTAAGCAGTAGTTTTAAAACCGTTAAAGTATATATTATATATAGATATACAACGATGAAAGTTATTATAAAATTACTTTTATATAAATTTAAAAACTTTAAATGTATATAAAGGCGGGTAGCGAAAGTGAACCGGGATGCTGCGATGCTGCGAAAAGCAATGCTGCTTGATCGACGTCGTATCAACGAAAGTTGCGCGAGATCCTTTCTCTTTTCCTTTTGTTCTAATTGGAATTCAGAATGTCATCGCGTTTGGGTGCATGTGCGTGTATGTGTGTTAATGTGTGGTATTCTCTCGCGTGATGAGGTGAATGGTTGATTCGGTGTGGTGAATTGATGCAGATGTGATGCGACGTCGCTACTCATTTAGCCATACCGGCCTCCCTAGGCGAGTATTTAGCCTAGAAGCCGCTGTAGCGTAGCTACAACGCTGCTGAGACCTGTTGACCGGCGGGATTGCGGCCTAAGCTGATGGCGTCGTGTTGATGTGTGTTGATGGTCCGCGCCGGCAGTACGTCACAGGAGTCCTTTGAGAATGCCTGACGTTACCACTGGCGCGAGGAGCCGATGGGCGCCCGGAGTCGCGTCTGCTAGTGCGGTGCAGCAGCGTATGATGAGCCCGCACACAGATTTGGCAACGATTATGTGATGGGCACTCCTGAGTTGCGTGGGAAGTTGCCAGACAATTCAGGCAATACCCGTGCGCCTGTGCTACCTGCTGGCGTTGCATCGGCGGCATACCTTTGAAGATACCGCAGTGCAATAGCCGATGCGGGCGGCGGCATAGTAGACAACGAATTCGTTGCAGATCTGCTGGTAATGCTGGCGTGCTTTGACGCGGAGCCGTTGTCGCGGTGGAGCCTGTTGTTGTTCGAGGCGCTGCCGGTGCAGTGTTGGTCCGGGGTGTTGCTATTGGTTCAGCTTCAGAGCGAGGGGCGGAAACTGCCGAACGCATGGTTGGCGTTGACAATGAGAATGATGATATTAGAAATATATTGTGAAATTTACAATAATATGGACTTTTGTGCCACGATATGTGGCATGAATAGGATGTCATTTTTTTATCAGAGATTTATGTTGTCTTTTGTGTTATTCGAGGTTTCGATTTGGTAAACGGTTTATATGTTTTACCGATTTATTGATTTATTAACATTGCGGTTTTACGATTCTTTAGCTTCGGCGGTTGGTAGAAAGCATAATTTGACGAGCGGTCTCGTTAGCGTTCCGGTTTGAGTGCGGAGATCAACTACTCGAATATGACCGTCGGAACCGTAATGAAGTTGTTTTATGCGGACGAGTCGTCATTCCGTATGAGGGAGACAATCATCTTGTATAAGGACGCAGTCTCCAAGCTTTGGTGCCTTTTCTTGAGTTTTCCAACGGTATCTCTGTGAAGGTCCTTTATGTAGTCTTCCTTCCATCGGCGGCTGAAATCATGATGGAGGATTTTAATTGGCTCCCAATAAGGATAGCGACTCCACGCCTGGCTCAGGTATGGCCAGAATGGCTGCTCCTTTGAGAAAATGCCCTGGGGTTAAGGCTGTGAAGTCGGAGGGATCTTGCGAGAGTGGTTAGATAGGTCTAGAGTTTAGGACGGCTTCGATACAAGTAAGTAATGTAGTAAACTCCTCATAATTGAATTTGTGGTTACCAACCGTTTTCTTTAAATGGGACTTGAAGCTCTTTACTGCTGATTCCCAGAGTCCGCCCATGTGTGGAGAACATGGGGATATGAACTGCCGATCGATGCCTTGGGGTGCATATTTTTTGACAATTTCGGGGGATACTTCGTTCATGAATTGTAAAAACTCCTTTTCCGTGGCTCTTTGACCTCCGACAAAGTTTTTTCCTTTGTCGCTCATAATTTTTAAAGGAAATCCGCGCCGTCCGACAAAGCGGGCAAACGCCGCAAGAAAAGCCGTAGTAGTCAGATCCGAACATAGCTCGAGGTGTACTGCCTTTGTTGTAAAACATACAAAGACAGCCACATACACTTTTCTAAATGAGGAAGACCTTAGCATCGAGGCCTTTATCTGGAAAGGTCCAGCAAAATCAACCCCAGTGATGGTAAAGGGTAAAGCATAGTTGCAGCGTTCAGGTGGTAGGGCTGCCATGATCTGCGTACGTATCTTGTGCTTGTACATAGTACACTGTTTACACATGAAAATGGTTCTTTTAATTTGTGGCTTTAGTCGCGGTATATAGCACTCTTGTCGGACCATTTGTTGCATCAAGCGATGCTCACCATGCAGTGTAAGCTGGTGTAGATGTATTAGAAATAAATAGATAAAACGGGATTTCGCTGGGATAATGATGGGATGTCGTTCATTGTAACTAAGGCTGGAGTTGGCTAGCCTTCCATATGCCCGTAGTAATCCCTTAGCGGCCAGGAATGGGTTTAACACGAGAAGTGAGCTTTCCTGTTCGAGAGGTCGCTTTTTAAGCTACTTTGATTTCTCTTTGCTGAAATAGCGAGTTTGTGTATACAAGATTAGACTGAACTTGGCATGTTGCAAGTCGGAATATGTTAGTTGTATGTAAGGATCGTTTGATATTTTTTTCATCTTTTGTTTAAGTATATGGAGGAATTTGTGCATATAAGCGACTACCCTTAGTGCTCGAGGAAATGAGGAAAATCTTTGGAGAATATCATCCTCTTCTGGAGTGATATGAAAATTTTCTATTTTCCGACTTTCCGGAGGTATGATATTCCGAGCAGGAGACTTTGGCCAGAATTCTTGTTATTCTGTTAGCCATGTGGGACCGTTCCACCTGAGTGTAGTGCTGGTGAGGTGAAGTGGTTTGCAACCTCTTGCCCCCAGATCCGCGGGGTTATCTGCACTTGCAACATGTTGCCATTTTGCTGAGCCAACTAAGTCTAAGATTTGTGATATGCGATTTGATACATATGTCTTCCAAGTATAGGGTGGTTTTTCCAACCATGCTAGAAATATTTCTGAGTCTGACCAGAGATATATTTTGTGATCGTTTAATTTTAGATAGGTTTGAACTATCGAAATTAATTTTGCTAACAGAAGAGCACCGTTTAGTTCAAGCCGTGGCAGGCTTAGTCTCTTCAAAGGTGCAACTTTTGCTTTGGCTACCAAAAGATGTGAAGTTATTTTGCTATCATACTGAGTGCGTATGTAGACTGTTGCGCAATAAGCCTTTTCAGAGGCATCACAGAAACCGTGTAATTCTGCGTTAATGTTAGGGGTGAAATTTACCCATCGTGGGATTCGAATTTCTGATATAGTATGTAGATTGTTTGCAAATTGAACGTATAGGTTTTACCTGTTCATCCCATTCAGTGCCACTTGCCACAATTCTTGAATGAGAATTTTAGCTTGAATCATTATTGGCGGAAGCCATCCTGCGGGGTCGAAAAGTTTTGCCACCGATGAAAGGATTTGTCGTTTTGTAATGGCGGACATTGCAGATATTGACTCAATTGTATATGAGAATTGATCTGTTATCGCATTCCATTGAATCCCTAGTGTTTTTGTTGTACTGGCCTTTTCGAATTTAAGGAAGTCAGTATCTAATAAGCCTTCCTTTTTTATATCATTTGATTATTTCGGGATGATTTGAGGTTATTTTCTTTAAGGGAAAACCTGCTGAATTTATGCTTTGATCACTTGAGATAGTGATTCTCACGCTAATGACAGATTGTGGCTACCTGATAAAATATCGTCAACATATGTTTGTGTTTGTAACACAGAAGTTGCTAAGTTGGTAAATTTGTTTCACACGTTTTTGCTAATTCATGCAGTGCTCTGATCGCTAAGTAGGGTGCGCAATTAATGCCAAAGGTGACGGTTTTAAGTTTGTAGTCGCTGATTGGACTATTACTTGATTTGCGGAAGACTATACGCTGAAAATCTTGGTCATCTTTATGTACTAGAATTTGTCTGTACATTTTCTCTACATCCCCATTAAAAACATATTTAAACATGCGCCATTTTAGTATTAGCAGCATGAGATCAGGTTGTAAGGTTGGGCCAGTATATAGTACGTCGTTGAGTAATTTACCTGAGCTTGTACACTTTGAGGCATTGAAAACCACTCGTACTTTTGTTGTGATTTTTTCTGGTCTTATTACCCCATGATGTGGAAGGTAAAAAGATAAATATCTACCTTTGGATATTTTTTCATATGGTACAGTTTCTTCCATATGATTGATGTCAAGATATTCTTCCATCACATTATCATATGCTGATTTTAGCTCATTTTTCTTCGTCAGGCTTTTTTCCATGCTTAGGAATTGCTGGACTGCTGATATTCTAGAGTGGCCTAGAGCTACAGTATTTGGAAAGGTGGATTTGAATGGCAGTCGCACAACATAACGACCATGTTCGTTTCTTGTTGTTGTGGACTGGTAATAGGCTTCGCATGCCTGGTCTTTTTCTGAAAGTTTGGTAATCTGGGATACTTCTTCCACTTCCCAAAATTTTTAAGGTCATTACTTAAGTATTCGTTTGTTATATCTTCCACTTGTGTTGTGAAAGAATTTATTTTTTCAGTGACTTGGCCACTTATAATCCACCCACAGATTCTATTTTGGGCTAACAATTTATTGGAGATTTTCTCTATACCTTCAAGAATTATTTGAGGTATTAAGTCACTGCCTTCTAATATGTCGATTTGTGATGGGATATGACAGTTGGGATCTGCTAATTTGAGATGTGAGCATTTCTCCCAGTGTATTTTATTTACTTCAAAGCTTGGAAGCAAATTTGTAAGTTGCGGTAGAACGATGGCTTGTGCATCTATTCGTATATCCGCATTTGGAGAAACTATGGTGATTGGGCATATTTTATTAGAATTTTGAATAATTCTTCAGCCCATTCCCGAAATTTGAAAATTGGAATGTTTTATTGGCAATTTTAGCCGATTTTGAACCTTTGATGATATAAAGGATCTTTGAGAGCCTTGATCTATTAACGCTCTTAGTTTGAATAATTCAATGGTGATGACCGCAGTGGGTAAAAGAATTTTGCTTTCATTTTCTGAATGAAGCGCTTGAATTTTTGCTGCTTTAGAGCAACATGGTTGTTCTTGCCTTTTTCGGGATTTGAGGTTTCGGGATTACTTGATGTAGTTGTAGCGACTAACCCCGTGGTTTTTTGAAATAGATTTTTCTTCACATTTTGAAAATTGGTAACATGAAGCAATGAGTGATGTCTTCGTTGACAGTATACACAATTGAATTTGCTTACACAGTCTTTTGTCATGTGAGAATTCGACAGACAGTTTATGCAAAGTGTGTTGACGGACCAGATTGTTTCTATCTGAAACGAATAATTTTTTGAATCTCTCGCAAGATCTTAATTTATGACCTCCCTTACAGAGTTCACACAATGATTGCCATTGACTACTTTGATTTGACACGAATGTGTGACTTTTATTAACGTGTCTATTATATTGTGTGTTACTGGCTTGGGGTTTGAACAAGTTTTTACTTGAGTCATTTTGATGACTTTTTGGCTTTATAGTTTTTTTTTTTGTCTATTCGCTCAGCTATCTCGTATTGAGCAGTGAAGAATGTTTTCATCTGTTGCCAGGAGGGCATTACTTTTCTTTCCACTAGTGATTGTTCCCATCGTAGTAACGCAGCATCAGGCAGTGTTTCTGCGCAAATGGCTACTATAAGAGGGTCGCAAGATTCTGTGGATACATTTTGTATTTTTAACACTGATAGACAATTTGTCACTGTGGAGTGGAAGTTTTGAAATTCCTGGCTAATTTCTTTTTAGATTTTTGGCAAGTGCAATAAAGCTTTTATTGGGTTTTCTATCATAACCCTTTCATTTTCGTACCTTTCGACAAGTGCTTCCCAAGCCAGTTTAAAATTTTCGTCATTTGAAGCGAATTGCTTGACGATACTGCCTGCTTTCCCTTTTGTTTTATACCTGAGATGGTATAGCTTTTGTGCTTGTGAAAGTTTAGGGTGGTTTATATAAACGGCAGTGAACATGTCCCGGAAGGACGGCCACTGGTCATAACATTCATTGAAAACTTCAGTATCACAAGCTGGTTCCTTTAGTTACATGCCTTTATCTAGGTCTTCTTTTTGTCCTGTAACTACTCTACTTAGCCTTACTAAACTTATTTGTTCTGTTATCATTCCCTTTGTCAACTCGTACTGATCGCGGCAGTTATCACACTTGGCTGTCGCCGAAGCTTTTGTGTTTTCTGGGAACTCTGCGTCGTCAGTATCTAGTACTGTATCGTACGCTGCTAGAAGGCGATCTCTTTTGCTTTGTACCGTGCTTAGAGCGTGTAGCTTCTGCAGGTGTGCTTTGTTTATCGTCGTCGGCCATTTTTGAAATGGTGAGAAACTCACCTGATTTAGATTCTTTTGAATCTGTGCTCATTTAGAATAAATAAGATTTAAGAATTAAAATTTGATGAGATATATCTGATAAATACCGAAAACTCTTTTAAGTAAATAAGAGTTGTTATTCCCGTAAATTTACTAAAATACACGTTAATCGTTTTTGTTAACCGCACTATTGTATTTAAGTAGTTGCGATTTTATATTTATTTTTATATATTTTATATTACGGATTTATCCGTATGTCCTTGTATATAAGTACTCGTACAGGCGGTATACGAAGTCAGTAACCTTTGTACATATATGTGCACGCTATGTGCGTATTGATGTGCATATGATATGCTAAATTGGTTGGTATTTAATCCCGCTTGTTTTTGTAATACAAAGAACAAGGAGATATTGTTAAATAATATTTGCCTATACGGGCTTAGAGTACGTATTATATATGTAGGAATGTACTAATATATTTATCATTAATAAGATTTTATTATTTATTAATTTTTTTTTTTTGTTAAAATTCCACACCGCTTATTGTTTATAATTAATCTATTATCGCAGCTTCTAATAAGTTTGGATTTATTATATATATATTTTTTTTTTGTTTTATGTTTTGGATATACATATGTACCTCCTAAATCAGGATATGTAGCGTAGGCAAAAAGAATAACGAATATATGTATACAGTATGTATATCATATAAATGTGTATGTACTTATATTTGCGCGATCAGAATATAGCGAGAAAAGAAAATGCACAATGTGCAGGTCATTAACCTCTGCACTTGCGGATTAGCAAGTATTTGCTTCAATATATTAATATTAATTTGAATGTTTGTTTGTATTTTTGATTGTTGCATTTATGTATTTTAAGTATGATATGGATAAGGGCATATGTAAATATGTATGTTTGTTTTTATTCTCGCTCGTGGAAATTTTGCTTTTTATGCCTTTCGCTTACCTATTTTATGCAATCCTGCTTACTGTTTAAAGAAACAGAAGGGGTATTGCTGGGAAGATTTGTAAGTAAATACTTGAATATAATTTGTTTGTTTTCTGTTGTAGTGGGTGTGTTTGTATACACAAGGGTAAGCTTAGAAGGCAGTAAATGATTTACTTTTGTATTTATAAAAATATATAGATGATATATTTTTTCAACTGTATTTTGTTCCCGTTTAGAAATTGATCAAACGTAGGTTGTATATTTGATAAAACCGTATGATATCATACATATTTACATATGTGCATAAAAAATACAAACGACTTACTTTGTCTCGCCTCAAGAGAGTTTTGGGAGAAAAAAGTACATATATTGTATACTCAGATAATTTTGGGGATATTATCCTCAGCTTTCGGTTTCCGCCTGTGTTTAGTGTTCTCCTATTACCTCCTGCGTTTAATGTTCCTTTCCTAATTTCCTCCTTTGTTTAGTGTCCTCTTGCTCCCGTGGGTAGGCCATTTAAAGTTGACCCATTTGTTTGTTTGCCAAAATTAAGGCGTCGCGGATAATCAGCTGGGTTTAGTTTTTGTGCCATTTGAATTTTATATGGAAACATCTTCAAATCTTTATGAATTATGCGTCGGAGAGTGGTGCGAGAGATGTCTAATTCCTGAGAGCGGCGATAACTCGATGTCGATGGAGTCTCCTCAATACTGGCTCGTACAGCTTCGATATTTTCATCAGAACGTCTTGTGCGTTGTCTGGATGCATGACTGGCATTACTGAGATTACCGGTGTTCACAAATTTTGCGTATAAAGACTTAATTGTGTTCTTAACTGGAGCACTTTTCACTTTATTTTTTTTGCGAAACGCACGTTGAGTTAACACAATTGAAAAGTTATTTTGAATATAAAGCTGAACAATTTCAGCGCGTTCTTTTGGAGTGTACTGGTATAAATTGTCTTCGAATGACGCTTCTAACGCGGTATGACATTAGCCGATTTGTCAGCGCTGTTAAAAGTTACAGCGTTGCCAGATGGGTCAACTTTAAATGGCCTACCCTGTATGTAGGTATGCGTTCGTTGTTATGTTGTTTTTTTTCCTTATTATAAATGTTATGTTGTGTGCTGAATGTTGTGTGGTGTGATGAATTTTGTGTTGAGGGGTGAGATGCCATGAAGTCACATAAACATCCCGGCCCCCCTAGGCGAATTAATTGCCTAGAAGCCGCTGCAGTTTCTGGGGGGTGCTCACTACAGCGCTGAAACCCGTCGCCTTTCGCTGGTTCCGATTGTTATAATGTGGTGGTGTCTGTGAACGTGCACCTCGGGACGGCTTAGAGCGATGGGCTCTCCGGTGTTGAACCTGATCTCTATGTTGATTGAGCCGCTGTTGACCACGCCGGTGACTGGCGTGCGTTGAATGATCAGAGCGTCGAGGTAAGCGGTGAAAGTACTGACACGACCCGTCATGCACTCCAATGTAGCGTGCGTGTCTGCCAAGCATTTCATGCAATAACCGTGGGCTCTAGCGATCTGTTGGCGCTGAGCGGGCGTCATTGTCTTGAAAATTGTGCACTTCTTTAGGGCATGGGGTCGATGGCATTGGCTGCATCGTGGCGGTACATACTCCTCGAACCGCTCCTCGTCCGCTTCCCCCACTGGTTGACCGGATGATTGGCTGGGCGGGCTTGTGCCTTGTTGCCTCCTTGGTGCGGCGATGGGTGCAGCGGATGCTGCATTTGCATTAATTGCGGACCTCACCGACCGGGGGTTATTGTGGGTTTCGTCTACGTCCATTTCTAGTGGAATAGGAATATGTATATTAAACATAGTTTTGCTAGTAGTATGAAGTATGCTACTCATTATGTGTATATGTGTATACTATATATGTATTTATGTCTTTATATGCTACTTTTATTTATATGTATTATATATTATTTAGATATAGATTTTGTTGTTTATTATTAGTCGCGTTCATTATGTTTTTGGTTTGTACGTACGGATTGTAAAACGGTGTATTTTTAATTAATTATTGTTTGATTTTATGTATGCGTTTGCGTTCGCTTGTTTTCGGTGATCGGTTCTTCGGTATTTGGAAGAAAACACAATTTCACTAATGGTCGAGTTAGTAGGCCAGTTTGTGTTCGTACATTTACTACTCTTAAATGACCATCTCGTCCCCGATGTACCTTTTCAATGCGACTTAGTCGCCATACCGTGGGGGGAAGGCATTCGTCCTGTATGATGACACATTCGCCTGTACTGGGTTCCTTCTGGATCGTTTTCCATCGATATCTCTTATGGAGATCTTTAAGATAGTCCTCCTTCCATCTGTGGCTGAATTCATGATGGAGAATCTTGATTCTTTCCCATCGATTTATTAAAGTGAGTGAGTCTCCTTCTGTCTCAGGTATGGCGAGAAGAGGAGTTCCTCTTAGGAAGTGTCCAGGTGTAAGAGCTGTGAAATCGGAGGGATCTTGCGAGAGTGGGGATATAGGTTTTGAATTTAATACGGCTTCGATACGAGTGAGTAGTGTATGTAGTAAATTCCTCATAATTGAATTTATGATTACCAGCCGTTTTCTTTAACTGGGACTAAAAGCTTTTTACTGCTGATTCCCAAAGTCCACCCATATGTGGAGAACGTGGAGGTATAAACTGCCAATCGATCCCTTGGGGTGCATATTTTTTAACTATTTCAGGGGATACTTCTTTCATAAAGTTTATGAACTCTTTCTCGGTGGCTCTTTGAGCTTCGATAAAGTTTTTCCCATTGTCGCTCATAATCTTTGAGGGAAATCCGCGTCGTCCGACAAAGCGTGCAAATGCTGCGAGGAAAGCCGCAGTTGTCGATCTGAACAAAGCTCGAGGTGTACTGCCTTTGTCGTAAAATATACAAAAACAGCCACATACCCTTTTCTAAAGGAAGAAGATCTTAACATCGAGGCCTTTATCTGGAAAGGTCCAGCAAAATCAACCTCAGTAATAGTAAAAGGTAGAGCATAATTGCAGCGTTCAGGTGGTAAAGTTGCCATGATCTGCGTACGCATTTTATGTTTGTACAAGGTACATTGTTTACACATAAAAATCGTCTTTTTAAGTTGTGGCTTTAGTCGCGGTATATAAAATTCTTGTCGGACCATTTGCTGCATCAAGCGATGCTCACCATGTAGTGTAAGCTGGTAAAGGTATATTAAGAAGAAATGAGTAAAGGGGATTTCTCAGGTATAATAATGGGATGCCGTCCGTTGTAACTGAGGCTGGAATTCGCTAATCTTCCATTTGCCCTTATTAATCCCTTAGCGTCCAGGATGGATTTAAGACGAGGAGAGAGCTTCCCTTTTCGAGAGGTCGTCTTTCGATCAACTTTGCTTTCTCTCGACTGAAAAACCTACACTCAGGTAATGAGACAAACTTTGGCATGTTGCAAATCGGTATGCGTTAGTTGCACGCAAGGATCATTTGGTATCCCTTTCATCTTTTGTTTAAGTCTTTGGGTGAATTTGTGCATGTAAGCGACTACTCTTAGTGCTCTAGGAAATGAAGAAAATCGATGGAGAATATCATCCTCTTCTGAAGAGATATGAAAATTTTCAATTTTCCACTTTCTTTTAGCCATGTTGGACCATTCCAAGGAGTGTAGTGCTGGTGAGGTGCAGTAGCTTGCAACTTCTTGTGCCAAGATCCGCTGGGTTATCTGCACTTGCAACATGTCGCCACTTTGCTGGGCCAACTAAGTCTAAAACTTGGGATATTCGGTTAGATACATAGGTCTTCCAGTAATAGGGTGGTTTTTCTAACCATGCTCAAACTATCTCTGAGTCTGACCAAAGATACATTTTGTGATCGTTTAATTTGAGACGGGTTTGGACTATGGAAATTACTTTGCTAACAGAAGAGCACCATTCAGCTTAAGCCGTGGCAGACTGAGTGTCTTCAAAGGTGCAACTTTGGCTTTGGCTACCAAGAGGTGTGCAGATATTTTGTTATCGACCACCGAGGAAAGTATTTGGACATTGCAGATATTGACTTAATTCTATATGAGAATTGATCTGTTATCGCATTCAATTGAATCCCTAGGATTTTTGTTGTACTGGCCGTTTCAAATTTAAGGAAATTTGTATCTAATAAGTCTTCCTTTTTATGTTTTTTATTATTTCGGGATGATTTGATGTAATTTTCTTTAAGGGGAATCCCGCTGAATTTAGTGCTTTGATCACTTGAGATAGTGATTCTCACGCTAATGACAGATTGTGGCTACCTGATAAAATATCATCAACATATGTTTGTGTTTGTAACACAGAAGTTGCTAAGGGCAAGTTTGTTTCACACGTTTTTGCTAATTTATGCAGTGTCCTGATCGCTAAGTAGGGTGCGCAATTGGTGCCAAAGGTGACGGTTTTAAGTTTGTAGTAGTGGATTGGTCTATTACTATACGCTGGAAATCTTGGTCTTTATCTTTATGTACTAGAATTTTTCTGTACATTTTCTCTACATGCCCATTAAAAACGTATTTAAACATGCGCCAATTTAGTATTAGCAGCATGAGATCAGGTTGTAAGGTTGGGCCAGTATATAGTACGTCGTTGAGTGATTTACCTGAGCTTGTACACTTTGAGGCATTGAAAACCACTCGTACTTTTGTTGTGATTTTATCAGGTCGTATTACCCCATGATGTGGCAGATAAAAAGATAAATATCTACCTTTGGATATTTTTTCATATGGTACAGTTTCTTCCATATGATTGAGGTCTAGATACTCGTCCATCACATTATCATATGCTGATTTGAGCTCACTTTTTTTTATCAGACTTTTTTCCATGCTTAGAAATTGCTGGACTGCTGATATTCTGGAATGACCTAGAGCTATAGAATCTGGGAAGGTGGGTTTGAAAGGGAGTCGCACAACATAACAACCACTTTCGTTTCTTGTTGTGGACTTGTAATAAGCTTCACATGCCTGGTCTTCTTCTGAAAGTTGAGTAGTCTGAGGTAATTCTTCTACTTCCCAGAATTTTTTGAGTTCATTATTTAAATATTCATTTGAAATGTTTTCAACTTCAGTTGTAAACGAATTAATTTTTTCTGTGACTTGGCCACTTAACATCCACCCAAAGATTGTATTTTGGGCTAACAATTTATTGGAGATTTCCTCTATACCTTCAAGAATAATTTGAGGTATTAAGTCACTACCTAATAACAAATCGATTTGTGATGGGGTGTGGCAGTTGAGGTCTGCTAATTTGAGATATGCGCATTTTTCCCATTGCTTTTTATTTACTTCACAACTTGGAAGCAAATTTGTGAGTTGCGGTAGAACGATGGCTTGTGCATCTATTCTTATATCCGCGTTTGGGGAGACTATAGTGATTAGGAAAATTTTGTTTGAATTTTGTATAATTCGTCCGCCCATTCCTAAAATTTGGAAATTTGAATTTTTGACAGGCAATTTTAGCCGATTTTGAGCTTTAGATGATATAAAGGATCTTTGAGAACCTTGATCTATTAACGCTCTTAATTTGAATAATTCTCCTCTATGTTCAATAGCGATGACCGCAGTGGGTTAAATAATTTTGCTTTCATTCTCTGAATGAAGAGCTTGAATTTTTGCTGCTTTAGAGCAACATGGTTGTTCTTCCCTTTTTTCGGGATTTGAGATTTCGGGATTATCACTTTTGGTTGTAGTGACTAACCCGGTGGTTTTATGAAATTGATTTTGTTTCATATTTTGAAAATTTGTAATATGAAGCAGTGAGTGATGTCTTCGTTGACAGTACACACAATTAAATTTGCTTTCACAGTCTTTTGTCGTATGAGCATTCGACAGACAGTTGATGCAAAGTTTATGTTGTCTGACAAGATTTTTTCTGTCAGAAACGGATAATTTTTTAAATTTCTTGCAAGATCTTATGTTATGACCGCCCTTTCAAATTTCACATAATGGTTGCCATTTATTTGTTTGGTTTGACACGAAAGTGCGACTTTTATTAGCGTGTCTATTGTATTGCATATTATTGCTGGCTTGAGGTTTAAACAAGTTTTTACTTGAGTCATTTTGATGACTTTTAGATTTACAATTTTTTTGTCTATTCGCTCAGCTATCTCGTATTGAGCAGTGAGGAATGTTTTCATCTGTTGCCAGGTGGGCATTATTTTACTTTTTACTAGAGATTGTTCCCATCGTAGCAAAGCAGCATCAGGGGGTTTTTCTGCGCAAATGGTTACTATCATAGGGTCCAGCGATTCTGTGTAGATATTTTGTGTTTTTAACACTCATAAGCAATTTGTCACTGTCGAGTATAAGTTTTGAAATTCCTGGCTAGTTTCTTGTTGAATTTTTGGCAAATGAAATAAAGTTTTTATTGGGTTTTCTATCATAACCCTTTCATTTACGTACCTTTCGACCAGTGTTTCTCAAGCCAGCCTAAAATTTTCGTCATTTAAAGCGTATCGCTTGACGATACTGCCTGCTTCCCCTTTTGTTTTGTACCTTAGATGGCATAACTTTTGCACTTGTGAGAGTTTAGGATGGTTTATATAAACGGCAGTGAACATGTCCCGGAAGGACGGCCATTGATCATAACATCTATTAAAAACTTCAGTATCACAAGCTGGTACTTTGAGATACATGCCTTTATCTAGGTCTTCTTTTTGTGTTGTAACTACTCTGGGAGGGGGAGTAGTGGCTCTACTTGGCCTTACTAAACTTATTTGTTCTGTTATCATTCCCTTTGTCAACTCGTACTGATCGCGGCAGTTATCACACTTGGCTGTCGCCGAAGCTTTTGTGTTTTCTGGGAGCTCTGCGTCGTCAGTATCTAGTACTGTATCGTACGCTGCCAGAAGGCGAGCCCAGAGATTGTTCACACTTTCTAGTTTTATATTCAAAACTGATTCTGTGATGTCCGTAATAGGGGAAGCTTCAGTGATGAATCTAGATATTGTATGATCTTTTGATCTTTTTTGTTTTATACTCTGCTTTGAGCGTGTAGCTTCAGCAGGTGTGCCTTGTGGTTTATCTTCATCAGCCATTTTCGGAATTCCTAATGATAAAGGTGTTTTTGGCTTAACCTCTCTTGATTTGTCAGATTGCATTAATTAAATTGAATTGGAAGCTTTGAGCTTAAAAATGTTTCATTTGAAATCTACAATTGTAAAATTGGTATTATGAAAAAAATATATAAAAACATTTTTTTGCAAATATTTCGTTAGAAATAGAATTGTATAATTGGCGTTATTAAAAAATTTTGTATAAAATGTTTGTCAATGTTTCGTTTGAAATACAATTATAAAATTGGTATTGTAAAAATTTGTTTGTAAATATAATAAATTTTATTATAAATGAAATAGATTATAGGACTTTGCGAACGCTTATTCCCGCATAAATCGATTAATCCTTGTTTTATATATGTATTAGGTTGTAATTATTTTATTAAATATGCCTGATTTTTTTTTTTTTTTTTACCGTGTATTATTTAAACGTATGTATCTGCAAAATACTCGCGATTCATTTGTATATTATTCCTTAGTACGTGTATCTTTTGAGATAAGAAGGTAAAAAAGAAAGAAAGTAACAATAACGCAAAAATATACGTATGTATGTATATGTTTATATGCATATAGTTATGCTTAATGTTTGTGTGTTCTTTTTGTTCGCACAATTGTCACATATGTACATATGTATGTAATACGTATTCATATGCGATGTAACGAAATGCGCGGAAAATAAGTAAACAATTTTTTATATATTCGTAAATATCTCAATATTAAATATGTGAATATGTATGCAAATGTTTTGTTAATTGCATCTGCATACGTTTGCTCAAAAAGAACACGAAAAAGAAATTTTGATAAGTTCGCGATGTATGTACATATATACTATAAGTATGTATATGCGTATAAATGCGCATACGTAAATATGTATATTGGTTAATTTTAATTTTTCAATGTTGATATGGATATCCTCCATGTACATGTATTTCGATTCCGTTTTGTTCCGTTTTTTTTTTTTTCCTTTTAAAGTTCGTTGACCGTAGTAATAAATATATTTAACATATTATTACTTGTATAAAGTTATGTATGTATGTATTTGTAACTTTTTGCTGGCTCGTTGGTAAATATTTAGAGAGAGAGAGAAAGCGAACGAGAGATAAAGGAGAGAAAAAGTTGGATCGCGTTATACATACATACATATATGTACATACATAAATATCCACTGTTAAGTTGTTGTTGTTTTTTTCTTCAGCCTTTGCTTATTTTTAAAGCGATCTTGCTTGTTGCTTTTTTAGCACAAGGGGTATCACCAGAACTTGCAAGTAAGAATACTTGACTTTGAAAATTTTTTTGTTTTTTTTTGTAGTGTGTTTGGAGACACGAAGTAAGCTTGAAGGCAGGTAGTTTAACAACAGTTTTTCAAAAATTTTCCTTAAAACAGTTGACTCATGTATGTACCATATGTCTATGTATATGTATATAAACTGCGGAATATAAATTTTGGCCCGCAAAGTTTGATGGCCCACAAATTTTTGTATGTATGTATGTAATGGCGTAGACACCGCTTACGCGATTATAGCCAACAACAGCGCGCCAGTCGTTTCTTCTCTTCGCTATGTGGCGACAATTGGATATTCCAAGCGAGGGCAGGTCCTTCTCCAATTGGTCCTTCCAACGGAGTGGAGGTCTTCCTCTTCCTCTGCTTCCCGCGGCGGGTACTGCGTCGAATACTTTCAGAGCTGGAGTGTTTTCATCCATCCGGACATCATGACCTAGCCAGCGTAGCCGCTGTCTTTTAATTCGCAGAACTATGTCAATGTCGTCGTATATCTCTTACAGCTCATGGTTCCATCGAATGTGATATTCGCCGTGGCCAACGCGCAAAGGACCATAAATCTTTCGCAGAACCTTTCTATCAAAAACTCGCAACGTCGACTCATCCGTTGTTGACATCGTCCAAGCCTCTGCACCATATAGCAGGACGGGAATTATGAGTGACTTATAGAGTTTGGTTTTTGTTCGTCGAGAGAGGACTTTGCTTCCCAATTGCCTACTCAGTCCGAAGTAGCACCTGTTGGCAAGAGTAATCCTGCGTTGGATTTCCAGGCTGACATTGTTGGTGTTGTTTACGCTGGTTTCAAGATAGACGAAATTATCTACAACTTCAAAGTTATGACTGTCAACAGTGACGTGAGTGCCAAGTCGCGAGTGCGACGACTGTTTGTTTGATGACAGGAGATATTTCGTCTTGCCCTCGTTCACTGCCAGACCCATTTCTTTTGCTTCCTTGTCCAGGCTGGAGAAAGCAGAACTAATGGCGCGGGTGTTGAGGCCGATGATATCAATATCATCGGCATACGCCAACAGTTGCACACTCTTATAGAAGATGGTACCTTCTCTGTTGAGTTCTGCAGCTCGAACTATTTTCTCGAGAAGCAGGTTGAAAAAGTCGCAAGATAGGGAATCGCCTTGTCTGAAACCTCGTTTGGTATCGAACGGCTCGGAGAGGTCCTTCTCGATTCTGACGGAGCTTTTCGTGTTGCTCAACGTCAGCTTACACAGCCGTATTAGTTTTGCGGGGATACCAAATCCAGACATCGTGGCAAAAAGGCAGCTCCTTTTCGTGCTGTCGAAAGCAGCTTTGAAATCGACAAAGAGGTGGTGTGTAGATTCTCTTTTCACGGGTCTTTTCCAAGATTTGGCGAATCGTGAATATCTGGTCGGTTGTTGATTTACCAGGTCTAAAGCCTCACTGATAAGGTCCAATCAGTTTGTTGACGGTGGGCTTTAATCTTTCACACAATACGCTCGACAGAACCTTATATGCGATGTTGAGGAGGCTAAGGAGGAGGCGCAGATTGTGGGGTCTCCTTTTTTATGGATTGGACATAGCACACTTAAATTCCAATCGTTGGACATACTTTCATCCGACCATATTTTGCAAAGAAGCTGATGCATGCACCTTATCAGCTCTTCGCCGCCGTGTTTGAATAGCTCGGCCGGCAATCCATCGGTTTCCGCTGCTCTGTTGTTCTTCAGACGGGTAATTGCTATTCGAACTTCTTCATGGTCGGGCAATAGAACGTCTGCTCCATCGTCATTGATTGGGGATCGAGTTCGATTTCTCTTGGCGTTGTGCATTCACTGCCATTCAGCAGCCTGGAAAAGTGTTCCCTCCATAATCTAAGTATGCTCTGGGCATCGGTGGCTAGATCACCTTTGGGGGTTCTACAGGAGTATGCTCCGGTCTTGAAACCTTCTGTAAGCCGCCGCATTTTTTCGTAGAATTTTCGAGCATTACTCCTGTCGGCCAGCTTATCAAGCTGTTCGTACTCACGCACTTCGGCCTCTTTCTTCTTCTGTCTGCAAATGCGTCTCGCTTCTCTCTTCAACTCTCGGTATCTATCCCATCCCGCACGTGTTGTGGTCGATCGTAACGTTGCGAGGTAGGCAGCCTGTTTTCCTTCCGCTGCGACACGGCACTCCTCGTCGTACCAGCTGTTCCTTTGCACTTTCCGAAAACCAATGGTTTCGGTTGCAGCTGTACGTAAGGAGTTTGAAACTCCGTCTCACAGTTCCCTTATACAGAGTTGTTGACGAGTGCTCTCAGAGAGCAGGAGTGCAAGCCGAGTGGAATATCGTTCGGCTGTCTGTTGTGATTGCAGCTTCTCGACGTCGAACCTTCCTTGTGTTTGTTGGCGTGCGTTTTTTGCTGCACAGAGGCGGGTGCGAATTTTGGCTGCAACAATATAGTGGTCCGAGTCGATGTTAGGACGCGCACGCACATCTAAAACACTGGAGACGTGTCTTCCGTCTATCACAACATGATCGATCTGGTTGGTGGTTTTTCGATCCAGAGGCAGCCAGGTAGCTTGATGTATCTTCTTATGCTGGAATGTAGTACTACAGATAACCATAATTCGGGTCCCGGCGAAGTCGATCAGCCTCAATCCATTTGGGGATGTTTCCTCGTGGAGGCGAATTTACCGATCGTAGTGCCAAAGATACCTTCTTTGCCCACCCTGGCGTTAAAGTCGCCAAGCACGATTTTGACATCGTAGAGGGGGCATCTCTCATAAGTGCGCTCCAAGCACTCTTAAAAAGCATCTTTGGTCACATCGTCCTTCTCTTCCGTCGGGGCGTGGGCGCAGATCAGCGATATGTTGAAGAACCTCGCTTTGATGCGGATTGTGGCTAGACGTTCATTCTCCGGAGTGAATGGTAGTACTCGGCGACGGAGTCTCTCTCCCACCACGAATCCAACACCAAACTTGCGCTCCTTTATATGGCCACTGTAGTAAATGTCACAAGGACCTACTCGTCTCTGTCCTTGTCCCGTCCATCGCATTTCTTGGACGGCGGTGATGTCAGCCTTTATCTTTACGAGGACATCTACCAGCTGGGCTGCGGCACCTTCCCAATTAAGGGACCGGACATTCCAGGTGCATGCCCTCAAATCATAGTCCTTATTTCGTTTGCCATGGTCGTCATCAAAAGGGGGGTCTCTCATCCGAGGCTGTGTTTTGTTTTCATTGGGGGTGTTTTTTTTATGTGGCGGGTCCCAAACCAAGCGCACAACCCTATGCAGGGGATGTTTCGCCTTCTCACTTTAGCTCGCCTTCAAACGGATGTTCTTAGGCTACCCAGAGGATACTTGGTCAAAGACCGGAAGTCTTGAGCTGCTTGAGTCATATGTAAAATATTCGTTTCTGGCCACTCCCAAGTGAATGGTGATCAGAGAACTTTCCTCACATGCGTGAACTTCTACACATGACTCCATCCTCCAGCTGCATATAGCATAATCAATTTTATAAATTATAAATTTTATTTTCTTTATTTGCTGTTTGTCAAGTGCTGCTTGAATTTCAGTTTGGAGTCCAATATTACCCCTAAATACTTCAAATGTGGTTGTGAAGTAATTACGCACTCTCCTATAGTGAGAGTTATTTTTTCCTCAATTTTCCTTCTGCTTATGAGCAATACCTCTGTTTTGTGCTCAGCCAGTTCCAAACTCTTGGAAGAAAACCATTGGCGTAGACCATTTATACATTCATTACGTTTATTTTGTAGGTCATCAAGTTGTTTACCTACTGTTACCACTATAAGGTCGTCTGCGTATGCGATTAGCTTAACGTTTTTAGGCTGTGGAATTCTTAGCACACCATCATAAACTAGATTCCATAAGAGAGGCCCTAAAACAGATCCTTGTGGTACTCCGCTTGTAATAGGGTAGCTCTTTATGCCTTCGGTGGTGTCGTAGATCCCCTTTCTATTTTTAAAATAACTCCCAACGATTTTTATGAGGTACTGAGGGGAGCGTATTCCATATAGGGCTTCGAATATGTTTTCCCATTTGGCAAAGTTGAATGCATTTTTCACATCCAGGGTGATCAGCGCACAATATTTTTTTGTACCACCTTTCCATCTTTTGCCACTTACTGCTCTTTTCGCATTGTCGACAACTTCTTTCAGTGCATCGATAGTAGACCTCTGTTTTCTGAAGCAGTATTGTCTTTCTGATAGTCCGCCGACTTCCTGGATTGCAATCTCCAAGCGGTTTCTTATTATGCTTTCGTACACTTTGCCCATTGTGTCGAGCATACACAGAGGTCGATACGAAGAAGATTCATCTGGTGGTTTTTGGGGTTTTGGGATTAAGACCAGACGCTGGACTTTCCAGGGATCGGGGACCATCCCTTCTTTTGCATGCATTGTACATTTTTGTAAAAAGAGTGGGCTTCGAAATTATGGCTACCTTTAGAGCTCTGTTTGGTATTCCGTCGATACCAGGCGCTTTGTTGTTTTTGATTTTTTTGGGTATGGCCAATAGTTCTTCTTCTGTGACCAGTGGGTGTGATTTAGCAGAAATAATGTCTCGACGACTTTCTTCATGAACGGAGCGTATTGGGGTTGCTGCCGCTTGTTTTTGAATTTGGACATACAGATTTTATAAGCAGTCCCCCAGGGGTCTATATTCGCTTCTTGACAGATCTTTTCAAAACAGTTTCTCTTGCTACGGATTATAGCTGACTTTAGAAGCTTCTTATGGTTTTTAAAAGCTTCTTTGAAACGGTTTTCGTTTTCGCCACTTTGATTCCGTTGTAGGCGGCGTCGGGCTGAGTGGCATAATTTTCTCAGCGTGGCAATTTCTTCATTCCACCAGTATACCGGCTTTCGATTGTTATTGTATCTCGTCCTGCGCATAGTTGCGTCGCATGCTGCAACTAGTTCCTTTTGCACAGCGACTACTAAGTGGGTGGCTTCTTCGCCTGGTGCTATTGCTGCACTCCAGACTGTCTCAAAAACATCAGTGTCAAAATCTGTTTGCTTCCAGCTTCGTTTATGTGTAGTGTTACTGCGTGCCATATGGTCACTATTTGTAAACATGTCTGACACCTTCCACTTAATGTGTCTGCTTAGTGCGTCATTTGCAAACATCAGGTCTATTACAGGACCCTTATTTCCTTTTTGGTAAGTATTTTTTTTTGCCACTATTCATTATTGTGAGGTTAGTTTGGTTCAGGAATTCTAAAACTAGGCGCCCAAGGTGGTTTGAACTTCTGCTTCCCCAGGAGTAGACCATGCGTTAAAATCGCCTGGCATTATTATCGGTGACTTTCCTCTGCTTTCTAATGACAATTCCAGGAGGAAGTCTTCAAATTCTCTAACGGACGCACTGGGACGAGCATAGCAGCTTACGTAATAAATTCCCCCAATTTGCGCCCATGTAAAGCCATTTTTTGCTTCTCTGCAGCAAGATGTGAATGTTTGTCCATTGCAGGACCATATTGCTGCTTTGCCACTTCTGTCTATAATCCAAGTGCTTTCCGAACGTGAGGAATATTGCTCACTCAGTAAGGCGACATCAATGTTGCTTTCTATTACGGTTTGTTGCAGCAGTGCTTGTGCTGCAGCGCAGTGGTTTAGGTTCAGCTGCAATATCCTCATTTCTCCATTGTCTTTAGCAACTCGACATAGTTGGGACATATCGTACTTAGAATCGAATGTTCACCTTTGCAAAGCATGCAACTCGGTGTGTTAGTGCATGCTTTTGCAACATGTCCCGTGCCTCTACAACGTGTGCAAAGAGAGGATCTATCGATCAGACTGCAACATTTACGCGCCATATGGCCTGGATGGAAGCATCTGTAACAACAGGAAACAGGCGACAGATCGACCACCCAATCTTTACTTTGCCAACTTTAAGGGCAGTCTTGGCATCTTGGGCACGCAAGGATATAAGGGCTATTTGAGTGCCGCTTCTTGTTTTCCTCATATTTTTAACATTTGCTGGCCCTATGTGTTGTATTCCGCACTCTTTTTGTAATGCGAAACAAATTTCTTCTGGAGTAGTTATCTCATCCAGATCTTTGCACATTATAGTGACGTTGTGTGTTTTTGGTTGCACTACTGCCATCTCGCCAACCACTCCCTCTAGGGCGCTCTGAAAAGTTTCAGCTTTTTTGCCTCCTTGGCTTTTTAGCTCTATGAGCAGGTCTCCTTTGACAGTTTTCCTGATGTAGGTCACGTTTGAACCCAGTTCCTCGAGGCCACTGTCATCTTTAATTTTACGGAGGATGTCAGCGTACGAAGCTCCGTCCTTTTTTGTTAGAATTATAGCGTCTGGTTTCGACCTAATTCTCTTCTCCATGGGCCTCTTCTTTTTTCCCACTTCTACCCATTTCTCGGGTGCTGGCTTATCTGCTGTGGTGTCTCTAATATCTAAAGGTTCCTTGCACTTTTTGAGTCATGTTTTTTGGCTTCTTCGTAGGTGGTAGAAAGCCTGATGTCTCCCGTGCTCTTTTTGGGGTATTTTGGGGCGATACTTGTGACGCTTTCCCTACCATCACTATTTTCGAATGGATTTCGAGATTTTCTGTTTTGCCGTACAAGTATGTTATGCTGCTTACAAGCTCTCGCATGGCTTGGTTTATGTGTCTCTGTCCGGACATCATATTATCGAGCTCTTTTATTTTTCTGCCCAATTTGCAAAAAATATTAGTAGATTCTCTACTTTGCGCTCTATCGGATTTGCCTTGTTCACTCTTGTTCTCATTGTCGGCAGATTCACTATTTTTTATTGGTCCAGTAACGGTGGACTCCTCTTTTTTGCCATTTGGCGGCGTTCTTACCATTTTTGAAATCCTCCGAAAAAGATTTTCTCCTGTACACGCAGAACTATTCTCAGAGGCCATACCTCACTCGAAAAAAGTTGGGAACACCTGCCAACTAGTCCGTTCAGTCTCCTCTTCTTAAGTCTGATTTAAATTTCCGATGGTTAGCAACGCCAAAACCGAAAGGGAATGCAAAAAACAAAACAAAAGGAGAGAGAAGAAAAAGAAAGGGGAAAACAGCTGATGTCTCCAACCACAACGGCGAAACAAAATTTTTTCCTTTTTTTATAACCACGTTGTGTCTGGATTGCTGTTCTCAGGGGGAACAATTTTATTAAAAAACAAATTTTGCCGCGGAAAAAAATGGGCTGGTACGTAAAATAATTTAAAATAAGATACAAAAATTGTACTTATCTCTTTCGATTTTAATTGCCCACTTGCGTCCGTCACCTGATTATTACACGTGAAACAAATTTAGCCAAAGCTGCCTCAAAACACTTGGAAAACTATGCAAAACACTGGACCGCACAAAAAACGCGTCCACTTTACACAATCACTTAAGCACTGCACTCTATTTACAACTATGTGTTGTTTGTCTGTTCTATTTTTATTTTATTAGTTAATTTTTATTATATCGCGCCCGTTTATGTATTATGCAGAGTTGAGGTTATTGACCTTTCTTTTGTGTTATAACGCGCCCGTTTAATGCTATTTCTTAATATATACTTAGTTATAATAATTCCTTCACTTTTTTGTACCTTTTAACTTTTTTGTTTTTTCTTTATGTATTGTATCGTTCTGTATTTAATTTTTATATATACATATATATATTTTTTTCACTTGTGGTTTTTTATCATACATACATAGGTGCCTTTCTGAGCGGCTCGAAGGACCATTTGATTGTTGGAGTTAGTTTCTATTTATTAATTCAACTTTATAGTAATATAAATATTCAAATTTTTACATAATTCTAATTAACTTTTATGAACTTGTTCACTGTTATTTCACACCAGTACACGCGACCGAAACGGTTTTCCAAATTTGGACCACAACTTCGACGAAAAATCCAAGAGTTGGCGAAACGTACAGATGTATCGGACGCGGGCGTAGAAAACGAATTGTGTTGACCCGGATCTAACCAATCCTTTTTGATCGTTTAGGTGGTGAAAACGATAACGTATGGTGTGTGTGTAGTGTGGTTGGTTTGTTGCGTGGGGTTGCGTGTATGATGATGTAGGTTGTGTGCTGAATGTTTTGTTGTGTGATGAGTGTGAGTTGTGTGATAAATGTTATGTTGTGTGCTGAATGTTGTGTGATGTTATGAACTTTGTGTTGAGGGGTGAGATGCCATAAAGTCGCATAAACAGAAGATGTGAGATTTTTTAATTGTTTTTTTTTTTTTTTTTTTTGTTTGAAGAAATGTAATATTCAAATATTCCTACAAATGCTTATGATTTGAAATATAACTTTTGTATTTATGAGTGGTATTAAACTTTGACATAAAGAGATAAAAGATATCCTATGTCCTTACCCTGGTTTTAAGATACCTCTCCACCAATTTTCAGCCAAATCTGTTCAGCCGTTCTTGAGTTATAAATGGTGTAACTAACGTCAACTTTCTTTTATATATGTATGTAGATAGATATAGATACGCAACTCATTTTATTTTTTCTTACATAAGAACCTTCTCCTAATAATAAAGAATACAACAAAAAAAGAATTAGTGAAATCGGTCCAGCCGTTCACGCGTGATGCCATGACAACGGAAAAGTCTTGCGGTATTTTTATTGAATGATTTATTAAATTTATTGAAATGGTTTATTACGGTTTGATGACTCATGCCCAGCTATTGACCGATGCTATGGCTGCTACTATGCCGGTCTATTTCGACCAATTCAGCGATTTTATCGCAATTTTCGACGACAGGCCTTCCGGAGCGTGGCGCATCTTCGACCACCTCTACACCAGAACGAAAACGTTTAAACCATCGTTGTGCGGTGGAAATGGAAACTGTATCGGGTCCATAAACTGTACAAATTTTATTGGCAGCTTGAGATGCATTTTTGCCTTTATCGTAGCAGTACTGTAAAATATGCCGTATTTTCTCTTTATTTTGCTCCATGTTTGCGACGCTATAACTCACGAACGACTTAAAAGAAACGACAATCAATCAAACACGTGCTAGCGCGTGAAATGAGCTTTCAAAATGGTATAGCATGACCCGATGCGACGAATAAAACTAGAACTACGCGCTTTCAGCGCCAACTAGTGAAAATAACGCAAGACTTTTTTGACAACCTAGTATATAGATTATCAACTTTATTAATTATTGTAACGGATTTCTAGCTAGTCGACGATTTGCTTTAAAACTCAATCTTGAATGAATTCAGATATTATCGGTTTGTCACGGAAATCTATTTTATCTGTTTTGTTATCAGAAACAAAACCAAAATATAGTCACTGACATATGAAACACAAAATGACACAATTATGGATGTTTAATCGGGGGCAAGAAAAATGCTCATTTTATTTTATAAAAGTTATTTTAATTCACAAAGGTAATGTTATTTTACATGTAATCACAAAATATGTAAAAGGAAAGTCTAAATGTACTCGCTACCTGCGAATGTACAATTAAAATCCACAGCGTGCAGACGATGGGTATCCGAATGTTTTATTATTAAGCTTTGAGCGTAGCGCGCAGGATTGTTGTCGATCGGTATCAATAGGCTAACGTGCGAGTTGTGTAGAACGAAATTGACGTGCAAATATTAATGTGCGGCTTGTGTAGATCGAATAGTAGATAACGAAATGTGTCTCCTATCTTGTTGTCCATCCTTTTTGTTTAGTGGGTAGGGGTACAGGTGTGGTGAGTTGTTTTGGTGTTGTGTGGTGATGTGTGTTCGTCCTTCGGGTGCGCCAGTTTTTCCCAGGTAGAGTGGGGAGAGGATTAACTCATTTAAACATCCTGGGCCCCCTAGGCGAATGTTTTGCCAAGTATTATGCATGCGATTGCATGTATGTACATATGTATGTCGACGTTCTGCGAGTGATGTAGCTTGGCGACCGTCGGATATTTGGTGTTGGAGTCCTAATTGATCCATATTTACACCTTTGTGTAGAAACGGCTTTCGTTTGATATGAATTTTAATTTGAGATAAGCAACTTTATTTTGCGTGTTTATTTGTTTTTGCAGACGACTTATCGGTTTATTATGTGGATTATTTATTATTGCCTTTTCCGTGTTATTTGCAATTGTTGCAATTTTGTTTATTTTTTTGGTTTTTGTTTTTTTGGTTTTTTTATGATCGGCTTATTAAGGACAGCTACCCCACGCCTGGCTCAGGTATGGCCAGAATGCTTTGCTTTTGGTAAGTCTAGGTGCGTCACTGTATCACATCGAGAATAATGTGATCAATTAATTTTCTTTTTGAGTTTTTCCTCATAATTTGAAAATTTTGTTATAAAGCAATATTGAACGAAATATCTCGATTTTTTGACTTTCTAGTATGTACAATTGAAGATATTATTAGCGATATTATTTACATTTTGCCATACTGAATTAATAATTAGGTTGTGTTCGTGGTATCGCTTTGTGTGCGCACATAGATGTTGCGCAATATGGATATTCAGAAACCGTATTGGCTTGGTATTTGGGGAATAGTTTACCCATCCCTGTATTTACATCTGCGAAATTTTAGTTCGGTTTCATTTGTTCGTACCATAAATCTTGAGTCAGTAATCATAAGTGGCGAAGGCCACCTTGGGGGTCGAAAAGTGACAGACATTTGAATTTTTATTACTGTCAGATTGAATTCGCACAAAGCACAATTGTGGCTCTAAAGGTAGTCGTGGGACGTACTGGCCATTGTTTGATCGCATAGATGTGGCTTTACAGAAGCCTTCACAATACCGATCTACTAGAGTTTAGTTCGTTATGAGAGTAAGTTTTCTTAACTTTTGAACTTTCCTTAATTGTGAATTAAGGTAGATATTTGTTTGTACTATACTCAACTTGAGTTGGTATGGTGGTGACTAGTTCTGTGACTAGTCCATTTTGTGTTTCGCTGTGCAGCGTTTGAGATTTTTGTGCCTTTGAGCAGCATGATATCTCTTGGAAATTTTTAGTATTTTGGTTTTCGGCATTTGATTTTGTAATTAAACCCGTGGTTCTTTTCGTATAAGCGATTCTTTGGAGTGTCTTGACAATATAAACAATTAAATTTGCTTTTGCAATTTGTATATGTATGCGCATGTGACAGACGATTTTTGCAAAGTTTCTTTGACCTGACGAAATTATGCGATAAGCGCGACCTTTGCTTTTTGTAAGTCCTGGTGCGTCCATGTATCGCAATGGGTGTAAGTGACTCCTTTAATTTTAAGTTTAAGTTGCTCTATGAATTTGAGCATATATGCGACTACTCTGAGGGCTCGAGCGAAGGATGAAAATCGTTCAAGGATGTCGGTATCATCCAACAATGTATGAAAGGTGGCGATTTTTCGACCTTCTGGAGCGATAATGTTGCGCATGGGGGATTGTGGCCAAGAATCAGAAGATTCTATTAACTAACGGGGGCCATTCCACCAGAGGGTGGTAGTGGCAAGATGCAGTGGCTTGAACCCTCTTGTACCTAGATCGGCGGGATTGTCAGCACTGGCTACGTGACGCTAAGTGGCTGATCCCACTAGGTCAAGTATTTGAGACGTTCGGTTAGAAATATACGTCTTCCACGCATGTGGTGGTTTTTCCAACCAGGCTAGTACAATTTCTGAATCGGACCACTTATATAGTTTGCATTTTGTCATATTTAAATGCATTTGCACCATGGCTACTAATTTTTAAAGTAGTAGTGCGCCACATAACTCAAGTCGTGGGAGACTTATAGTTTTTAAAGGTGCCACCTTTGCTTTTGCTACTAATAAGTGGCTTGTGGTCGTGGTGTCACATTGCGTGCGCACATAGATAGTATGCTTTTTCTGAGGCGTCACAAAAGCCATGTAATTCAACTTTGTGATCGGGAGAGCAATTTACCCATCGTGGAATTTGAATCTGAGAAATGTCATTCAGATTGTTTGCGAACTGGGACCATTTTTCTAAGCGAAGAGGTTTCACTTGTTCATCCCAGTTGGTTCCATCTAGCCATAATTCTTGTATTAAAATTTTCGCTTGGATCATAATTGGCGAAAGCCATCCTGCGGGGTCGAAAAGTTTTGCCACCGAGGATAAAATCTGTCTTTTCGGTATGGCTGATAATGCGGATATGGACTCAGTCGTGTATGAGAACTGGTCCGATATCGCATTTCATTGGATGCCTAGTGTTTTTGTTGTACTTTCCTTTTCGAATATAATATCTGTTGCATAACTTTAACATTTCACTTAAAAAAAAATATATATATATATACATATATAGATGGAATGTACCACAATACAAGTCAAAATGAAGGCGTTCGCAATTCACGGCTACTCTTTCGCAAGATCCCTCTTATTTAAAAGCCCTAACCTAGGCGAAAGTTTTCAAAGGAACACCCATTCTGGCCATACCTGAGCCAGGCGTGGGGTAGCTGTCCTTAATAAGCCGATCATAAAAAAACAAAAAAAAAAACACAAAATTGCAAAAATTGCAAATAACACGAAAAAGGCAATAATAAATAATCCACATAATAAACCGATAAGTCGTCTGCAAAATCAAATAAACACGCAAAATAAAGTTGCTTATCTCAAATTAAAATTCATATCAAACGAAAGCCGTTTCTACACAAAGGTGTAAATATGGATCAATTAGGACTCCAACACCAAATATCCGACGGTCGCCAAGCTACATCACTCGCAGAACGTCGACATACATATGTACATACATGCAATCGCATGCATAATACTAGGCAAAATATTCGCCTAGGGGGCCCAGGATGTTTAAATGAGTTAATCCTCTCCCCACTCTACCTGGGAAAAACTGGCGCACCCTAAGGACAAACACACATCACCACACAACACCAAAACAACTCACCACACCTGTACCCCTACCCACTAAACAAAAAGGCTGGACTACAGGATAGGAGACGCATTTCGTTATCTACAATTCGATCTACACAAGCCGCACATCAATATTCGCACGTCAATTTCGTTCTACACAACTCGCACGTTAGCCTATTGATACCGATCGACAACAATCCTGCGCGCTACGCTCAAAGCTTAATAATAAAACATCCGGATACCCCTCGTCTGCACGCTGTGGATTTTAATTGTACATTCGCACGTAGCGAGTTCATTTAGATTTTCCCTTTACATATTTAGTGATTACATGTAAAATAACATTACCCGATTAAATAATGAAGTTTGTGGAAAAATGGAAATATTTTAAAGGAAATTACAAAATATAAAGTAATTTCTTTATTTTGTCGATAATATGAAATCTTGCGCACAATAAATGCAAACTTTATTTCACATACGATTCCTCTAGTGCATCAAGTGAATTACTGTGAAATATTCCTTTTTAATTTTTTCGTTACTTTCCTTTTCCAATAAATTAAAAGCTGAATTAGTGGAACTCTCGTAATCATCTTGCAAGTATTCATTTGCAAGTTTTGTTACATTAGTAAACAGTTAATTCGAATATTGATTTTGAATGAAAGACGAAAATAGAATCAGATTCTGTAACACCATGAAAATCAGAATTGGCTTGCACTTCTGCCAACTAAGCAAATGTGTTCAGGATTCCACATTATCCTTCAATGCATTAATAAAGAAAATAGTTGAATTAAATTTCTTTTTATTTTGTAATCCCAAATTCGGGATTAAAATTTTAATTCCAAATACCCTATTCAAAAAAATTTAATGTCAAATACAGGGCCCAAATCGCGGTACACGTTAACGAGCGAAATTCAAATATTTTTTTTTGTTTTCGGATCGTTGTACTCGCTATCGTATACGCTCTTTCGAAATTTGAAATTTTCTCATACGATAACGTGTTCTCGTTTGTACGAAAGAGTCGAAATCTAACTCGTTAGCTATTTGAGAAACGTTATAGTAGTACAAATAAAAAAAAAAATATTTAAATATATCAGTTAAAATAATCGGAGGTAAAATGTAAGTTATTTTTCTTTTATTGAGTTTATGTATTAGAATTAAAACTAATGATTTAAGGACAAATGGAAACAAAATAAATATGCATCAAAAAAATGTGATGAGTAATTTTATGCTACAGCATCAGATCTTAGCGAATAATATTTTGCCTAATTGTGGACAAGGCAAAGTTCCATTAAATAAGCTATGGGATGCATTGACGCTAAGACTTAACTCTGCCGGGCCACCGATGAAAGATGCTAAATTTTGACGAAAAGTAAGATCAATACAAGTAAATAATATTAATTAAATAAATAAAATAAGAGATTATTAAAATAATAATAAATACAATAAGTATAGTTAAAAAAAAAACTAAAAAATACGCTTTTATAGCATATTAAACTAAAAAGTGAAAAATAATTATTTGTATAAACTAACAATAATAATAAATGAAAAATTCTGGCATTACTCTGAAAATAGCGTGGAATGCTCGATATATGAAAATATGTCACAAGGCACCCCACGCTTTTCTCACAATAATGCAGGAATTTCTCCTTCATTATTATTGTCAGTTTATACAAAGAATTATTTTTCACTTTTTAGTTTAATTTGCTTAAAAAGCGTGTTTTTTTAGTTTTTTTAACCTTTTTTATATTAAATTTTTTAGTATAATGAAAAACGCCAAATTTGTTAAAATAACATGTAGTATTGGTTAAGTAAATCGATAATTAAATGATAATGATATTTATGATGCCCCGCGGGAACTAAAAAAGTAACGGTACAAAGTTGGCTTAAACCATTTCTATTGTTCTTGACTAGCACTTATAATTCAAGTTTTTGACCCGGAAGGTAGGCAAACTAGGCAGGTGTGTTGTCTCATTTTCCATTTTTTCAGGTAGAGGGGTTCAAATATTAGGTAGGTAGAATATTTCTTTGAGTATTTTAAATTTTTATGAATTCTTAATTTATATTAAAAGAATCTATTTTTTTATGATATTTACCAATATTGTAAAATATAAACGAATATAGCTTAAATCATATTCGCCATTAGATTCGGTGACAATTTTTGAAAAGCTCACATTGACGGGACAGTTTTCTATTGCAGTTGCTTTTCGGAGACGTTTTGAAAACTATCTGAATTTTTTTTACTACAAAAATTGTATTATAAGTATTAATTTTTGTATTACCTAAAAGTCACATGTTTTGCATTATTTGATATTATTTCTTTTATTTCTTCTAGTGTGCGGTTATATATACATATATCTATATAAAGTATACTTTCTTTAGGGATGTACATACATACATATATTTCAGTACAGTAGAAACTCGATTAACCGGAATAATTGTTGTCGATAGGCATTCGGATAGTCGAAAATCCGGATAATCGAATGTATGAAGAAAAACAAATAGATATCAACGAAAATCAATGTTTATTAAGAAATGAACACTTTCATATAATACATATTTTCTTAGATTACATTACATACATAATACTATGCTGCAGCATTAATTATGTAATAAAATATTTAGGTACGTATGTACGAATAATTTGTTTACAATATGTATTTGGTAATTTGCATTTGGTAATCATGAAATAAGTAGGAAGGTAATAAGTTTAATTTGGTTTAAAATATTTGGTAATTGTCATTTGACGTAAGCAACTTTTTCTCTTCATTGCTGCTATATCACGAATTCGTTTCAGTTGCAGTATCACTCTCTGTTTGTTTTTCAAACCACTTGAGAGCTTTTTCCATGGCTTGAAATGCTGCATCATAAGATGGTTCCGTATCATTTTCCACGTCTATGGTTTTTTCTGTTTCATCTTCTTGCATTTTCTGCTGTTCATTTATCTGCAAAATGTTTTCTACGATTTCGTCATCAGACATAATCTGATCTAATCATTACTGTCACAAGTGCCCCACTCTTTCATATCATCATCATCACAATCCTGACATATTTGTAGCTTTGACATTACCTCATTCATATCCTGCAAAATAGAATCATCCGTACTGGTTGTTGAATTATCATTCTCACGATTAAGTACTCTATTCCAAGCCTTACTTAAAGTCTTCCTTTCAATCAAATCCCACGCATCTACAACCATGTAACAACACTCCTTTAAATTCATGTCCTTAAAAAATGATAAAACGACTTCAACATTATTTTCTTCAACAGATAACAACCTCGTAGAAGTTGTTTTCTATAAAGTCGTTTCCATGTTTCAATAACACTTTGATCCATTGGTTGTAGCAAGGATGTCACATTAGGAGGCAAAAATTTTACTTTAAACTTTCCATTTTCCCTCACTAACAATTCAGCTGAAGGATGGGTTGGCGCATTATCCAGTAAAAGTAGCACATTTCCTTGTTTGCCAATTTTGTTTTGTCTTCTTTTTACTTCAGGGATAAAAGTGTTGCCATACCAGTCAATAAATATTTCAGAGTTCATCCATGCCCTTTTTTAATTTTATAAATTAAGGGGTACCCTGATATTTTTAAAACATTTTGGTTTCTTTGATTTTCCTATGAGGAGCAAAGGTATTTTGTGGGTCCCGGCAGCATTAGCGCAAACTAATATTGTTTCTCGCTCTTTGCTTGATTTATATCCTGAAGCTGAGTTCTCTCGTCTAGAAGCTAAAAATTTTGAAGGTAACAACTTCCAGTTTAATCCAGTTTCATCAGCATTATCAACGAAATCCAAGTCATAGTTATTTTCATTCAAATTCTTCTTAAAATTATTTTTAAAAAAGTTTGCTGCAACTACATTATTTAACTGTAATGCTTTTTTCCAGAACAAAAGTCCAGATGTCGGTTGCCCAGTTGATCGTTTTCGTAAAAACCAACAATACAGAGTTTCTTCTAAAAGTTCATGTTTCGGTCTCTTCATCATTTTCCGATTTGTACTCCCGTCTTCACTATCTAATTTGCAGGTGTACAACAAAATTGAATCGATATTCTTCTTAATATCACTTATCGTGGATACACCATACTTTTCAGCTAACTTACGGCCGGTTTCTCCTTTTTTAGTGAATCAATGACATTTATTTTGTTTTTAAGCGATAACACCACTCTCTTACGCTTTGACATGTTTAAATATGTAGACGTGACACGCAGGTCAGAGCGGAGTTACAATTGCAAACGAACTAAAACAATAATGAAACGCGCGGGGCAGCGGCAGCGACCCCACACGGCTTGGGCGGAATATGCAAGTTCCGACACGTTCATGATTCCATAATTTCGACCTTTAGGTAAATATAAATTGGCCGCGGTTGGTAGTTCGGATACAAAGGACTGGTGGTGGTCAGTACGAGGAAAAGCTTTTAACTAGGTCAGGTACATAAAGCAGATGTGCAAAACAAAGCTGTAGAGATGCAGATTAGAACATATTGATATTTTAAAAAGAGAAGTTCAGAAATAAACACCAATATATAGGATATGTTAATCAAAGTTACTGTTTTTTTTTTTGAAAATATATTTATTAAAAAAAAATATGAATTCAAATGTTGTTGGAACGTTTAATTCAATTATTATCTAATAATATGATCTCTAATTTTATGACCATTTAGTTAATTTCCCGTATCTATTTCTGTATTATTGTTTTCATTTACAAAATATTTGCAATATGTTGAATTTTTAAACTGTGTGCAGATGTTATGCAACGCTGCATATACATTGTCGAACTTTGTCACCTTTTCGGGACTATACCGACTTCTTTTATCATTACTGAGAATTTTCCACCGGCCCACCGGCTGATTGAAGCATTGGTGGTACTCCGGTGGATAAATGCGTCTTTGGTCAGTCTAAACCGCTTCCTGAATCTGTAAATGATTTAAAATAATAAAATCTATACTAAATTAAACGGTATAATTAAAATTTTTCTTACACTGCTTCAGGTAAAGCCATGGGATTACTTTTATCACGAATCCTGAATTCATTTGATAATGTTTTTCATTTGAATCAGATGAACTTGTATAAAAAAAAACACGTAAGGGTTCATTTTATTGAATGTAAAAACTAAATTTAGAAAATTTATGTACACTTTATTACACATATTGTATAAACGTTTATTCAATATTTACGTTCAATTCGAATTCAAATACTTTTTTATTTTGTTTTGTTTCGTATTTCAATGTTTTTCTCATTTAGAGTAACACCAGGGAAGATATTTGAGAAAATTTCTATTCGTTTACTGCCGCGATTCGGATCCAGGATTATAAAAAAAAACTTTAATACAAAATCACAAATTGAAAAAATGTAGTACCAAGGGTATAATTAAGAATTAAATAAATAAACTTGAAATCAAAAATTTCCGCGTTTTTTGCAATCATAAGCTTGATGGTGTTATGAATTACATTTTGTGCTTTACGTAACTTAAGTACAATAAAGACAAATTCTTAAGGGCCCAATATATTTATTTTAATCGCATAATATTTAAAATAGCTCAGGAAGCACGAAAGTACTTGTTTAAAATAAAGAACGGAAAATATTCACGAAATTTAAAGAAAAATAGTTATCACTGGGTGTCTCTAATTTTGTGCTCCTCTACACAATTGCAGCTCATGTCGGGTACTATATTATCGTATATAGTATGTATTGAAGGAGCTCTGGCTGTCAAATGTAATGTCTAAAATCTGAAGGTTGTTGATAGTCGGAATTTGAATATCTACGATATTAACATCCAGTGTACTCCTTCTTTCATTTCATTAATATGGTCGCTAAGGGTTAGTAAGGAAGAGTCTCAGTCTCCCTGAAGAAAAAAGCGAGAAAGATCAGATGATCCATTGGAATATGAGGTGATGGAAATTCTCTCTAATGGTTGGGGGAGACTCGAAATATAAAAGTTAAACATTATCTGGGAGAGAACACTACCCTAATAAATTCTTATTTTTAAAAATTGAAATCTTCGTAGGTTTTGATGATTAGAAAATTTGGAAGTTTTAAAACAGAATTGGTTCGCATTTCGGTATGTGTACTTGAAAACACTTAAAAACATAAAAAATACAATAATAAGCGTACAAACTTAGTTGTAAAAATTTTCATTTAAAAATAACAAGATAACTATGGAAATGCGGCCTTCGATTTTGACATTTATAAGGCAATTCAGACTAATAGACACATATAAACAAATTCCGACTCATATAAGCAGACAAATGGACGCGAAAACATATACATTTTTAAAATCTCTTTGTTTCACTTCTGTTTTCAACTACGTCCTCATTTATCTCGATTTGTTTATTTTAAGGAGGTATAATTGGTAAATAATACTTAGGATAAAACTATACGATTTTATATGGCCTTTAATATTTAATATGGGAATTGGTTTTTTTGTTTGAAAAATATTTAAATAATCATTCATCAACTAAAAAATAAATAAAAATTTAAATTTCAACCAATAGTAACAATATGTGAATCTTGTGAATTTTTTTATGTTTTATTTATTTAGTTTTTGAATAAATAACAGTGACATAACAAGCTCTATATTTGCAAAATTCCACCCCCAAACTGTTTCACCTAATTAGAGCGTAAACAAGAAGAATCAAGTCACACTTATAGAAGAGAAATATTAGGAAACGCTTACTATATTTCAAAGAGTATATCCACCATGATAACAATTTGAGCTAATTTTTACCGATGAGTCCAAACTTAATTTATTTGGATGTAATAGCGTAAGAAATTCTACGTGCTGAAAGATACAAATTTTAATAATACTTTCAAGCGGGTTAATTCATATACTTATGAATGGTTAAAAAATATATATTTTCTTTTGCAGAATATGATCTTTATTCTTAGAAATTCACATACTTAATGAACATGTTTTCGTATCATGCTATGGGTTATATATTCATGTTTTGTGGCTTAGGTCTAAAGTCTAATTTTATGTATGGCTTGCATTCGGGTACGGTGTGGTATGAGTTCAAAGTCTTGTGTTTGATACTCTTGTTGTTTATTTGATAAGGTCAGAACTGGCTATCAGCGTTTGTCATATACATATGTACTTGTGTATAAGTGTCGTTGATACTGGTATTAAGTCTCCTCTCTCGTATAAAAAATGACCTAATTTTTATAATGTAAAGTTGGCTGTCAGTTGTTGAAGTTCATGTAGTTTCTTTCCTTCTAGGATAACTTGTCGTAGTTTGATTAATTTCAGTACTGTCTAAATTATCAGTACTATAATTCCAAAGGTAGTTTATGTAACTTCCGGATATTCGTAAATTTAGTTTCTTCGTTGAAGTTGATTACTTCATCACTTGTTATGGTACCTTCATGTTAGATTTTCTGCTTTATTGTATCCTGTATGTGTGCGTACTTTCGTCCATTTATTTTAATGGTGCCATTGAACTGGACCAAGTTTAATCCTGAAATAGTTTCGTTATTAATTTCATATTTTCCATCTAATATTATATTATCATAATCTAATATTGTGATATTTGCATTTGTTTCTTCATCAGTTTTACAATTTGCTTTTTCTTTTAGCACTATTTTCGAAATACTATACATACATTAACCTTGTTGGGTTTACATGTAAAAGTATTTAGTGATTCTTTACATTCTTTTACTCTTGAATAATTATTTATATTACATTGAGCTATATAATTGTCGATGTTGTTTTAAATAATTAAATTTTTGCCTTATTAAAGGATATTTATAAATGAATACAAATTTATCCTTAACTCTAATTACATTAATTGTGGAGTATTCCATTAGAATTTAAAACTGAAATATCTAACTTTTCGTTTTTTATTATTTAGGGTTACCAGATGTACTGATTTTTTGGCCCCCTTACTAATATACTGATCTTTCAATGAAGTGTACTGATTTTCGGCGCAAACGTCTTTTTTCGCAAATTTAGCCTCCTACTCTAGTTTCAAATCTTGACACTTTGAAATCAGAGCAAAAAAAAAGAAATGCCTTGATTTCTATGAAAGAACCGTCAGTGTTTATCAGGAAGCTCTTGAATACTTGTTGAAATGGACTTCATCTTTGTCCGAATTAAAAGTTTTCCAATGGTTAAAATTTGGTCGCACATCAAAAGAAGTTCGATATGAAGAAGTTGTGCAAACAATGCAGTTTTTAGAGTCAAAAAATGTTCATATCCATGAAAAGAAGATAATTGATCAATTGGTGAATCTGAACAATTTTATAGAAAAGAAAAAAGTGAATGACGAGGATTCTATAAAATTTTTTTCACAAACTTCAAATGACCAGATTTGTGCATAAAACATTCATTCCTTTTCTGAAATTTTGAAAATTGCGCAGTAGGTACTTTTTTTCTATTCCCGGACATAATACTAATTGTAAAAGTATTTTCTCTATCATCAATATGCAATGGAGTGATGAACGCAATCGTCTCCCTGTTGAAAATGTTCGCAACATGATTGTCACTAAATATAATTATAAGAACATGTCACGCAACGATTTGCATAAGTATATAATGAAAACGATCGGCAGTGCCAATAATATGACCAACAAAAATGTAAATTGTACGATGCTGGAAGATAATTAAATTAATAATTTGAGACGCTGGAATTTGTGATCTATCTGTACCCTGCTCCTTTTCTTTTTAATTTTTTTTTTAGATTTTTTGATGGAGACGTACTGATTTTTCGCTGGACTGATCTGATAACCCTGTTATTATTTGTTTTACTGTATATCATTTAAATTTAAAGATTTAGACAAGTTATTTCCTGTCTTTACAGAATTTATAGTTTCAAATAGGGTTTCTAATTACTTTAAAGTTTCTGATATGACCAGGCTTGTTGTGATTGATTGAGGATCAACCTTTGAGATTAATTGTTCAAAGTGTGAGTTAATGACTCTTTGTTGATTATTATTTTCTATTATTTCATTTAAATGTGTTTTTATTTCAATAAGATCGTCATGATCTGGAGTCCCAGTTATAAATTTTATTATAGTCCCTAAAATGTTTATTGATCTCTTTTGTATTGAGTGTGAAATAGTTTGTTCTATTAAATTTAAGATTCTATTCTTGTTTATGATATCCAGTTGTGTCCTGCCAAATGATCTATATTCTATCTGTTTATGTTTTCCATTATTGTTGTTAAATTAAATAAATGATATAAATATTCGGTATCTTCATATACATAGGTATGCGTCGTCGGTTTCGGTGAATATAAATTTTTTATTTTTTAGATTGCTCACTGTGTATGCTTTTATGTTTATTATCGAATTCAATAGGATTGTTACGAATGTTATCTTTATGTAACACATGTTGTCTTCCTCCTTTCTCTACTAAAATAGTGTCCTTACGGTTTTCTATAACTATTTTACTTTTTTTTTGTTTATTTATTTTAAATATTTTTTTGGTTCATAAACTTTTTTTGTTCTTTTTTTATTATGATAATCTAAAACTTTGACTTTGTTTTTTTCAATCCATTGTTTTATTTCCGGATAATTCTTCCTATTGAAAAAGACTTCCACTGGTTTTTGTTTTGTCACCGAGTGTATTGTCCTATTATACAGGTATGCTGCGTTAAATATTTCCGTAAGTGGATCGGTGTTATTTTGATTAGCTAATGTTGCTGCGATTTCTATCAGTGTGCTATGCAAGCGTCAGGAATATAGGGATGTCCAACTTATTCCAGTGTGAGAGCGCTTCAAAATTAGCGTTTTTTATAACATTTTCCATTATGGCCACATTGGACAAAATAATAATTTTTGGGCATTTAAATTAAATCTCTCCGTTTACTTATCTTTTTGGTAAGTTTTCAATCTGGCCATCGCTCGTTCCCAATTGCTAAACGTCAAAACCTACTGAACTCGATTAGCTGTCAAAGTTCAGTAGGTTTTGGCATTTAGCACTTCCTCTCTCACTTCCAGTGAGTTGGACATCTCTTTATCTCTGCAAGCGTTCAACTGAACCGTTTGATGTCGAATGATCTGTTGGCGTACGATTATGTGTTATATGTAGTCGTCGGTATAGTGACATACAAGTTATCGATGTGAATATACTCTCATTGTCGGTTTGTAGGTTTCTACAATATGGGTATGTAAGTGTGAGAATTTTTTCTAGTTTGTCTACGGTGTTGACTTTATCTGCCATTTCTCTCATTAATAAATATTTTAAGTACCTAAACATACTACTACATATTATTAGTTATTTTATTTATTATTTTTTTTAGAAATTTGCTTGCATTTAATTAACACGCTGGCTTATTTCACACGCAAACTGTTTAATCTCTAAATTTTTATCTATTAATTAAACTATATTTATTTGTACTTATTAAATACATTTTCACTTTCATTAAATTTTTTTACTATAACTCTCTTATTATGTACTGTGCCCGAAAAATAAGATGAATTTAAACCGCGAGTCGAGGGATTTGGAGAATTAATTTTTTTAGGTTGGTAGTACTGTCAGTCACATTTATGTCAAATTTCATGTAAAAATATTCATTAGTGTTTGAGATACGTGTCGTTTTGTGAGCTGCTAAAAGTGAGTTTTTTGTTTTTTGCGATGTCGGAATATGTTGAGCAAAGAATTTGCATTAAATTTTGTTTACGAAATCAATTTTCTGCTGCGGATACGTTGAGGATGGTGCAGAAAGCCTTTGGTGATGAGGCTATGTCTGAAGAAAGTGTTTACAAGTGGTATAGTGAGTTCCAAGCCGGCCGTGAAAGTGTCGAAGACGAAGAGCGCCCGGATCAAAGATTTGGTGTTGAAAAACCGTCGATTAACAATTAGAGACCTTGCTGATGAAGTTGGCATATCGAAAGGCTTAGCCAATACCATTTTGAAGGATGTTTTGGGCCTCAAGCGCGTCAAATCTCGACTGGTACCGAAAACATTGAATTTTTTGGAAAAAAGGCGTCGCGTTGAAGTGTGTGAAACGATGCTTTCCTACCAGAGTGTCATGAAACGCATTATAACTGGCGATGAGACTTGGATCTATGTTTACCACCCCGAAACAACCGATCAATGGAGCGAATATCGAGCCAAAGGAGAGCCGAGACCAAAAAAATCGCGTCAAAGTCCCTCAAAAATCAAGGTCATGGTGATTGTTTTCTTCGATTATCGTGGTGTTGGGCACTATGAATTCCTTCCAACCGGTCAAGCAGTCAACAAGGAATATTATATGAACGTTATGCGTCGTTTCCTTAACGCTATCCGCCTAAAAAAGCCGGAATTATGGAAAGACAATTATTGGTTTTTACACCACGATAATGCATGCCCTCGTATTTCGTGATCATTTCGCCAAAAACTCAATATCGTTCTGCAACCACCGTATTCACCTGATCTGGCGCCGTGCAACTTCTGGCTGTTCACCAAACTCAGAAGACCGCTCCGGGGACACCGTTTTTATACGATAGAGGAGATTTAAGCCGCAGCGAAGACGGAACTGGAGGACATCCCGGAAAGTGACTACAACCAGTGTTTCGAGGATTGGAAAATCCGTTGGCATAAGTGCATTGCATCGCCAATTGCTTGTTTTTGTCTGTTATGTCTTCAACTAGATTTTGTGCAATAAAGAGCTTGTAGTTTAGAAAATATTTACTTAGTAGAGATTTTATTGTGAATAGCTCTTGTTCATCAATTTTAATCGCGTTATTGAAATTAGGTGTAAAAATTTCCTTTAAGGTTTTTGTTAAATAGTCAGTGTTTTGATATTCAATAATGTGTCTGTGATACTTTGGAAAATTCGTTTGTGTTTCTTTTTTATTTCGTTTAGTTTTCTTTAATATGATTTGATTCTTAAATGAATTTATCCTTTGTTTTGCGTATGTATAGTTTTCGTTTGGTGAACTACGTGTCGAGTGCATCGATTCCATTGCTGAAGTGTTAATTTTTTGCCTTGATAGTGCATCTGCTACTACGTTTTGATTTCTTGGTGTGTATAAAATTTTCGCTCCAGATTCTTGTATACAATTTTTCAGTGACAGTGTTATACTTAAAGCATTATGCACCGTTGTGCCACCTATGGCTGTAGCAGCTTTTCCGGATGAAGCACAAGCAATATATGCATTAAAAATTCCATCAGTATCCGAAAATCTATTGCAAATTTCCATAAGCCCTTTTATTACAAATGTTTCACCACTTCCAGCCGGTCCAGTCAAATACACGAGCAATGGATCTTTCATCTCTTCGGTTTTCGATATCAAGTGATGCATAGTGTGAAACAAAATTTCTCGCTGTTTTTCGTTAGCCTTGCGCATAAGTTCATAAAATTCTTCACATGGTAAAATGTTTTCCTTCTTTTTGGCGATGGCCCCAAGCTTATCTAATAGCGCAAGTCGTAGATCATCATTTAAATCGGCATTTGGATTATCATACAATTCGGCAAATGAATTTTCATCAGGTATTCTACCAACAACCTCACTTATTTCCTCTCCAATGTTAATATCTTCGCGACATAACTCTTTGCAGATCTCCAGCGTCTTACGGATATCCAGATTTGATTTAAATTCTTTTCTTCTCTCAAGTATAAGTGCTTCATTTTCATCATGTAGCTGAATATACCGCGTTTCCGCAATAATTTCAGCTTCTTCGTGTCGGAACGGCATGTGAAAGTAACCATTTCCCTCCTGAATTCATTGTAGTCTGTAGTCATGTCATAATTACGATACCTTTGATATTTTTGTAATATTTAGAAACAAACTGAGCAAGAGAAACATTTTCTATAGCATCGGGTCTTTTCTCATATTTGTCGAACCAATTTTCTTTCCATATATCTATCGAATCGTCTTCAAGTTCACTCAATTGCTTCATTGTCTTCTTTACTCTGTGTCTTTCGATTGGCCATATAGTCGGTATAAATTCGATCGCAGTTGAACTTTTTGACATCGGCTCCTTCAATAGATACCATGTAACTTCTTGACTCGTCATCTCAGTCTGGTTCAAAAGATCACAAATATTGAATTCAGGATGTTCATCCATAACCTCGATGATTTTTCTTTGCCCCTATTAGTCTTATTTACGAACTCTACTACGTAAGCTGCACAAGAGTATTCTTCAGTAATAAATTGAAAATCAGCATTAGCCTTTACAACACTGAAAATGAATGGATTGAAAGGATTATGCCATTTTCCCAAAGGTTATCTTTTTATAAAAACTCGTGGTCTCTAAATTCTCGCTCGAATTATCCTTACGTATTCCTCATGTGAATCAATATCATTTTCACTGCAAAATGATGCAAATTCATCGTAGTCTGTATCGCAGAGCAATCTTTTCTTGTCTTCTTTTTTGAAGTTTTTTCGAAGATTAATTCGCGCGCAACTAAACCTTAACAAAAAGTTGCGCGCTCCCTCTCCTTTTGCGACAACGCTGCGATACAGACGTGGTAAGTGTGGTTCCAATTTATTTATAATTAAATATATGTACTATAAGAAACCTTTGTTTATTATTTAATATTTCTGTGGAATAATTGCGCCGACCGTTTCCCCACGGCCAACCACATCATCGGAACGAGCTAGCACCGTGCTCCACCACCGAATTATCATTGGTCCTTCGAGCCGGATAACAGGTAACAAGTTGATTTTTTATTTAAAGTGAAAGTGCATAATTTGCCCGCTATAGCAACTCGCAAGTTACAGCCAAACATATTTTGGATTTGTGCTCTGCAAGCTATAAGGCAATAGATTGGTTAATTTGTGCATCATTTATGTACAAAACCCATTGTGCCGTGTGAAGTGGAGACCAAAACTTATTTTTGGCACTCTACCCGCAAAATCAACGCACAAGATTGCAGGTAGTATTGTACTTCATTTAAGTACAACAATAAATACACCTGGCAAATGCACTAACTATTTCACTTTGCATATATAAAAAAAAGGACAACACTGTTATTCGAAAATGATTATAAATTTCTTGGACGCACAAAATCGTCTGAAGCGTCAAAAATCTCTCTCGGTTTTTTTGGTTTTTCTTTTGATTAATTTGAGTCTAGTCGCTCAACTCTGCCTTTCCATACATTGCTCGAATAGCAATAAAGGCAAGCAGCAATAACGCAGCTGCAGTTTCGCGAGTGTAAACAAAAAAATACAAAGTGCAGTGAGTGACACTAAAAAAAATTAAAAAAGTGAAGTGAGCGACAGCAAGAAAGCCAAACAGCGAAGTGAGAGCAGCAAAGGAAGCAGCAAAGGCAGAGCGGCACAGGCAAAGCAGCAAAGGCAAGGCAGCGCAGCAGCCATCCCAGAAAAACAGTAACCCAGTGAACAAAGTGAAAGGGTTTAGCTGATTAATCAAATAAGTGGTTGTGAATTCTTATTCTGTATTTATATTTGCATTTAAATAAAGTGATTAAGCACACAACAATTTTGTTTGTATACATAGTCAAAGACTAGGCGTGCAAGTGCATTGGGACGATAACCCAGCAAGCACATTCAAATTAAATTTGGGAAAATTACTTTGCGGAAATAGTTCACTAAATTTGCAAGTGCAAGTACAAGTGCATTGGGCCGATTACCCAGCAAGCACATACTAATTAAATTCGGAAAAATACTTTCAGAAATAGTTTACTAAATTTATTCATTTTTTTTTGTGCCTTCGAAAATTCACGTCTTATAAAGAAACAACGCACTGCCTATCATCAACTAATTTGTAGTCTGTCCGTGATTGGTTCTATAACTTTTGAACTTTTGCAACATATTTGCAAATATTTTTAAATTTTAATTTCAATTTTTAGATCCGATTTTGTGCAACATTTTTGCAGTTCCGGTTCAATTTTCGGAAACAATGGATTCCATCAGAGCCTTTACCACAGCTGCAGACGCTCTACTGGAGTTGGAGGAGTCGTTTACTCCAAACCAAACAACCAAAGTGCCTACTCGCTTGAAGTACAACAAGCTGAACTGAAATCTCTGTGGGCGGAGGTAAAGTCAGAACACAAGTTGTGTTTGTCAAAAGTGGATCCTTCGGACACAAGCTCAATTGACGACATTAAGCTTAAATATACGAGCTGTTACCACGCCTATGTGTATTGCGCGGCCTTGATGGGCGAACACATGCACAACCTCACGGCGTTCAACCAAAGCCCTACTTCGAATTCTACAGTGATTCAACCTGAACGGTTACAACAAACTGTAGAACCCGTGAGGTATTCTATCAATTTACCGCCATGTGATACCGAAATATTTCATGGCGATGTTTTACAATGGCCCTCATTTAGGGATTTATTTGCCGCCATTTATGGGAATAACCCAAGGCTATCTCCGGTAGAAAAGTTATTCCATCTCAATCAAAAAACGCGAGGTGAGGCAAAAGCTATCGTTTCCAAAGCGCCACTGACGAATGACGGATTCGCATTGGCTTGGAATAATTTGTTGTGTAGATACGAAAACAAGCGAGTGCTTGTCAACACACAATTGAATTTATTGTTCAAGCTCCCGCACATCTCAACAGAATCTGAGACCGAACTCAGAAATCTGCAGCGGGAGATTATTAGCTGCATTTCAGCTTTACAAATACATGGCATCAATACCGATAGCTGGGATGCCATATTTACGTACTTGTGTTCTATCCGACTGCCGGACTATACACTGTCGCTTTGGGAACAATCTCTGGATTCGGATTCAGAGATCCCAACGTGGGTTGAGTCTAACCAAACGGGTTAAAACGCTAGAGAGAGTATCAAACCTCAAAGGCGAGTTGAGTACTCAACCCAAAATTAAGTCGGCTGATGATGAAGATCGGATACCAACCTTGCAGTCAAGGATTGGATCTAAACACATCAATGCCCATCACGCCAAGACAAACAATATCAAATGTAAACTGTGCTCATCTCAATCGCACATTTTGAAAACTTGTCAGCGATTCATTGAGATGCAGCCTAATGCACGATTAAATGCTGTCAGAAAACTCCACGTCTGCCTAAATTGTTTATCGGACTCACATGAAGTCAAAAATTGTAAGAGTATGTTTAATTGTAATAAATGTAAACAGAGACATCACTCTATGATCCACCGGGATCAGAGTGAGGATTTAGCTCAGATATCTGGCAGCACCGACACTACTGAGGTTTCTACTAAATCTCATGTGGCCTCTACTAAGGTCAATATTTCAAATGTGCCTACCAGTCGAAGCACGCTCTTAGGTACCGCCATGGTGACCATATGTCACAACGAGAGCACCTTCACTGTCAGAGCCCTGATTGATTCGGGATCTGAAGCAACCTTCCTAAGCAACAGTCTTCAGAAACGCTTACATCTGGCAAGCAAAAAGGTCAGCGCGCGAGTTTCAGGATTGAATAATATCGTATCAGGACGAGTTCAATCGGTATGCTCGATCACAATTGGCTCGCCCCGTAACAAAAGTTTACGACTAAAAGCGGAAGCGTTGGTACTGCCAAAGTTGACTGGACTGCTTCCATCTAGATCAATTAACCCTTCAATTGTCAAAAGGTTACCTAATATCCCTTTAGCGGATAATAATTTCTATACAAGTCAAAAGGTTGACTTGTTGATCGGAGCAGATCTTTACCCGAAAATTATACTAAACGGGGTAAAATTGAAAATTTTCGGATCCCTTGCTGCACAACGAACAGTGCTTGGTTGGATTATAACAGGTTCCGTTCCCTCCGAAGAAAGGAAGATAAATGGCACAGGCGAAAATTCAGTAACAACTCAACCACAAACACAAACTCAATTTTGTAGCGAAATTAATACTAATTTTATATTTAAACAGAAACAACATCAGCAGCATCAACAGCAGCACCAGCTACAACAGGATCAAACTAACGATGATGGCGAACCAAATGATGCGCCCGGCTCATCGAATCACACCGATACGCTTTGTGGCGTCGGTGGGCCGACACTGCATGCAGCAGCGTTATCTCTGTCAGCAAAATCCGTAGGCAGCAAAACAACGCAGCGACATACTGTCGCAGCAACGATACCACTACTACCCCCATTACAAACGTTGCCGCCATCATCAGCTGTGGCGGCCTCATCAGCAACAGCGCACTATTCACCGCCACACTATGCCACGAGCAACACAGTGGCGCCATTGTCGGATGCCTTTCACCACCAGCAGATGCAGCTACAGCTACAACAACAATACGAGCAACATTATCAACTGCAAACAGCCTATTATCACCAGCAACAGCAGGCGCCGCCGTCGCAATCGCAGCAAGAAGACCAATCAGCAACGTATGTGACGTCACAACAGCCGCCTACACAATACCTGCATGCGGCGGCCACAACAACAACAGTAAATGAACATGCAGCGCGCAGCAACAGACAAGCACCGCAGTCGACAGCCACACACCAAACAACGAACACATCACAAGCAGTAAAAACAACTCAGCAGCAGCAACCTGCAGCAATGGCGCACGCGTTGACACACGCCACACGACAACAACAACAACCGTGTCAACGGACGCAAAGCTCTGACCAACGATGCCTCTCCCGCATACCACATGCCCAAGATCGAGCGTGGACGAGACATTCGTCGTCAAGCCGATGCACGCCGTATCATAAAGGACAGGCACGCAACACAACCTTGGCAACAAAGACTTGCGCTTTCACCAACCGCCTTAATATGTGTTCGAACCGCAACGAGGTTCGTAACAGTTCGGGCCGTTATCAGTCCAGTCAGTCCAGCCACGGTTATCCTCGCCTCCACGATTGCATGATTACGACTGCATACGCATGCACGTGGAGACAGCAGAGTGTGTGAATTAATGTTTCGGGACAACCAGGGTGGAGAAACAGAAATCTCTGTGAGTGCCCAAATACCACGTCGCCCGTTACCACCGACGCCAGTAAGGTCTCTGGAAGACCATTTATTTCAACAATTCCGCAACTTAAGACTGGCAGATAACGAGTTCCACAGGGCAGCGCCAGTCGAAGTAATCTTGGGAGCGGACGTGTACTCCCGGCTAATATTGCCCGGGTTACAACCAGCGTCAATGGGCCAACTCATCGCCCAAAATACGACACTGGGATATATAATATCCGGTGTCGTATAACATCGGCACGATAAAGTGCACTGGCTGCCAACGCCTCTCACATTCACTACCTACCCAGGATCGAGTTAGACTCGATTCGTCTCGCCGACCTCGGAAGGTGGTGACTTCTACGCAAATTGGCGGCATGGCAATGACCGACTGAGATTCGATTCATCTCAACGGCATTTCCCGGACCGAACCAGACTCGATTCGTCTCGTCGGCCACCCCATCTGCAAAGAAGACGTGGAAGAAGAAGTTCAGGAGCCAGTTAGTTAAGTTAGTTTTAAGTAATTAATTGTAAACTGCATTTGCAGTAATACTGCAAGGCGGGGAGAATGTTGACGCCGCCCCCGCCCAATTTCGTTAGCCACGTCTGTATCGCAGAGCAATCTTTTCTTCTTTTTTGAAGTTTTTTCGAAGATTAATTCGCGCGCAACTAAACCTTAACAAAAAGTTGCGCGCTCCCTCTCCTTTTGCGACAACGCTGCGATACAGACGTGGTAAGTGTGGTTCCAATTTATTTATAATTAAATATATGTACTATAAGAAACCTTTGTTTTTTATTTAATATTTCTGTGGAATAATTGCGCCGACCGTTTCCCCACGGCCAACCACATCATCGGAACGAGCTAGCACCGTGCTCCACCACCGAATTATCATATTGTCATATTTATATCCGGAATAGGATATCTATCTGTTACAGTTTTTGAATTTAATTTTTGAAAATCTATCACTAATATTTTTTTGGATTTTCCATTTTCATCTATACCCTGTTTTGGTACTGTCCAATCTGCTGAGTTATAAGGACTTCTAATAGGTTGGATTATATTATTCTTTAATAATTTTTTTATTTCTGAGTTGACGAAATCGTTATCTGCATACGGATATTGGTATTGTATCGTCCAAACAGGTTCATTACTTTCTGTCCTAATGGTTGCTTCTATCGTTGTGGTAACTGGTAACTTTTCTGTTTTATTTTTTCTCCTAATTATTTCACTAATTTCCTCTTCATAATCTTTATTATCATTTGTGTAATTTATTTTTTGATTTTTATTTACTTATTTTAATTTTAGTGACGTGAAATCTATTTCTGCATTTAGTTTTTTCAATCCACAAAATCCTATTATCGAATCAAAATCTTTAATATTTTCTAGTTGAAATAATGGCAAATCATGGCTCAACAGATGTGTTATTTTTTTACTAGTCAATATCAATCAATATCAATGCATTGAATTTTTTCATACAGGATCTGTAGTTGTTTGTAGCGCCTGAGTTGATCGTAATATTTACTTCTTGTTGTGTTGGACCATCTTTGAGTGTAAGGCAAGGTACTCGATACGAGTATATCAGTCAGTTTCTTCCTTGTTCTGGCTGAGGTTCAGGTTGTTGATGTGTATTGATCCTTTGATGCAGGTTGGTATGTATTAAATATTCTTTGAGGTTGTGCAGAATTGTAATACTTCCTCGTTTGTTGCCTTGGTTGAAATTGATTTTGCCTGAAGTTGTTATGTTGGACCATCCTTGAGTGTAAGGCAAGGTAGTTCATCCTTTAGCCTAAAAAAGTACTCGATGTATCGTTAGCTTCTTCCAAGTGTTTGAAGGTTTGTTCTGGCTGAGTTTCAGGTTGTTGGTGTGTTGATCCTTTGTATCTTTTGCGGAATGATGTTTCTGTTAAAGTGATTTCGTTTGTACCCACTGTTTCTTTGAGGTTCGTCAACATCTATGCGTTCTTGTGAAGGTTGGTATGCATTACACACTCTTTGAGGTTGGGCATAATTGTAATTGTTCCTCGTTTGGTGCCTTGGTTGAGATTGATTTTGCCTGCAGTTGTTATTATGATGACTAGGTTGATTATATTGGTTTCTTGACCATTGGTTTAAAATATTATTTTGCCATTGTGGTGGATTAAAATTAAAAGGGTTTGTCTTTTGTGGTATTATTCTATGTTGATTAGTTGGTCTTTGCCAAAAGTTATTTAAATTTTGCTTTTGGATTTCGATAGGTCGTCTTAAATTTTTATTTTCACTAGTTTGTTGTAATCGTATTTCGATTTGTTTAGCACTTGTATAGGTTTGCATTAAGCTTTGATATTGATTAGATGCTAAGGCTCTTGCCAAATTTTTATTTTTTAGTCCTTTAATAAATTGTGTTATAGATTCTTGTTCAATATACATATTTGTTATTTATTTCTGTTTTTAGAAGGACCACTGAATTTTTAATCAGCTTCCTGGGCAGTGTCAATGTGTATTGGAAATAAGTGTCCAAGTTTTCTGTTGGAATTTGTACCAAGTTCTTCATGTATTCTTGTATTTCATACATTGATATAGTGCGTCCAAAGTTTCCATGATACAGTAGAAGTTGAGAGGTATGTTGTTGCATTCAAGTAACATATCTGCAAGGCCCGTGATTCTTCTTCTGAAGGTTGTAATGATGTTATAGAATTGAGGTGTGTTATGGAATACTCGGAGTGGTTCCATGACTTTCATTACATGTGACTTCCATATCGTATATTCTTCTCCTTTCTTCGTCCAATTTCGAGAACTGAGTCTGAATGTAGGACATTATGTAGTTTTCAGGAGTGGTATGGACTGTAGCTGAAGGATTTATGTCCTCGTGTGGCATTGTCCGTTTTGCTCCTTGACTCATTTTCTGAGGGTCTGTCTTCGTTAAGGAAGATTTAAAGATCAGCTTAAGGATTTAGGTATCCTTCGTAATGCGCTTCGAAGATTCTTAAGGATGCCGGAGTCCGGTTGTACGATCTCCTCCTTCCCAGCAAAGAGAACTGGCTGAAACTTGCAGAACTGGCTTTATCAGCGTTTCTCATATACTTGTGTATAAGTGCCGTTGATACTGGTGTTAACTAGCGCAAGTGGGATGGCTGCTTTATGGGATGTGGAGTGCAATATGTGAATTGGGTTCAGTGAGAATGCCTTTGTGTTCATCGAAGGTATTATGAAAATGGAACGTGGAACCATTGAGCAAGTAAGGAAAGGCAAAGTCCGGATGTAACCGAATATTTTATTTGATTCACACACATCAAATTATATGGAGTATATGAGAGTGGAGGTAATTCATATATAATGATATACGTATGAAATAGGTGTATGGGACTTAAGATAGGGTTACCAGATCGGTCCAGAGAAAAATCAGTACGTCTCCATCAAAAAACAAAAAAAAAAAAAAAGTAAAAAGAAAAGGAGCAGGGTACAGATAGATAACAAATTCCAACGTCTCAAATAGGTAGAATTTAATTATCTTCCAGCATCGTACAATTTACATTTTTTTTGGTCATATTTTTTGGCACTGCCGATTGCTTTTAGCTTATCAACATTTTCAGTTTTCATTATATACTTATGCAAATCGTTGCGTGACATGTTCTTATAATTATATTTAGTGACAATCATGTTGCGAACATTTTCAACAAGGAGACGATTGCGTTCATCACTCCATTGCATATTGATGATAGAGAAAATACTTTTACAATTAGCATTATGTCCGGGAATAGAAAAAAGTACCTACTGCGCAATTTTCAAAATTTCTGAAAAGGAATCAATGTTTGATACACAAATCTGATCATTTGAAGTTTGTGAAAAAAATTTTATAGAATCCTCGTCATTCACTTATTTCTTTTCTATAAAATTGTTCAAATTCACCAATTGATCAATTATCTTCTCTTCATGGATATGAACATTTTTTGACTCAAGAAACTTCATTGTTTGCACAACTTCTTCATATCGAACTTCTTTTGATGTGCGATCAAATTTTAACCATTGGAAAACTTTTAATTCGGACAAAGATGAAGTCTATTTCAACAAGTATTCAAGAGCTTCCTGATAAACCCTGGCGGTTCTTTCATAGAAATCAAGGCATTCCGTTTCTTTTCCTTCTGATTTCAAAGTGTCAAGATTTGAAAGTAGAGTAAGGGGCCAAATTTGCGAAAAAGACGTTTACGCCGAAAATCAGTACACTTCATTGAAAAATCAATATATCAGTACGGGGGTCTAAAAACTGATAAAATCAGTACATCTGGTAACCCTAACTTAAGAGATATGTTCATCCGATCTTATTTATTTTTTGAAATACCACATAGATACTACTTTCATGCTACACACTAATAAATTGCTCCCTCAATTTCAGTAAGTCAGTCGAATGTTCAAAAATCGTGAAATTAATTAGTAAAAGGGGACTAGGACAAATTTTCATTCGATTTTACTTTGCAGGATCTAACGAAAATCTAGTGCATTGGGGGTTGATTAAACTGATTCCTTTTGAAATAGAATTCGAACAAGACGGAAATAGCGGGTAGACGAAAGTCTGCCGTTTTTTCAAATGTTTTTGTGTTTTCATCGTTTTGCGATTTTATTATCAGTTGTCGTGACAAATAAATTACTGTCTTCGTGTTCGCTCTGACCAGAATTGCCATCAAAGCCACATATTCCTATTGATAATAGGTAATAAGAGGACTTATTCCTTTCATTAATATCATTTCTGACGCAATGTGATCCACCAATTTTTTTATCTCAACTTCAACATCAACTTAGACCTTTATTTGGTTAGGATAACTGCTTTTCCTTTCAAATGTTATCATTGCAGAGTAAAAAGTTAATATCAAGTTTTTCGTTAACGAAGCTTCTAATAAATAGATACTGAAGCTTTATTAAATTTGCTTCGGTGATGAATGACTTTACTTCACACATTTTCTAAACACTAAAACTCAAAAATACAAATATTAGGCAACCAATATGATGTGCCTAAATAAAAGTACGTATAAAACTAACACTTGATAAAAGTGAGATAATGATAAAATGAAAACCAAAGCTCAAATATATACATAAAAAACATTAAAATATGCAGGAATGTAAATGCATATAAATATAAAAAATAATACACAAAAATACGCATGCCTGGTGGAATACCACTCAAAAGGGTTAGGTTAGGTTAGGTTAGATGTCTGATCAAAGATCGCACATGGACTATACGTAGTCCTTTGTGATGCCATAGAAAATAGAACTCCCGTTTTAGGACTTACATATCGGCAAAACGCTTGGTAGCCAATAAAAATTTGCAAAGGCGCTTAATATCTACACCCACCAGTTCGGTAGGATGTCTGAAGGTATGTGCCCCCAAGTGTCTAAGTTTTAACCTCCCGAATGCGGGACAGTCAAGAAGGAAGTGCTAGCTAGTTTCTGCCGCATCTTCTTCTAAGCAGCTTTTGCATACTGTATCCGGTAAGATTCCTAGTCTTACAGCATGTGTGCCAATAAGGCAATGGCCTGTCAAGAGCCCCACTACTAAAGAGAGGATAGCCTCTAGAGGCCTCTAGGATGCCCTTCCTTGCTGGCCCATCAGCTTTGCAATTACCCGCTATTCCGCTGTGGCGCGGCAGCCTGGAAGACACTGCAGTAGTCGGGAAGTATAAAAATAGAGCTGATAGAGAGCTCCCGAAAGTAAACCACTCCACCAACCTTCCCCACAAGCTTTGACCCATCCGTAAAGAAGCTTTCTGCCCAAATAACTCCCTCTTCGGTATATAGGTAGAGAAGGAACCGCGGGAGTTTGATATGGCGACTCCATGATCTAGATGATCCGGTATGCAGTCAAAGCTTGTAAGGATATCTGAGTGTTTAGAAACGCGCTCCTTTAGGAACCCAGATTCCCTGAGCCTAATAGCCACTTTTGAGGCCATACACCTTCCGGCAATGTCCACGGACGTTATGTTCGAATTGCATTAGTTGCCATGGTTGGGGTAGACCTTAATCCACCGCACATGCTTCCATGAAAGCTTCTTATCCAGGATGAGCCCCAGATACTCACTGTATCCGCCGGTTGCAGGCAAATACCTCCCATTTGTGGCAACGGTGCCACTGGGATCTTATACCTTTTACTAAATAAAACAATTTCTGTTTTATTCGGGTTGATGGCGAATCCACTACCGACCACCCATTTTGTTATAATGCCGAGATATCCCTGCGTTAGCTCGTATTCGGTGCTAAGGAACTTTCCTTTGACCATAAGTGCTACATCGTCTGCATAGGCAATCACCCGGCAGCCCAGATCCTCTAGTTTCTTAAGAAGGTCGTTAACGACTAGGATCCATAGAAGAGGAGAAAGAACCCCGCCCTGAGGGGTTCCCCTGCTCACGTTTCGCCGCTCGCGCGCGCTGCCCCATTCTGTTTCGACCACTCTGTCCCACAGAAGACTGAAGATGAGGTGCCTGAGATTCGATTCAACCCCAAGACTATCTAGAGCAGTTGAAAATACTTAAAAATTGTTCCGGTAACGAAAAAGCGTGCGTTCGATTCAACGGTTTACAAAGGAATAACATCTTTATTTCTTAATCTAATTGCTAAGTCTAAACTAGTGGTAATATAAATATATATTAAAAAAAACGGGTAAGTATAATCATTTTCAACTTTCGTTAAATATTGCAACAGATTATGGTAAGTATTAAGGTAAATACTAGATTGGTATTATGAAGGCATTATTAAGGTAAGTATTTTATAATAGATTTTCTTAATTTAATTTTTAACAATTCAATATTTTACAATTTATTTCATTATTTTTATTTTATTATTCATTTATTATTTTTGTTTTAGATATAGATATGTCGCTTGATATAACACCGGCCACCTTGACAGGATCAATTTCCTTCAACCTCCATTGGAAGTAAGGCCAGCTTGTGGATGGGCAGCTTGATTGTGCCCGCCTTAGTCGCCACTTCTGCAACTCGCTCCTTGCCGTCTTGCCCTTCGACGGTTGCGACGACGCGTCCGAGTACCCACTGCTATGGCGGCACGTTGTCCTCGTGGACGAGGACGAGGTCGTTCAGTTGCAGATTGCAAATGGGGTGCAGCCATTTGTTGCGTTCCTGAAGACCCATCAGATATGTTTTGGACCACTGTCGCCAAAACTGTTGCTTGAGAGAGCAAACAAATTGCCATCTCTCGCAGCAACGAATTGGGTCCACTGACACCTGCTCTGGAGGTAATTAGATCCAGATCATTAAAACTGTCATCTTTAACAAAGCGAAACAAATCCTCTTTCGGTAACCAATGGATTCCTAACGTTTTAGTGGAACTTTTGTCATTGAAGCTTAATAACTTTTCAGTGCAATCATTGTCGAAAAAATAAGAGTGGTTCGAAAGCCATTTCGTTAAGCTGAATCTGGCCGAGTTTGTGTTACTTCACTTCTCAAAATATCTAGAGACTCAAAATTTTCGGACCCTGTTAATAAATCATCAACATAAAAGTCTCTTTTGATGGCCAATGAACCGAGTGGATATTTCATTGTATTGGCATCACTGAGCATTTGCAAACACCGTGTTGCGAGAAATGGAGCAGGCGCAGTGCCGTATGTTACGGTGTTAACACAAAAAATTTGAATTTGCTCTGAAGGATGCTCTCTCCACACAATAAGTTGACAATTTCTGCCTTCTCCATGCATAATTATTTGACGGTATATTTTAGTAATGCCCGCTGTTAGGGCGGAATTTTCCAGCCACTAACATTGATGTTATGGTCTGGATGATTTGCGAAATGCATCGCATTACCCAGAATTCCGCCGAAAATTCATAATTATTTAACCGCGACTTGACAAACGCGGTTAGTTTTGACCCCACTTTTGTATTGGAATTGCCAATTCCTATTACGCTTAACGTTTTGTGCTGACATCGAATCCGCAATTTTTGTGCCAAGTCCTCTGTCATAAAGTTGACCTGGGAGCCTGAGTCCAGCTAGGCTCTGGCAGGTAGGTAATCTCCGCAGTTGGTTTTCACTAAAATTACTGCTGTTGCCAACATTACCCGATCCGGCATACTCGCAGTATGCATGGCATGTGTGGTGGATGGTTGCGGATGAGGTGCAGCGGGAAAAGAGACTGGATATTGGTGCAACAGTGTGTGATGCGATCGATTGCACACACGACATCGATCCGTTCTACACTTAGAGACCGTGTGACCCTTACGCAAACAATTTATGCATAGGGGCACCGATTTCACGAACTCGAACCTTTGCTGCACCGGAAGCGCCTTGAAGGTTGGGCAGGCAGTCAAATGGTGGTCCTTGGATTTGCACTGCTGACAAAGAGGCTGCCTCGTATTTGCTGCAACTAGCGCCGATTTGGTCCTGTCCATATGTTGTTGTTTCCCATGACTCGAATTGCTTGTAGGTATGGGCTTCGTCCTTGAATTTGATGCTCCTTCCGCTGATAGCTACTGGAATCTTCGATTTAGGGTGGCTTCACATTTCCTCCGCAACTTGTCATAATCCAGCTGTTCCTCCCATTTGTCTTCATCAATTTCATCCATCTTTGATTGACACTTCATTAATTTTTCACTATGTGAATTTAATATATTGAGATGACATTCCAATTCGATTGGATCTAAAGACATTGTCTTTTCTAGAAGGCCCGTTTTAATGCGTAAAATACTTCTTTTCGCAACCGTTCTTTGTGACAGCATCGGGCTGATGGCAGCGGCGACGATGAAAATGTTGAAACGTTACGCACGTTATCTGTTCCTCTATTGCGGCACTTCACATGGCACTGTTGACTCAACGGATACTTATGTAGCGGCACTAAAGATTTTAGCGTTTTTTTTTTTAAATAGCGTTAAAACGGCACTTTTAATTTTCATAATTATTATTTTGTCACGGTACTTGCAAGCGAAACTGTTTCTTTGGTGCAATTTTTTTTTGTAATCATTGTAACTACCATTTCCCTGTTTTCTTAAACTTACGTATGTTTTGTTTGTCTCTTTTTTAGTTAAGCACTTTCTTCACTTTTGCACGCACTTGTTGTATGTATGTATGTTATATGTATTTATATGAATTTCTTTACTGCAACCACACTGCACGTTTCGTTTTTTCGTTTTATTCTGTTTAGAAATCAGTAAGTAGACAATTTTTTTTTTGCATGTATATTTTATTTCTTGTAGGTAATTGTCCTTTTCTTTTTTTTATAATTTCTTTTCTTTAGGTTTTGTTTTTAACGATTTGCTGCTGCACATATCACTTCAGTCACTGTATATAGGGATCACTCAACTTTTAAAGTAACACCTTCTCTTTAACGTAAGAATATGTATGTATGTAAGTTTAACTTTTTTTTGTATATGTATATGCGTTGCTTTTCGGCTTTTTTTTTTTAGGTGTTTAATTATACAACACAAGGGTTATATATATCTATACTAATATTATAAAGAGGAAAGATTTGTACCTATTTGTGTATGTTTGTATGTCTGTAATAAATAGGCTCAAAAAGTACTGGGCCGATTTAAAAAAACTCTTTCACCAATAGAATGCTACATTCTTCCAATTTGACAAAGGCTACATTTAATTTTGAAAAAAAAAAAATCCTTGGTAAAATTTGAACAATGTAACCGAAGGAGTAGAAAAATGAGTCTTAAAATGTCTTTCGTCGAATGCGTTGCCGAAACTATTAGCGATAGAACAAAATAATGTAGATACAACAATGTTGAAGAACATCATAATGTCTACAAAAAACTCCGCGGTAGCATATGTCGAACTATTGTAGTTATGTCGCTACAACAACTTTTTTCATTTTAAACATTAATGAAAATGCTAACCAAATTTAAACTATGCTATTTATGTGTTTATATTTATCCTTATCCAAATAAATTATTTTATGGTCAAGACCATTTAACTACCTATAAAATAGTTTTTAAATTTTACATTCAAAAGATATTACGAATTAAAAAATTAAAAAGTAAACAAAACCGCCATAGCGCCGTGGCCGTTGTTTGCGATGCATTCTGAAAAGCGCGCCGGGCTAGAGAATGTAAAGTATGGAGAAGATGCAAATTGAATTCTGTATGATGTTCGATTTGGCGGCTAACAGAGCCGATAGAATCAAAGTAAGGAATTCGACGTTTTCGCTGCTATTTAGCAGAATTAAGCACGTGCAGTGGCAAAAATATATGTAAAACGACTGAATTCATTATTTATTACTGTTATTTTAATTTTTTGATTATTATTATTTTAATTTTTTCTGTAATTATTACTTTTACTTATAATATTTTTATACGCTAATTTTTAAAGAATATTATTAATCTCTGATATATTTATTTAATAATTTAGACTACATACAAATATAACTGTGGGATTTTTTTAATACAAATAAAAATATTTGTGGAAAAAAGTGTTATATATCCAAATTTCCAAAAATAAATAATTGTCTACCCCGTGCGATGTCGGGACGGGCTGCTAGTTTTATATATTTTTCCACTAATTTCACTTAGCCGAGCCGGAAGCCGAAAGCCGAAATCCGAAAGGAATTAAGACAGGTAATTGGTTCGAAAGAATTATTAATCTACTATTAATTTTTTTACACTTTTTAAGTGTACTTCAGTTTAAATTTTTTTTAAATTATGCACTTGTCCCTACTCGGTCGCCATGAAAAGTTTCAAGCGTTTTTGAAACACGAAAAATAGTTAGGGATGCGCAATTTTAACTCACTCCAATTACCTGTCACGAAAATACTTATAAATTGTTCCGGTAACGAAAAAGCGGGCGTTCGGTTCAACGGTTCACAGAAGAATAAGATCTTTATTTCTTAATCTAATTGCTAAGCCTAAATCTTAAAACTATCTGCTTAAACTAGTGGTAATATAAATATGTATTAAAAAAACGGGTAAGTATAATCATTTTCAACTTTCGTTAAATATTAAGGGTATTCCATCAAACTCATAAATGCCTCATAAAACTCTTAAACTCGTAAAATTCTGTGCCTTATAAATGAGCTGTCAAAATTTGTATGAAAAAAGTTTACGCGTTTCGTATAAAACTATGAGGCAAATTCGACGCGTATTTGCTTCATAAACTGATATTTTGTTTTAGTATTGCCATTACACAAAAATAGTTTACATTTAGTGCTTCAAAAAAGTAAAGTTTTTAGTGCAGGCAACACTACTTGCAAAGAAAAAAAGAACGGTCCAACATTTGTGCTTGTTGCAAAATTTTGTTTAATTTAAAGAAATAAAAACCATATGAAACCTTTGTATAATGAGTGCATCAGTAAGTATTACTTAAATAAAACAAATGCAACACTGACAGAAAAGTCAAAATACCTATTTACGCGGCTTTTATACGTATGAAAAAAAGGAGCGTTCCAAAAAACTAAAGCGTAAATTTTTGAACTTATAAGTTTGTACATTTACGAGTTTGGTGGAATACCCTAATTGTAAAAGATTATGGTAAGTATTAAGGTAAGTACTAGATTGGTATTATGAAGGCATTATTAAGATAAGTATTTTATAATAGATTTTCTTAATTTAATTTTTAACAATTCAATATTTTACAATTCATTTCATTATTTTTATTTTATTATTTTTGTTTTAGATATGTCGCTTGACGCAACAGTATTTATGACTGCCTCCGGCACGACATTGTTGAAAGCTCCCTCAATATTAAGGAGGTTCTAACAGCGAAATCTTTAGCCTCGATGGCTTCCTCCAGCCACGACACGATAGTATGCAGGGCAGTGTCCACCGACCTGCCTTTACGATACGCATGTTTCGCTCCTGATAGGTAGTCTCTCGGAATGCGCCTCCTTAAATGCCAGTCCATCAGTCTCTCCAAAGTTTTAAGCAAAAAAGAGGAGAAGCTGGTGGGTCTGAAATCCTTGGCCGTGACATGGGAGCCCTTGCCAGCCTTCGGGATGAACGTAACTTTGACTCGTCTCCAGGCCCCCAGGATGTAACCTAATCTGATGCAGTTCGCATAGATCGGTAGCAACCAGCAGCTGGTATGATGCCGTCCGGTCCTGGGGACTTGAACGGTTCGAACGAATTAATCGCACATGCCAAGTGTTGCTCATCCAAAAGGTCGGCAAAGGCCGTGCAGTCAGCATGCAACTCTCCGAGAAATGCCACTATAGAGGACGTGCTGCTAGGGAAGTGAGCATCAAGGAGCAACTCAAGTTTATTTTCACTGCTTAGGGCCCACTTCCCGCTTACATCCATGAGATAGCCCAGAGGCACTGGGTTTTTATCGAGAATACGCCTGAATCTAGAGGATTCGTGTCCCCCACGAGATTCTCTTAGCCTTCCTCAGCTCGGACTAGTATATCAAAAGTCCTGTTTTATACAGCGCCCAGTCGTCAGAAAACCCACTCCTACGGGCCCTGTTAAAAAAGCGTCTACAAGACGCCCTAATTTCCGAGAGCTACATAGTCCGCCATTGATGTTTCCCTCTGCCCTTCGGTGTTTTCAGTGGACAGGAGCTCTCTAGTGCAGAAATGTACGCCGAGCTCAAGACTTCGACCCACCCGTCCACCACATCGGCAGTGCCCAACATGTTCACCCCCGGTGCGCGTGGAAGTGTTTGCCGAAGCCTCCATCGGTAGCCTTCCCAGTCCGTGTTCCTTGGATTCCTGAATGATTTCCTAGTCAGACCTTCCCTAAACTAAACCGACATACCTGTGATCAATAAAGGAGTGATCATCGAGGACCCTCCAATTTGAGATCAGCGGAGCAATCACATGAGAGGCTAGGGTGAGGTCGAAAACCTCTTCCCTGCATGCGGTCACAAAAGTTGGAGAATTTCCCCTATTACAAATGCGAAGATTTTCGCTTACAATAAAATCAAAAAGCGACTCACCTCTATTTTGTATTTGTATTTTTATCCGAGCTGCCCCAGATCGAGTGTCGCGAGTTGGCGTTCGAGCTGGTAATGACGTCGGCACCATTCCGGGACTCTTCAGCCAAGGTCTTTCTTAGCAATACGGGAGGCGACTCCACCGCATCATCGTGCGGCATGTACGCAGAGATAATCCAGACATTTCCGGTATGGCACTCCATTTTTACTGTTACTGTGTCAGCATTGCTAAAATTAGGTAAAAGAAATACCGTTAGTTCATTTCTGACCAGCAGCTATTTTCACTGCACAGTCCGCGAGTTTTTGTTGTCTCACTTCTCTCGCTTTTCATTGCGTGTACGTATAGAATAGAGCAAAAACGTTTTTACCGGTTTTTAAGAAATAGCTTTGATACAAACAGTGGTAAATTTCAAACTTTTATTTTTTTACATTTGACCTATGAAATCGACCAGTGTGTAGTGTACCAAATTTCCTTACGATTTTTCAATTTTTACTCAAATAACGACGACATAAGGGTATGTTTTTTTTTTTTTTTTAACTATTAATGTTTTTCAATCTAGTCTCGAAATTTCCTTGGAAATACTCTAAGGAAAAATTCCTGAAAATTTTATCCCTTAATATTAACATTAAAAACTGGCCAAGGCATATAAAAATTTTCCATACAATCGTGATTTTTTATATTAAAATTCCTACAGATCAGAGGTATTTTGTGGCATCGCTTTGACTTTAAACGCATATTTCTCAGAATTGTTCATTCTACAAAAGTGCCCAGTGCAACAAAGTCGAAACTCTCACCGGCGAGTTAGTACGGGGCTCTTAACCTGACTTTTCCACGAAATTCCCATTTTGTTTGTATATATCTCGTAAATGACCTTAAAGATGGTATGTACAGAAAAACAGTCTTTAAATTTCTTCTGTACCGTCAGAGTTCACGTTTAATTTTCTGATTTTCTTCTTAATTAAAATGTCTTTCGTGGATACATTTCTTAATTCTATTCTCTTAACTATGTACATATGTATGCATATGTGTATATGCTTAGTGTACATATATATGTATATATAAGTATTCTATTTTTATTGTATACTTCAGATACCAATGCATTGATATTTTACAACTTTTTAGAATCACTATATGACTTAATGCATCTAACACATTTATGCACATACGTACACACCATAGATATTCTGTTATCATTTGCTGCTTGTGTGCATTAGTATTTGGAGTATGTATGTATGTTTGCACTAGTTTTATGTATATATTAATTTATGAGATTTATGCAACAGGCAATGATTTTTTTAAATTAATTTCCACCTATCTAATGAACCTATATGTGCATCATTAATTGCCTCAGGACAATCTATTATTGGACATCCTACTAAAAAATGACCAGGTGTTAAAATGTCTATATCGCTTTCACTACCTATTACACATACGAGGTGTGTTCAAAAAGTATCGCGAATCGTAACTGACAGTTTTCTTCGATTGCAGGGGCGTGGTGCATCATGAGTTCTTGCTACAGGGAATAAGGAATATTACCTGCAAGTTATGCGCAATTTGCGCGAAGCAATCCGCCAGAAACGCCCGGATTTGTGGAAGAATAAAAATTGGCTTTTGCACCACGATAACGCCTCTGCTCACACACATTGTTGCTTGTGCGCGACTTTTTGGCCAAAAACAACACACTAATGATGCCGCAGCCACCGTACTCCCCAGATCGGCCCCCTGTGACTTTTTCTTGTTCCCTAAACTGAAGAGGCCCATGTAAGGACGACGTTACGCTTCTCTTGACGAGATAAAGACGGCATCGAAGGAGGAGCTGAAGAAGATAAAAAAAAATTGATTCTTTGAAGTGCTTCGAAGATTGAAAAAACCGTTGGCACAAGTGTATAATATCTCATGGGGATTACTTTGAAGAGGACAAAATAGATTTTCATGAATAAATAAATAATGTTTGAAAAAATACAAAATTCGCGATACTTTTTGAACACAGTAGAAGTAGAAGTCGTGAATTTAGCACTGCTTCATTCTGTGATAACAAAGTAATAATTTCTTCAAATGTCTATTTACTTTCACCTATCACTCTTTTTAAATGATATTTAACCGTCTTGACTCCTGCCTCCTGAATTGCTCCGAAGTGAGGAGTTGCCGGCGGCCCAAAACGCCATTGAATTTTACCTGCTTCTAATATTGGAACTACGGCTGAATTTTTCTTGATTGCCATTTTGAAATCTAGGTCTAATCTTCTACAAGCTCCGACAAAATTTTTTCCATTGTCTGAGTATATGTATTTACTCATTTTTACCTCTTCTAGCAAAAAATTTTTCAAAACAGCTAGGAACGCTTCGGTTGTTAAATCACTTACTGTTCCTAAATTAATAATAAAATACAAACAAATACAGGTATGTATCATGTTTAAATGTTTTTTGTTATCTTCCTTTTGAACATTTCATATGAATCGGTCCGGCATAATCTATATCAAAGCGTGTAAATGGAATTGACATAGATAAAGGGAATTCCGGAAGATTTCCCATTAAGTGTTTTGCTACTTCTTTGCGATAACGTATGCGTCGACTACAAGTTCGAATTGTCTTTTCTATGGAATTCTTTAATCAAGTAATTCCTTCTAATCATTGCTTCCATTAACTTGTTTCCTCCATCCAAGGTTATTTTATGTACGTTTTCGATTATTAATGATGACAAATGTGTATTTAATATTATTGGGGGCTTTTGATTATATCTAAGATGTGCATTACCCAACCTACCTCTTACACGCAGGATTTCATAACTATCCAAAATTGGATTTAAGCATGCAATGGTACTTTTATTACTAATTTCTTTTTTGAATTCTAAACTCATAATTTCCTTATAATTTTTGCTGATATCTTATTAAAATTTCTTCAGCTTCTTTCTATTCTGACAACTAAGTATTCGGGTCATTTTTGTCCTCATTCTTTTTATCTCTGGTATATACTGCTTTTGTTATATTCTCGTCAAGTAACTCGTCCCAGTTGAGATTCATCAACCAAAGTTTCTGTATAAACAACTTTGCTATTACTGTTATTGGTGAAAGCCATCCCATTGGGTCGAAAATTCGCGCTAAATCAGATAAAGCTTGTCTTTTTTGTAAATAGCTTTTGCGTTGAAAGATTCGTATTATATACAAACATGTCTTTGGTAAGATCCCATTGAATACCCAGTGATTTAATTGTTTCGTATACTGCTATTTTTATTACTTCATTTCCGCCAATTATTAGAATTGTTGGTATGATCGCACTGTTGTTTGACATCCACTTTGTAGTTTATATTCTTTATCGGCTCTGCTTTTGCTTCTCTCCACAATATACGTTGGCAATCTTGATCACTTTCTGTTATTTTAATTTGTCGAAACATCTTTTCAATATCACTTAATAATAATGCCACAGTCTCCATTTGATTATGATGTCAAATATATCGTTTTGAAGTCTCGGTCCTATGAAAAGGATGTCATTTAAACTACTTCCGTTTGAAGTTTTTGCATCATCGAAAACTACTCGTAGTTTAGTTGTTAGACTGCCTTCTCGAATCACTGCTTGATGTGAAAAATAGTATTTTCCGAATCTTTTTTCACTTGCTTTTTTCATGTGATCCATTTCTAAATATTCTCTCATAAATTGCACGTATTGTTTTCTTAACTCGTTATTTGCAGCGAACCTTTTTTAAAGATTAAGAAACCTCGCCATAGCTTGTTTGCCAGAGTCGCTTAATTCTTTTTCTTTTTAAAAGGTAGGTTGACGACAAATCGATTATTTTCATCTTTTACTGTACTTTTTTCAAAAAATTTTAGGCATTCATCATCATTTGCTTCATCTGCTGGAGTTGTGGCTTCTTCTATTTCCCAAAAATTCTTCAATGTTGTAGTAACCGCTGCTAAAATTGTGTTGTTTTTTGTCGGTTGTTGTAAAACTCCAGACAATATCCTGCCCAGTTACGATACTTTTTAAATATGCCTTCTTCTAGTATGTCAGTATATATATCACTTCCAATGACGACATCGATTCGATCTGATTTATTGAAATTGGGATCAGCTAAAGTATAGTTTTTTCATTGTTCTACATCCCATTTAAACGATTTGTATGGTTGAGCACTAGCTAATTTCAGCAAAACTAGTGCTTCGACATTGTATGCTTCGTTGCTTAGGAATCTCGGCTTGATTTTACTTCTGATTTTAAATTTTGACACTTCCACTATGGTATTGCCTAAACCTTGTAGTCCAGTTACTTCTCTTCTTTTTGGTAAATGAAGTATTTGACCTGCTTCTTCGGAAATAGTAGTAGTAGTTATTTGTGCTGTTGCTAGGAGTATCGCTGTTTCCGAGTGTTTCGTCATCATTGTGAAGAATTTTTTTTTGTGATATTTTCTTCATTTCCTTTTTGAAATTCATTGTAATGCAATAAATTATGATGATTTCTTTAACACTTATTGCACTTTTTCTTATTACCACAATTGCCTTCATATACTTGATCATGACAATTTTTTCACAGCTTGTTGCTTGTTATGAATTTCCTTCGATTTATCAGAAAACAGAAAACATCATTTAGGCTTTGTATTTCTCTTTTTTTACGTTCTGGTCATATAAACGAAGACTTTCTTTGTCTAGTTTTCGAACCACTATGGGAGCTATGATCGCTTGTTTGTCGTCTAAATTTAAATTGAGTCTCTTTAAAGCGTAATTCATTCCTTGGTTGTATCCAACAGCTGCGTCATGCTTGCTGCACTTTCTCCATTTGCTGACCGTTGATCCAGTAGCCTATCTACTTGTGCTGTAAATTGTAGTCTTATATTCTCGTAAAGTGCTCCGAATTATGCACCAAATGACGACAATTGTTTCATCTCACCATAAAATATCGGAATTTTAATTTCCTGCAGTTTTATTAAATTTTTTGTGTTGTATTGTTCCTCTTTAATTTTTCTGTAAGTTTTTCGAGGGTAATTGTATCTTTTTCCCGAAATTCCTCTATTTGATCCTCAATAGAATTTACCGTTATTTCTTTTAGCTGAATATTATGAGTCTCCAAATATGCTTCTTTTACATATTCAAATTGTATTTGAAGCTGGATCTTAAATTCTCCTTTTTGCTCGAGAGAATCCAGTTCGTTTTGCTCAATTTCGTCAAATGTATTTTTTAGTTTTTTGCACGACGTTGATATCTTTTTCCAACGTTAGAAACAGCATCAGTTGGTTCGAACTGATTATCTAGTTGCAAAGAACCAATCAGCTATTTGCTGCTTACTGCTTAAGGACCTTCAACAACATTTTAAATTTTGAATGGAATTTTCCATTATTTGAATTATATGCTCGTAGTAGTTTTTCGCAATGTAATCTTCTGCTTCTTGAGTTTTCTTAGCGATAATGTTGTTATGATTTGCTGTAAACTCTTTCATATTAGTCTGAATATGCTCAATATATTCCAGACATGAAGCTTTTCTAATTTTTCCGCTCAAAAATTTTTGCTCCTCCAACGCAGCCAGATCGCCCAACTCCTGTCTTTTTGGCAGATTCTCCATGGTTGCTTTTGGTTGCGTTGATTTTTGTTGACGTTGATTATTCTATATATCGTCACCTGAAATCCAAAATAACGTATCATCAAAAAATTCGAAATTGAGTGTCTTTTTGATTACGCTTCATTACTTCAAATTACATACATAATATTACATATATTTAACACTTTCATGCTCTGCGCTCAGATATAAACCAGTTTTAACCAATATTAAAATTTTTTTCACTCATGTTCCATTTTGTTTCGTGTTTTATTCATACCACTGTAAATTTCCGAAAATTTTGTTACGTTATTTTGCATTTCAGGTAACGATGTAATTCTATCTTAAAAAGTAAAGTGTCGTTTTCATATAAGCATGAACATGGTATGTAATAAAAAATTTATGAAAATTCCGTACAGCCTTACATAGCGATATGATGGCGATTTTGACTTCGGACCTTCAAATAAAATTTCCTACAAGTTTGTCATGTATTTTTTCTATAGCTCTTGTCATTTACGAGATATATACAAAAAAATGCAAATTTCGTGAAAAAGTCAGGTTAAGAGCCCCGTACTACCTCGCCGATGTTAGTTTCGACTTTGTTGCACTGGGCACTTTTGTAGAGTGAACAATCCTAAGAAATATGCGTCTAAAGTCAAAGCGATGCCGTAAAATACCTCTGATCTGTAGGATTTTTGAATTTAAAAAGTCATGATTGTAGTGTATTTTCTATTCTAAATTTTTACATGCCTTGGTCCAGTTCTTAAAGTTAATATTAAGAGATAAAATTTTCAGGGAATTTATTTTAGGGTGTTTTCAAGGAAATTTCGTGACGGGATTGAAAAAATTTATAGTTAAAAAAAAAAAAAATCTAATATACATATATACATATGTACATAACTACTTAGCTTCCTGGATTTGTTTTATGTGATGCAAACAACTATTAGGTGAACAAAACTGAAACCAATCAAATTTGGAATATTTTAACTTCTGTATTTTATAGGCCGTAAAATATTTATATAAAAGAAGTAAATCCACTTCATTTAATTTTGACCAACATATAATTTTGCTATTTGATATTGGAAAATTAAAGGAAGATTTGGATATTGATGTGATGGTGTGGAACCTAACGACCGAAATATATATTTGTATATGGGGTATTCCATACCAAATCGACCACTTTTGAACCCGACCCGTTTAGATTTTGCTGAAACTTATCCATCCTTTTCTACCCTTTGAAGAACATTTTTGAGAATTTTTTCCAAATTTTTTGTCCAACTTCAAAAAAGTTATGAATTTTTGCTATTTTTTTGCTAAAAAATGGCTTTTTTATTTCAAATAGCCCTAACTTTTGTAGAAATTGACTTTTGGGGACCTTTTTTTAAATTTTTGCTTTTGAATGAACTTTTCGAAAAAATACAGGAAAAAATTTTAATACGATCAACTATGTATATCGTAATCGTAATTTTTTTGGAAGTTCGCCATTTTTGTTTTTCTTAAAAAAACTTCAATTAATTTGACAACTATCCCTGCTAATCCCGGAGTGGGCCGATTTTTTTATTTATATGAAAAAAATTTAATTTTTTTTTCCGTAAACTTTATTCTATAATATAAAAAAAATATAATTTAACGATTTTATGATTTCACAGAAACAATACAAAAAATTATTTATTAATTTTTTCTCTGTCGTTTAAATATTTTACAAATTTTATGTTCAGTAGAGTTTGAAAATTTTTTTAACATACAAACAACCATTTTTGTCCGGAATTATGCAATGTAGCTGTTGAGTTCCTACAATTGCTTTCGTTTTCAAAAATCTGTCATTTAAATAGAAATAAAGTTTACGGAAAAAAATGTTTTCCTATTTTTTTTTAAAGAAATAAAAAAATATTTAAAAAAAATCGGCCCAGTCCGGGATTAGCAGGGATAGTTGTCAAATTAATTGAAGTTTTTTTTAAGAAAAAGATGAAAAAAAAATGGCGAATGGTTGATCCTGTTAAACTTTTTTCGTGTATTTACTCGAAAAGTTCATTCAAAAACAAAAATTAAAAAAAAAATCCTCCAAAAGTCAATTTCTACAAAAGTTATGGCTATTTGAAAATAGAAAAGCCATTTTTAGCAAAAAATAGCAAAATTCATAATTTTTTTGAAGTTGGACAACAAATTTCGAAAAAATTCTCAAAAATGTTTTTCAAAGGGTAGAAAAGGATGGATAAGTTTCAGCAGAATCTAAAGGGGTCGGGTTCAAAAGTGGTCGATTTGGTATGGAATACCCCATGTAAATAATATATGTCCCAACCGCTCATGCCACAATTTGTAGTTATTATTTAATGATGTATATACTTTACTACATAATGTCAATACAATATATGGTACGCTATAACTATCTTTGTTTTCAAGAATACCTTCACCATTTTTGGATGCCTTGACACCTTCCTTATGAAATTCGATGGTCATCCCAGTGTTTTGCATCTTTTTAACAGAATGTAAGTTTTCCGGTATATCACGACAAAATAAAACATTCTCTAGAGTGATCGGACTTTACAAATTGTTGTGCAGTCTCACTGTGCCTTTCTTTGTTGAGTACACGTATTCACCGCACTTTGCTATTGCGATTTCCAATGGTGGATCCAATTTAATATACTCAATAAACAAGCTGTCCTCGTTTATCAAGAGTCTAGGGAATTCAATGATATCCGTGAAATGTTGTATTTCTTTCTTTAAATGTGAACATTATTTTAATAAACTGCAAAAAACGTGAAGAATAAATGTGAAGTTTCGACTGACATTTTTCACTTTAAACATAAAAATAAAATAAATGTGCACGTTTTTTTCGTTTCGTTGGATGTACCCTGGAGCAACATATTGCAAGAACATAAAAATAATTTGGTTCCGTCAGTAGTTAAACTCAATTTAAATGGTGCTAACTGCCTTGTTGATTGACCTCAATAGCGTCGCAGGCTTCGCTAGGAACCCAATTATCGAAGCTGCATCGGATAGCCTGTGTCTGCATGACGGTCGCAATGTGAACTTGCCCAACGGCAGCTCTGGAGGTCCTGATGGAACTCACACCGCTTCATTTGGTGATCGCTTCATCAAGGTAATCTCGTCCCAGGGGATGGAGGTGATAAGTGGCAATATTCCAATAGCCCTCCTTCCGAAGGACAGCATTACCAAAACAATTAACTTCACGGAGAAGTTTAAGGTTACCCCCGGCAACAAGAATGAGTGGAACGACTTCACTCTTGAGCTAATGCTAAGGGAAAGCACGTTGAAGTGGTACACCGACGGCTCTGAAAACGTCGGAGGGGATTGGGGCAGGGATCGCGGGTCCATGCACCAAGCTCTCCATACCGATGTGAAGCTTTCCGAGCATTTTTCAGGCAGAGGTCTTTGCCATAAGTCGATGTATAGAGATAAACGTATTCGCAGTGAGCGAATAGCCGTACTTAGCGATAGTCAAGCGGCACTAAAAGCGATCTCCTCTTACAAGATCAAATCGCTACTAGTGCAGGAGTGTAGAGAACAGTTTAACAGCCTAGCTGAACGGAACCAGGTGCACCCAATCTGGGTGCCCGGTCGTAGAGGTATAGCCTACAAAGAACTAGTTGATGAGCTCGCCCGCTCCGCAGCCTCCACCAGTATGGTGGGGCCCGAACCATTCACCGGGATGGGTATCCATACCTTAAAGGAGCTGCTCCGTAAGGAAGAAAGAGTGGGCAGGGAAAGGCACTGGTAACGAGCGCATGGTATGCGACATACCAAGCTGCTAATTGAGGGGTACAACCAGAATAGGTTTAAATCGATAATTAACCTTTCAAGGGACAAACTCAGGCTACTGGTCGCATTTTACACCGGCCACTGCAAGTTGAATAAGCATTTATTTAACGTGGGCCTATCCCCTTGCGCCAACTGCCGGTTTTGCGAAAGGGAGCCTGAAACCCCGGAACACCTGCTAATCAACTGCATAGCAGTCTGTGGACGCATGTTGAAGGCCCTTGGATTCATGTTTCCGGATAGGGATCACATCGCCTCACTAGCACCCAGCAGGAGTTAGGAGAGGGCACAATAGACCTAAGGTCGCGGTGCATTCCTCAATTATTTATCTATCTAACTGCTTTGTTCAAGATTGCCACCCGACATATTTTACTTTCGTGGTTACGGAATGGTTATGGTACGAGGTAAAAAAATTGGTGCTATATCCTCCCCAGAGTCAATTAATGCAAACTGTACGAAAAGCTTTTGTTGGTCTTCAAAAATCGATAATTGTTTTTGAACCTTTTTGGAGAAAAGTGTTTAAAAATGAATTGGATTTACTTTATGAATAACTGTTTTCTCACTTTTAGTTGCAACTCAAAAGTTTTACTAGTTTAAGGCATAATTCACTTCAAAATCAAAACATCTCCGTGTACAAGTTTTTTTTGGTTCTCTATACATTCATATATTTTAAAAAGTTATCCAACTTATATTTAATTTTTTCTTAAACCACCAGGAGCGTTCCAAAGTAAACGCCCCCTGATGACGCTATCTAAATGTCGATTGTTGCGTTAGAATCTGCTATCTTTATCGATTGTCCAGGGATAATTTCAGGACATTTCATCTACTGGAAGTGAAGTTATTGCGTTTTTAGTGTCAGTATGTTTGTGTTATCGGTGCGAAAATGAGCTTCGAACAAAGAGCCAACATTAAATTTTGTTTTAAAATTAGTAAAACTTTTAACGAAACATTTCAAATTATGAGACAAGTTTATGGGGATGATTGCCTATACCGTAGCAGAGTGCACGTGTGGTTTCAACGTTTTCAAAGTCGTGAGGACATAAATTACGACCAAAATGTGGGCCAATCAAAATCCGTGATCCTCGGAAATTCCATCGAAACTGTGCGTGAATTCATCAATAATCAGCCGAAATCATTATTCAGATTCATGGAAATGGAATTGAACATCTCCAAAACATCGATTTCTCGCAGTTTGACCGAACATTTAGGCTTACGAAAGGTGTGTGCACGGTATGTTTCGCAAAAAGGACAAAAACTTCCTTTATAATATTGTGACTGGTGATGAAACGTGGTGTTTTCAATATGATCCTAAAGCAAAACGCCAGAGTGATGAATGACGAGGCGAAACCCAAAGAACCGCGCATGGAGAAGTCAAAAGTGAAGACAATGCTGATTTGTTTTTATAATTCCAAGGTATTTGTTCCACCCCGCCAAAACGTTAATGTATTCGTCTACCTTGGAGGTTTGAAGTGTTTGGTGCGCCGTATTCGACGTGTTCGGCCCGAATATCGCGAAGATAAGAGTTGGCGTTTGTTGCACGATAGTGCACTGTCTCATCGATCGACGCTTGTGACCGATTATTTGACCAAAAATAACATTTTAACCATTAACCCCTGCCGTATTCACCTGATATGGCACCGTGCGACTTCTTTCTTTTCGGAAAAATGCATTTGCTCATGAAAGGAAAACGTTATGCAGACGTAGGCTTGCTTGCACCGGCATACTGGCGGCCATACCGACAAACGAGCTGAACCACTTGTTCGACATGCTTTTGGACCGTGCAAAAAGCTGTATTGAAGCAGAAGGAGACAATTTTGAATGAAATAAATTATTCTGTGCAAAAATGCAACAAAAGGTTTCAAAGTATTTTAAAGAAATAAGAAAATTATTTATTATATTGTGCGTACTAATTTTGAACGAAAACAATGCAACAGATGATTTATAATAGGTGACATTTTTTTTTCCTTTTATTATTAAAGAAATTGAACATTTTGCAGGGTATAATGGGACATTTGAACAATGTTGCCATATAATGAGATAACGTTTTTGTCGAGAAACGCTATAATACCTTTTCTCAGTTTGAATAAAAAATAAGGAAATGTTGCACTAAGTAGTTTTCCATAGCTACACAAATACTATCAAGATTAGGGATGGCAAATTTTTTTTTAATCGATTAAATAATCAAATTGTTGATTGCAAGATATAAAAAAGTAATTGCAATTACTGTAAAAAAAAAAATCGATTAATCGAATAGCTCTAATGTTTTCAAATAATACTAAATTGCACAAAGATCACCACTAAGTCTCATCGCCGAACTTTTATTATAATGCTCTATCACAGAGTCTCAGAAATATCCTAAAAGTGAAAATGGCCTATATTTGAAGTTAAGTAGCACAATAACATTAAAATTTTCAAAATATGTACAGCAATCTTAAAGCAAAAGAATTGCCTCTTGCTTGAAAGACTATGTTTTGCAACTTTGCTTAAAAATAAAACCTATAAAATATAGGAGACTATATTCTTATTTCAGACATTCAAATTATGTTAGTATATACACAAAAACAAAAACGGTAATAAAATTAAAATATCGTATAAAAAGGTGAGGTACCAAGTAGATGAAAATACTTTTTTGAAAGTCCGTACAGTTTTGGGTAAACGGTTTTAATTTCTTCCCAAGCATCAATACTGTTTCGGCTGAGTTTTAATACCTGACAATTCAAATAAAAGGTCAGTTCATCTTGTAGAGATGTAAAATCGTTGTTCTTCCTCCTTCTTTTGTGCACTAGAGTTTTGTGAGGAGCCCAGAGGTCAAACTCATTCTCTACCGATTCCACTGACTACTCGCTGCCCGTTTCCATAGTATCATCTGCAACTGTTATTTCAGTACATAAAAGCTTTATAACTGGGGACAACGCTAATGGGGTTTGAAATGAATTATTTAGAAGCTCGGGTCCAGTAATGTTGATGCAGCCAGCAAAAAGGAATGTTCGATGTTGCCAAATCTACGATCAAACTGATTTAACACGACATCTTTTAGTTTTTCAGCGACTGGCTGTTTAGCTGTTATTCTCACTCTTTGTTCCCGACCACAGTGAACTAATGGAATCACTTGACTTAACGTTGCTCGTTGTTCACCACTTAGTTGTACAGCCTCTAATGGTCTCAATATACTGAGTATTTCCATGATATCATCTTTTTCCATAGATGTTATCATTACCGGTGCGTCAGGATAGTTGAGGTGTATTTTTTTAATATAATATATGAACATAGCTTAATGAACCGTTCAAGCATGTAGTAGGTCGAATTTCAACGTGTTTTCACGTTCAAAATTGGCTTTAGCATTTTGCCTTCAGCTACTCCGGCAGCAGCTTGCATATTTCGAAGATCATCATTAGCTTTAACACTTCTTTTTAGCCACTTAACTATTTCTTTGCAGTTTACAACAACTGCATTTACTTCAGGATTGTTCAGTGGGTTTTCACATACCAAATTGAGGGTGTGTGCAAAACAAGGAATATGGCGTTTTTTGCCAAATGAATCACGTTATGCTTTTACGATGTTTGCACCATTGTCGGTCACTACAGCCATTACTGGTTTTTCGTCAATAGAAAAGTCTTTCAAAGCAGCAATGAGAACTTCGGGAATATGTGATGCAGTATGTTCTTCCGTTAATTTATAAACGCCAATTGTTCCACTAATTGCTTCGTCCCATTTACACCAAGAATGGTCACGCCAAGCATGCTATTCATTTCTACACCAGTCCAGATATCTGTCGTTAAACTCAAATAGGAAAAAGTTTTTAGTATCGCTACACATATATCTTTTTATTTATCGTACATTTTATCAATGTGAGCCTTGATGGTATTTCTTGTTGGGACTTTGTAAAGAGGAAAATGTTGCTTCATGAAACTTAAGAAGCCTTTACCTTTTAAAAAGTAAATGAACAAAAAGCGTCATTAAGTATCAATTTGTTTTGTAATGTATTTTAATACACCTTCAACAATGTGAAAAGGTTGATTATCCTTTATAACCATTTCCACTATTCCATGCTGTAGCTTTTGGTTCTTTGAGCCATGAAGCGAAAAGTTTTCAATATTTTGGAAGACTTTAGAAATGAGGGGTTGAGGATTTTTACTGCTACAGCTGAGTAGCTCTCTTATGATTCTTTCATTCGGTTTCTTGCTACTGAAGCTTGGCCCCTCACTCAAAGGGCTTTCATCAATTGGTTTGCTTTTGCAACTCGGCATTTCAATCATGGCGTCAGTGTCATCATCACTTCGGGAAACATTGTCTTTACTCCTAGATTGCAGAGTTTAATTTGTACGACATTTTGTGTGTTGTTGTGTTATTAGAAAATTTTAAATTTTTGCAGCAACATTGACATTTAACGTAGTTATTGCTTCTTTTATTAAAAAATTTCCACTCTTCGCTTTTAACTGGCGCCATTGCTCTTCACACAACTGAACGTAAAATACGTTTGACTTAACTGTAAATGCAGTGTTACCAACCATTCACTTGTTGATATTAAACTACGTTGACATATTAGAATTTAACTATGTTTACACCGTTTCCAGTCATTAATGACTGGTGCGACCAATTTCGATCCTTGTACGCTAACTTAGATTAACATAAAATGTATTAAATTTCAAAATGCTGTTTGCGATTATTTTGCAATTACTCGAGTAATAGTCGAGTAATTAGAAAAGGTGTTTCGATGCAATTAAATCGTAAATTTAATGAAAATAATCGATTAATTTAATCAAATGATTAATTGTTGTCATCCCTAATCAAGATAGCTTTCCGCTGTGTTTTAAGTAATAGTTTAAATATACGAAGGATCCATGAATTTCTGTTCAAGTTCTGCAATTTAATGTCTGCCGGAAAAAATTTTATTTCTGGAAAGAACCAGAATATTATTGTTGAATCATTTAATTAAAGCTGCTTGCAAAACATTGCTTTCAGAATAAGTTTTTTTAATATTCTTCTATAGGGCAAGCAACGCTATTATAAAGCCCATATAAAGTACATATATTTTGATTACTTGTTTCAGTGTTAGCTATCCTCAACTCGTTCATTGGAGTAAACCAAAGTATAATATATATAAAAAAAAAATTATTTAGAAACAGTATCAGATTAGTTTTTTATATCAATAATGCGATCAGTTAGACCCTAAACATTATGTAATAAAAACAAGTTGTCTGCGCTTTAAACGTGTTTAATTCTTCTAAGATGAGACCTTCTTCAGTAGAAGCTCGAGCAGTCTAGTCATTCTGAGTCGACTAGGATCGAAAACTTCATTGTATGTGGCACCCTGGTATTTAAGAATAGTCATACATATAGTTGCTATTTCAGGGGCCAACTGAAAATGGATTTATCTTAATTGAAAAATTTACTTTTGTACAGAAAAAAACCACATAGGTTAACACTTTTTTGATCTTTCTATCAAACCAACAGAATTCTCCGAAAATTTATTGCGATTATGGCCGAGTTAACAACAGCGCGCCAGTCGTTTCTTCTTTTCGATACGTGGCGCCAGTTGGATATTCCAAGCGAAGTCAGGTCCTTCTCCATTTGGTCCATCCAACGGAGTGGAGGTCTTCCTCTTCCTCTGCTTCCCCGGCAAGTACTGCGTCGAATACTTTCAGAGCTGGAGTATTTTCGTCCATTCGGACAACATGACTTAACCAGCGTAGCCACTGTCTTATAATTCGCTGAACTATGTAAATGGAGGATGGAGTCATGTGTAGAAGTTCACGCAAGTGAGGAAAGTTCTCTGATCGCCATTCACTTGGGAGTGGCCAGAAACGATTCTTTTACATATGACTCAAGCAGCTCACGACTTCCGGTCTTTGACCAGGTATCCTCTGGGTAGCCTAAGAACATCCGTTTGAAGTCGAGCTAAAGTGAGAAGGCGAAATACTCCCTACTTAGGATTGTGCGCTGGGTTTGGGACCCGCCACGTAAAAAAACACCCTCAATGAAAAACAAACGACAGCCTCGGATAAGTGACCCCCCTTCTGATGACGACCATGGCAAACGAATTAAGGACTACGATTTAAGGGCATGCACCTGGAGTGTCCGGTCCCTTAATTGGGAAGATGCCGCTGCTCTGCTGGTAGATGTCCTCGTAAAAGTAAAGGCTGACATCACCGCCGTCCAAGAAATGCGATGGACGGGACAAGGACAGAGACGAGTAGGTCCTTGTGACATTTACTACCGTGGCCTTATAAAGGAGCGCAAGTTTGGTGTTGGATTTGTTGTGGGAGAGAGACTCCGTCGCCGAGTACTATCATTCACTCCGGAGAATGAACGTCTAGCCACAATCCGCATCAAAGCGAGGTTCTTCAACATATCGCTGATTTGCGCCCACGCCTCGACGGAAGAGAAGGACGATGTGACCAAAGATGCCTTTTATGAGTGCTTGGAGCGCACTTATGAGAGATGCCCCGGCCACGATGTCAAAATCGTTCTTGGCGACTTCAATGCCAGGGTGGGCAAAGAAGGTATCTTTGGCGCTACGGTCGTTAAATTCAGCCTCCACGAGGAAACATCCCCAAATGGGTTGAGGCTGATCGACTTCGCCGGGGCCCGAAATATGGTTATCTGTAGTACTAGATTCCAGCATAAGAAGATACATCAAGCTACCTGGCTGTCTCCGGATCGAAAAACCACCAACCAGATCGATCATGTTGTGATAGACGGAAGACACGTCTCCAGTGTTTTAGATGTGCATACGCTCCGAGGTCCTAACATCGACTCGGATCACTATATTGTTGCAGCCAAAATCCGCACCCGCCTCTGTGCAACAAAAAACGCACGCCAACAAACACAAAGATGGTTCGAAGTCGAGAAGCTGCAATCACAACAGACAGCCGAACGTTTTTCTACTCGGCTTGCACTCCTGCTCTCTGAGAGCACTCGTCAACAACTCGGTATATGGGAACTGTGGGACGACATTTCAAACTCCTTACGTACAGCTGCAACCGAAACCATTGGTTTTCGGAAGGTGCAAAAGAACAGCTGGTACGACGAGGAGTGCCGTGTCGCAGCGGAGAGAAAACAGGCTGCCTACTTCGCAACGTTACGATCGACCACAACACGTGCGGGATGGGATAGATACTGAGAGTTGAAGAGGGAAGCGAGACGCATTTGTACAGAGAAAAAGAAAGAGGCCGAAATGCGTGAGTACGAAGAGCTTGATAAGCTGGCCGACAGGGGTAATGCTCGAAAATTCTACGAAAAGATGCGGCGGCTTACAGAAGGTTTCAAGACCGGAGCATTCCGATGGCTAAGGCATACTTAAATTATGGAGGGAACACTTCTCCAGCCTACTGAATGGCAGTGAACTCATAACACTAGGAGAAAACGAACCCGATACCCCAATCGATGACGATGGAGCAGACGTTCCATTGCCCGACCATGAAGAAGTTCGAATAGCAATTGCCCGCTTGAAAAACAACAAAGCGGCAGGGGCCGATGGATTACCGGCCGAGCTATTCAAACACGGCGGCGAAGAGCTGATAAGGTGCATGCATCAGCTTCTTTGCAAAATATGGTCGGACGAAAGTATGCCCAACGATTGGAATTTAGGTGTGCTATGTCCAATCCATAAAAAAGGAGACCCCACAATCTGCGCCTCCTCATTAGCCTCCTCAACATCGCATATAAGGTTCTGTCGAGCGTATTGTGTGAAAGATTAAAGCCCACCGTCAACAAACTGATTGGACCTTATCAGTGTGGCTTTAGACCTGGTAAATCAACAACCGACCAGATATTCACGATGCGCCAAATCTTGGAAAAGACCCGTGAAAGGAGAATCGACACACACTACCTCTTCGTCGATTTCAAAGCTGCTTTCGACAGCACGAAAAGGAGCTGCATTTATGCCGCGATGTCTGAATTTGGTATCCCCGCAAAATTAATACGGCTGTGTAAGCCGACGTTGAGCAACATGAAAAGCTCCGTCAGAATCGGGAAGGACCTCTCCAAGCCGTTCGATACCAAACGAGGTTTCAGACAAGGCGATTCTCTATCGTGCGACTTTTTCAACATGCTTCTGAAGAAAATAGTTCGAGCTGCAGAACTCAACAGAGAAGGTACCATCTTCTATAAGAGTGTACAACTGCTGGCGTATGCCGATGATATTGATATCATCGGCCTCAACACCCGCGCCGTTAGTTCTGCTTTCTCCAGACTGGACAAGGAAGCAAAAGAAATGGGTCTGGCAGTGAACGAGGACAAGACGAAATATCTCCTGTCATCAAACAAACAGTCGTCGCACTCGCGACTTGGCACTCACGTTACGGTTGACAGTCATAACTTTGAAGTTATAGATAATTTCGTCTATCTTGGAACCAGCGTAAACAACACCAACAATGTCAGCCTAGAAATCCAACGCAAGATAACTCTTGCCAACAGGTGCTACTTCGGACTAAGTGGGCAATTGAGAAGCAAAGTCCTCTCTCGACAAACAAAAACCAAACTCTATAAGTCACTCATAATTCCCGTCCTGCTATATGGTGCAGAGGCTTGGACGATGTCAACAACGGATGAGACGACGTTGCGAGTTTTCGAGAGAAAGGTTCTGCGAAAGATTAATGGTCCTTTGCGCGTTGGCCACGGCGAATATCGCATTCGATGGAACGATGAGCTGTACGAGATATACGACGACATTGACGTAGTTCAGCGAATTAAAAGACAGTGGCTACGCTGGCTAGGTCATGTTGTCCGGATGGATGAAAACACTCCAGCTCTGAAAGTATTCGACGCAGTACCCGCCGCGGGAAGCAGAGGAAGAGGAAGACCTCCACTCCGTTGGAAGGACCAAGTGGAGAAGGACCTGGTCTCGCTTGGAATATCCAATTGGCGCCACGTAGCGAAGAGAAGAAACGACTGGCGCGCTGTTGTTGACTCGGCTATAGTAGCGTAAGCGGTGTCTACGCCAGTAAAGAAGAAGATGTCAATGTGTTGTATATCTTTTTTTTTTAATTAATTATATTAAATTAAAAAAGTTGTGTTCAAAATTGAACATGTTCGTTGCTGCCAAAGGACGGACAACAACTTTATATTTAAAAACCTTTATATATTTCACAAATGTTAAATAAGGTAAGAAATATTTCAGCTATTGCAATCATACAGTCCGCTAATATTAGATATCTATGTTCAAATATATTAACCATACATACATATACATACATACAGATACATAGACACATACTTAAAATGCATTGTCATGCAAAACAATAGCATTCAACAGGCAACACAAACATTCCTAAGGATAAGATGTTTGCACATGATAACCCATGGGGTCTTAGAATACATTTTAGCAACTGTCTGTAAATGTACTCACATTAAAACAAACCCAAGGTCGCACAACATGTGCACTTGAAAACAATGCCATACCATGTAGCATAAACAATGCTACATACATATGAACATACACACATACACATATATAAATACGTGAAAATTCTAGATTAAATCAGACTAAAATAGTTCACGTAGAATGAAACACTTCTCGTATAATGAAATAGTTCTCAGCTTAGATAAATCTTTATTTTCCCCCCACCAGTGGTGGGGATCTAAAGAATCATATTTAAGTTTAAAGATTGATCTTACAAATCAAACAGTTTGATTTTCTAATTTCAAACATTTAGTATTTAAGGGTAATTTTTTTAAAGAAAAAGAAACTTTTTTAAAAAAAAAAAAAGTGATTTTAAAAATTTTATTTCATCTTTAATGGTTTTTTTATTTGAAAAGGATTGGCTTTAAAAACGGTTTACTTTTTGAGCGATCCGTTATTCTTTCGTATGTTGGGGTCGCGGCTTTACGTCTTAGCTTGATTCCAAATTTGGAAAGTTTCCCAATTTCTGGGCAATTTTTCGAGTTATTTGGGAAGAAAAACCAGGAATAATTTGGAAAGTTATTCCCTTTCCAAGAGCTGGAAATTTGTTTCTTTATTTCTGTGTCCTTTAGAATTGACGTAGCCACAAAAAATAGCTAAAGGGCGTTAAATCCATGATTTGTTTGGCCCACTTACGGGTCCATTTTTTTGAGATGGGGAAAATTTTTGTCCGAAGTTTTCCCTCAAAATGGCCATAGAATCGCGAGCTGTGTGGCATGTAGCGCCATCTTGTTGAAACCACATGTCAACCAAGTTCAGTTCTTCCATTTTTGGCAACAAAAAGTTTGTTAGCATCGAACGATAGCGATCGCCATTCACCGTAACGTTGCGTCCAACAGCATCTTTGAAAAAATACGGTCCAATGATTCCACCAGCGTACAAACCACACCAAACAGTGCATTTTTCGGGATGCATGGGCAGTTCTTGAACGGCTTCTGGTTGCTCTTCACCCCAAATGCGGCAATTTTGCTTATTTACGTAGCCATTCAACCAGAAATGAGCCTCATCGCTCATCGGACACGGACGCGAAACACATTTCGAACCGAACACTGATTTTGGTAATAAAATTCAATGATTTGCAAGCGTTGCTCGTTAGTAAGTCTATTCATGATGAAATGTCAAAGCATACTGAGCATCTTTCTCTTTGACACCATGTCTGACATCCCACGTGATCTGTCAAATACTACTGCATGAAAATCCTAACCTCAAAAAAATCACCCGTTAGTTAGTATAATTCAAATAAGTTGTTAAACGAAAAAAGAAATTTTTTGAAAATTATTCCACTAAATCAAAAAGTGATTTTAATAAAATTGATTTACATTTGAATGATAGTTTCTTTGATTGGTGATAAAAGGATCTGAGCTCAAAAGCAATCGGTTTAGCAAGTCCTGATTTGTAGCGATCCGTTAGTTCTTTCGTATGTGATGGAGTCGATACATCTTAACGTACTTATTGCTTGATTCAGCAGATTCTTGTGAGAGCTCTCCAATTGAAACTGGTGCATATTGAATAACATCGGGATCGATGTTATGAGTGATGAAGGAAGATAATACCAGGAATAATTTGAAGTTAATTCCTGTGCAAGATCTAGCGCAAATCTAGTGCATTTATGGTTAAACTGTGTCCTTTTGAAATTCGAATTGAATTCGAACAGGACGGCAATAGCGGGTGGACGAAGGTCTGCAGTTTTTCCAAATTTGTTTGTGCTCTTCATCATTTCGCGATTTTATTGTTAGTTATACGAGGACATATGCCGTCACAAGTAAGTTATTCTCTTTCAAATTTCTGCTTATATTCGCTCTGACCAGAATTGCCATCAAAGTCACATGCTCCTATTGATAATAGGTAATTCCATAACTCATTCCGTTCATTAAGTACATTTGTGACGCAATGTGGTCCAATAATTTTTTTTTTCTCAATTTCAAGATCAGATTCTGAGATGAGATATTTGCACAGGATAACTGTTTTTCCTTTAAAATGTTATCATAGCAGGGTAAAAAGTTTATATCAAGTTTTTTGTTAACGAAGCTTCTAATAAGTAGATACTGAAGCTTTATTAAATTTGCTTCGGTGATAAGTGATATTTCTTCACACATTTTCTAAACACCAAATATATGATATGATACGATGTGCCTAAATAAAAGTACGTATAAAACCAACATTTGATAAAAGTGAGAAAATGATAAAATTAAAGCCAAAGCACAATATGTATGTATATATATTTATGATAAAAAAAACATAAAATTATAAAAAAAACACACACAAAATCGCATGCCTGGTAGAATAACATGAATAAAAAAGGAAGTTGCACCTGAAATCAATAGCATAGACTTAGAAACATTAACTAATATAAACAAACTTGATTCATTTGATTCGAGACAGGGATCACAACTTTTTGTATACCTGCAATCGATGTATAAAGAAAAACATAGCACTCAAAAGGGCTCTTATAAAACACTTGTTTTAAAATAATAACACAAAATATTATTATATAAAAACTACTTTGTTATATAACATGTACCTTTATTCTCAATATACATATCGATTTATGGGGATTAAGCACGATTTTAATTTGCAATTTAATTTATTATAAGAGATAATTTTTAAGCTATTTTCACTGCACAGTCCGCGTGTTTCTTTTGTCTCACTTCTCTCGCTTTCCGTAGCCCCTACGAATGGGATAGAGCAAAAATGTTTTTACCGTTAGGTGTTTTAAGAAATAGCTTTGGTACAAACAATGGTAAATTTCAAACTTTTATTTTTTTTATTTTTGGCCTATGAAATCGACCAGTGTGCAACAGTCGAAAAATTCAGTATCCATAGCGAAACCCTTAAATGGGTTGAGGCTACTCGACTTCGCAGGGACCGGAAATATGGATGTCTGCAGTACTAGTCCCCAATGTCCTTGACGTGCCGACAGCCTATCTCGAAAGTCTTTGTTGTCCAAAAAATTTTATTTCTGCTTAGTTAAGACTGTGACTCCCAGATAGAATATCATCTACAGACTTTTATGTTTTCTACTTGGTGTGTTCTGCCATTTCGAGAAATGTTCGAACGGCTAAGTATGGAGAATTGTTTATACTGTGCGGATGTCAAAAAGCCTATGTTTAAGTTTTCGTTGCTGCTTGGGGTCTATTGGAGCTTCGATTTAGGTCGTGTTAAAAGTGTTTTTACCTGTCCGATTACTTTTTTCTACGCTTTCTGCAATTTCATATTGAGTAATTAGATTTTAGAGCCTTCCATGCCAAGCCTCCGGCTCAAAGAATCACGTTCACTCTACTAACGAATATTTCAACTCACCTTTTTTGATGAGCAAAAGAAAAAAGAAAGATGGCACTATAAAATATATTTCAAATTCGTTCACCGCACTTTATAAAGTGAATTATGTTTGGTTACAATTTCACAATATATAAAATACTAGTGGATCTGACCACGCGTTGCTGTGGCTCACAATTTATTCTATTATTCATATATAAACTATTTAATACCGTGAAAGTTGTATTTAGGAATGAAGGCGAAAACGTTTTGTCCATATACGAATCCAAAGGATTGTACTTTTGAATATGTTCATACCATCAAATTTCATTGAAAAAATGACGAAATGAAGGCTGAGAAAGCAGCCTGGTTGCCAGTAAATTTTACTGAAATCGGTTCAGTAGCTAGCAGTCCTGGCAGCCTGGTTGCCAGTAAATTTTACTGAAATCGGTTCAGTAGCTTAGGAGTCCATCGTAGAAAAACAACGTGACACATAGTTTTTATATATAAAGATGTTGTAAAAGAAGTAAATGCGCCAATTGCCGTCCATTATTTTGTAAATGTTGGTGTGGGGTATGGACCTGTTGTGTAATCCGCAAGTGTGGTATCATCGTGAATGTTGTGTTGATGCATGGTGTAGTGATATGGAACGTGAGTTGTGAAGTAGTTAATATGGTGTGTCAGGGTTGTGCGTCTGAGTAATGTTGTGTGACCAAAATCAAGAAAATTATCTTTGCATGCCCTTTTATGATATGAAAAATGCACCTGAACAGGGTGTTTTAGCTTCGGTCCTGCCAAAGCTAAAGATTTTTCCTGTTTTTGTTAAAAAATAAATGAGAATGTCGTAATGTTGCAAATAAATTAACTCTCTGTTACCTGACAGTTCCTTACACATATTGAAGCTTTCTCTTTGCACAACATATGTAAACATTTTTACAGAGTAATCATATAACTACATTTATTATTAATACGTAATCTTCTCTATTTTAATTACAGCTAAGAATACTGAGTTATTACTAAACTTTCTATTAGTGATTGAAACTCCTCGTCAGTATCGTTCATACTAATCTCTTATTCATAATGGACAATTCAAATTTATTATTAGTTACGGCAAACGTTGGGACTTTATTCGAAGATGTAAGTACATACTGCAATAAAAAAATTTGATTCGGTTGACAGCAATATTTCAAAATATTAATTACCGTGATAATAATATATACGTTAACTTTGCATCTATTCAAAAATAATTTAAATATTCATTAATCATTAGCTTCGTTGCTTTCTTTATTCTCAAATGTCTTCGTATATATACATAGGTACAGTAGCGATAAAATGTTAGTTTTTATATTTTCAGATATAAAAGCATATATTTGTATATATTATATATGTGTATATTAAGTTTAAATTAATAAATAATTAATGCAATTGATATAAAATCTTTTAAATTATAAGCCGTCTGCGATTCCTTTTCTTAATTTATTCATCTTAATTTAACGAAAACATTAATTTTTTTTATTTTTTTATTTTTAAGAAATTTGTATAATAATAAATTATTTAACAAATAAATGTTTAGCAGCGCTAGCAACAAGAGCCTTCGGCTGTCTGTAATCTTATATAACGTTAATGGTTAAGGTGTTAGTAGAGTTAACTACGATTTATTCTTAATATTAAATATGCTTTAACAAGTCAGTCTCTTTCAACAATTTGTACATCTTTAGAACGTTTGTGATGTTAGCCTCTCCCAAAAGGTCGAAGGGATCCGTTGTACTCAGGATCTCTTTTCGGGTTGAGTCGATAATTGGACAATGCAGTAAATGCCGAATTGATGCCGGCTCTTCACAAAATGGACACTTACTGGGATAATTGTGTTCCCCAGGCGTAGGCGAATAAATGGCTTAATTGTTGAGAGAGCTATGTCGGCAGCGATACTTCCTTTCTTTCTGTTAGGATTGATAGCGGAGTAGTGACGAGCATAGTTCCAATCGCTAATTTGAGTCTGGCGTCTTTCGTTTGCGACTTCAGTCAAAATGTCTTTTTTAGACATATAGTTTAACATAATGGATGGTGTTTTTGCAACGTTTTTTGCAGCGGCGTCAGCGTTTTCGTTGCCAATGAATCCTGTGTGGCCTGGTATCCACATTAGTTTGATTTTTCGAGGTGTGGCTATTAAAGTGTTGCGTATCGCGACTACCTCATTTTGATCATTGGAGGGGCATACGATGGCGTCAAGGCATGAGTTACTGTCGGTGCAAATAATGAACTTGCCTCGGTGAAGCTTAGCATATGTGATGGCTTCTAGAACAGCGGAGACTTCAGCGGTAAACACGGAGCAAATTGGGTGGAGTAGGCCGTGCCGAATAATTTCTCCATTTTCTTTTGTTACTGCAAATGATGTGTTGTCGCGGGATTTAGAGCCATCCGTAAATAAGAAGATCCATCCATTTTGGCTGTAAAAGTGCTTTTCTTTCGCATAAATTGCTCTGTATTTCTCTTGTTATGTATTTGTTTTTGGAAATTGGAGCGTTTTAATTGTGTGAGGAATGTTGTTAATCAACCACTGTGGACGGATAGTGGATACTCTAGGCCTTGAAGTATGCGGTATCTGAAGGTGTTTAAGGAATTTCAGTGATCGACTAATTGCTGGCAGGAATTTTGGCTCCCGTTTTCTTGACAGCGCGTTTTTTACGTCTCTTTTTAAAAGATTGTTTGGAGTAAATAGCAGTTTAGGGAGTAAACGACGGCAGCTATCGATTGTTCTTTCAGCGATTGTAGGCAAGCCAGTTTCTGCAAAGAGGTTTTTTAGGGGTGTCGTAGGGAATGCTCTTATGCTTCTCCGTATTGCTACGTGATAAGGCGTGGATATTTTGTTGATTGCAGATGCTGGACAGTTCCCATAGAGTGGTAGTGTGTATTCAACCTTGGAGAGTATTAAGGCTCTGGTAGCGTTGACAAGAGTGGCCGGGTGAATATGGCTTTTCTTAGATGTTAGATATTTTATTATATTTAATCTTGTCACAAGACAGTCTCTAACATATTTACAATGTGATTTAAAGCTATATTTAGAGTCTATTATTAATCCTAAAACTTTAAGTTCATTAACAATGCTAATATTAAGGTTAGTACAGAAGTTAGTTAGATTAGAGCAGTTCACTTTTTTGCAAACGTGTAAAATTTTTGTTTTTTCTATTGATATTGTGGTACCAGTAGTCAGGGACCATGAAGTTAACTCTGCTAGGACATTTTCGAAAATTTGAGTGACTTGAGCTAGATTGTTACACTTTGTGTAGAAGACTACATCATCGGCGTAGAGCTGGCATTGGATGCCGCGGATATTTGTTGTTCGGAGAACAATTTCATCAAACGCGATTATGAAAAGAAATGCAGATAAGGGTGAACCTTGCGGGGTGCCATTATCTAAAGGAACACTGTTGGACAGAAATCCGTTTATTTTGACTCTACACTTTCTATGCTGGAGAAAATTTTTAACAAATTTTTTAATTTTTTGGCCCACTTTCCAAGCGTCAAGTTGTTTCAAAACTACATATGTGTATGCCGATTCTATCGAATGCTTTTTGAAAGTCTATCGCTAATAAAGACACGTGGTTTTTGGAGGATAAAGCGTTTGAAATAAAGTAGTCTAGATGTAGGGGTGCACGCTAAGGGATTGACAATAATTTTTTCTAATAATTTTCCAAGACATGATAGGAGCGAAATTGGTCTATAACTGTTTACATCTGAAGGGGGTTTGTTGGGTTTTAGTATTGGAACAATACATGCAGTTTGAAAATTGTGGGTAGGGTCCACTATCAGAAATGCAATTGTAAAGCTTGAGTAGTCTACTCCTGACTGAGTTTGGCAGGTTTTGAATTATGGGATATGTAATCTTGTCCAGGCCTGGTGAACTTCCTTTGACTGAGGAGAGGGAAAATTCGAGTTCTGATGGGAGGATTTTGGACTCAAGTTGCTTGGCTGCGATTGATAAAGGGTAAGAGATTGGTGGTTCCTGGTTTAGTCGTCTCGCTTTTAAGTTGCGGAAAGTGTTTGAAAAGGATGTATGGGAGGAGGAAAGGGAGAACTGAGAAGCAAAATTGTTGGCAATATCATGTGGGTCAGAGAGTGGTCCATTAGCGGAATTAATGTACGTAAAGGACATTTGTCTTGGGGAGCGAGTAAGTATTCGTATGTCATTCCATATTTTTTTGGGTTTTGTTGATGGGTTTATGCTGGAGGTGAGTTCTTCAAATGCTTTGCGCTTTGCTAATTTGGCGTTTGCGTTTGCTTTTTTGTATCTCAATAGATTTTCTGTTGAGTGAACGGTTTTCTTCGCACATTTGACCGAATTTCTTCCAGTCGGCTTAGTTAGTTTTAAATCTGGGTGTGAATTTTACTAAGGATTGGTTGCAGACTGAGGTTATTTGGATAAGTATAGAGAAGTGGTCGCTTCCATGCAATGAGTCAAGGACTTTCCACTGACAGTTTGAGGCTAGAGTTGCGGAACAAAGTGTAATGTCAACTGTAGAAAAGATGTGGTGAGTCGAAAAGTGGGTGGGAGCACCATTATTTTTTTTCTTCAATTTTTTGTCCTCTAGAGTTTGTGCAATCAGATCCCCAGATAGTACTCCAAGCGTTGAAGTCGCCTCCAATGATGCATTGCGTACTGAATTGGTTCAGAAGTAGTGAAATATCAGATGTAGAAAAAGTATCTTTGGGAGGAATGTACATGCAAACAGCCACTATCTTGGTTGTTGTATTGATGTCGATCGCTAGTGCTGAGAAACTTGTTTGAATAGGTGATTGCTTGTGTTGAATATTCCTTTTGACTAATATTGCAATTCCTTGCTTTTTACTAGTGATCTGGGGTAGATTGTAGAAATGCCCTATGTAATTTTTGGGAGTGTAGGCAGTTTGGTTTTGGGGTAAGTGAGTTTCGGTTAAAAGAATGATGGATGGGGAATAGTATTTAATCAGAATTTCAAGTTCGTGATAGTTATTGAGGTAACCATTCATATTCCATTGCAAAATTGATAACATGATGAATAGCAAATGATATTGAGGTAAAACGAAAAGTTATGGGAGAACGAATATATGCATACACACACGCATGTAACTGCTTTCGACACTCTGCGAGCAGAGCGCCGGTAGCCACATGCAGTGAGAGATGCATTACATATCGAAGTCACTGGTATGATCAACAACGCTCTTTGGCTCAGCTTGTACTGAGTCGGAGAGATTATACCACCACAGTCGTTATTTCTGGGCGAGGGGAAGATATAATTGTTACTTGAGGTGGGGTTGATTGTTGAAGAATTGGTGAGAGAGAATGGTTTGGTCAAAGTAGAATTAAAAGGTGAATTGGTGATTGAAGTTTTGTTGTTTGTTGGCGTGGTCGTGCTAGAAGCCCATGAATGGGCGATAGCTAGTGTTAGTTGAAGTGTTATTTGAAGAGGTGGAAATTTTTTTTGAAGCTTGAGGTGAATTTTTTGTTTTGTCGTTTTCGGAAGGTTTTGATGTTGTGGAGGCTGAAGTGGGAATATTTGGAGTGGTTATTTGTGCAGGTAGAGAAATTATTGTTGAAAAGGGTGTAAAAGAAGAGATGGAGGAGTGCTGAGATCTGTATTTAGTTGCTGCTTTACGCATGCTGCATTTGTCGATGGTTTTTATTTTTAAAATTTCTTTAGCCTGTATAAACTTGGGACAAGTGTTTGCGGAGGAAGGGTGTTCGCCTGAGCAATTCACACACATGGTTCTTGAGCATTTGCTGTCATTGTGAGGGGGGAGACTGCAGTTGACGCATGTAGGAAGGCCTTTGCATTTTTTTATTGTGTGTCCGAGCTTTTGACAGGTTTTGCAGCGCATCGGATTGGGATAGTAGGGACGGACTGAAATTTTTCGCCAGGCTACATCAATTTCCTCAGGTAGCTTGTAGGCATCAAAAGTGAGGAGCATTGCACCTGTTGGGACATAGACACCTTCAAGCTTCCTCTGGAATTTATACACTGCACTTACTCCATAATCTTCAAGGCCTTCAATAATTTCTTTTTCAGGCAAATGGTTAAGAAATGGCGCGAAAATCGTGCCTTTTACGGAGTTAAGGTGTTCATGGTAATTGGCTGAAATTTTGCAGATGTTCGAAAGTGTTATCGTGTTTGTGAATTTTTCAGCAGTTTTTTTATTTTTGACTAGTAAGAGAAGACTTCCGTCGCGCAATTCTGAAATGGATTTAACATCTTTGCTAATGCCTAAAATGGCTTTATGCACCGCAAAGCATGAAAAAAGTGACAGTGGTTTATTTTGTTCTAATGATTTAAGAACTATGTATTTTGGGTCGTCGTTTTTAGAAATGTTAATGGGGGGGAGCTCAGGGAAAGTCTCTTGAGATTTGTTGGCTTTATTTCGTTTTGTATGAGGACTAGAGGAAAGTAGGGCGAACCTATTTTCCCCTGGATTGTAGGCCCCAGGGGGCATTATGAAAACACCTTACACAACCACTTATAACTATTTATGCACTTTTTTTTTTAAGAGATCAATTGATACACAGAGAGCGTCACAGAGTAACGAAACGGTATACCGAAAACAGACAAATAAGCGAATACTGATAACACACGAAAAGAGTGAACGTCCGCACGCGTCAGAGGTTAGTCGGTGACTGTTACGAAAAAATTACAAAATGGAATCATTGCTAATATTAGGAAGATTCCTGGCAGCGCGATAAACTGTTAACAGTATCAATCCAAATATAAAGTAAATGTGACTGAATTACGCACTGCAACAAAAACGTTTGCAGTGCTTGATGTTTCTGGAGCCTACAATTGGGTTTCCGTCAAATACAATTCATTCCATCGGAAACCGATGAACTTATTTCTTATTTTTCAGCACACTGTTCAATTTGCCGTTTTGCTTAAAATTTTCGTCCAATCACTTAAAGCTCAAAGTTAAGCTAAAGCAAATTACATAAAGAAATAAGTGGAAGTGAGTTTTTCTAAAAATTAAGTATCGTTAATGATGCGATTCAGTACTGAGTGAAATCAAAATTTTGTCGGAAAATCAGAACCTTGAAGATGTAAATAAATATAAAAAATACTAGCCGATCCGGCCATGCGTTGCTGTGGCTAAGGTATATTTAAAAAAAACGTAATAAGTAATTTGCAATAAAAAAGTATTGCTACTGTTGAAGTTTGATCAAACTGCGCACAGTGTGTAAAGTTTAATCGATTTAATAATTTAAGAGCGCCCGCGGTGAAACAACATGGCACGTAAACTCGTTTTAAAATAATACTAATTTAGAATTCAGAATATTCAGATACAGACATAGAGGATATGTACATTCTACAGTCTCCTCCAATTACATAAGTGCCTAATTTTCAATTATTATTTATACTTTTACATCTGATTTGAATTCAAGACTGGTATTATTTTAAAATGAGTTCTGGAACTTGAATTTTTGATCACGTTTTTACGATAAAAATATTTTTTTACAAAGATAATTCGGCCAAAGCGAGCTCATTATAATTTGATTTTTGATAGTGCAAACGCAAACTTAGCTAGCCGCTTTACATTCAAGTTTTCTAACCAATTTTTCCATATTTTTCAACAAACTAAACATAAATTACCAATTATTATTAACTTAGTTAATACTGGCTATATCCTGATAATTTATTTTCAACAAAATTCAATTAGCATGAACATGTTCAGATCCAAAATGGAATAAAAATTATTTGATTTGCAAAAATAAACAGTTTTTTCGCTATTTAGATTGAAAATAATATTAATCTAAATCAAATTACAAGATTATGCTAAAGTAATTAAGTAAGAACAAGGAAATAGTTAGCTCACATTTTTGTTTTTTCATTATCCAAGCGAATTTTTCTTTCACTTAAAATAAGTCCAGCTTGAGAAAAGAGCTGTTCGCAAGGAACCGATGACCATAAACATCCTAATTTTATCCGAGCTATGGAAGATAGATATAGATATTTAAATTTTTTGTGCTGCCACTTTTTGAAGCGGTTCATATTTCGAGCAATTACGAGCTCTTCCAAATAACGCTGAGTCTCTTAAATTACAAGTACATCGAGGCTTGTTTGATGGAGTCTATCCAGCTTCATAGTGAAAACTCTGTGTTTTTATTTGTGGTTCTTGGGGTTAATTTGCTTGCGCTTCTTGAATTACTCTACTTATATCTGCAATTATACGATTTTTAAATATGTATGTCGGCTATTGTGGGGTCAAAAAATTCGAAACTTTTATTTCTACCATTTAATAATTCAAAAACCACTGCTTTTACTGGATCTAAATAAGTATTGGCTTTTGTCCACGTATCAACACTTTGAATGAACTCACAAATTTTTCATTTATAACTAGAAGTGCTTTTTCTGAAATGTGCGTCAATTTGTTTTACTTTGTGTAAAACAGTATTAACGTCATGGCCACTTCTACTTGTTTTAACAATTAAATTTAACATATGCGCAAAACAGCCGAAGTGGCGTAGTTTGAGCTCATTTTGCAAGGTACTATTTATATTGTTTGCGTTATCAGACAGCAAATATTATTTTATCAAATACCCCCCACTCAGTTGAGAGTTTTTGTATTTGCTTGGTTAATTTTTGGGAGTATGTGCCACACGCAATGATCAGCAATCCAGTAATACGAGGGCTGTCTGATAAATAACCGACCTCAACGTGAAGCTAGCGGCACCTCTGAAAAAAAAGTTTCTACTTCAAATTGTGCATATTATAATAGCTACTCGCCAAAATTTCAGAAATTTATCTTGCGCAATTATCTGTTGACAGTCGTTTTTGTGAGTCTATTTCGGTGATTTCCCCAAAATGGAAAAAATTGAATATCGAGCTGTAATTAAATTTTTATTTTTGAAAGGCAATACGCCTTCACAAATCAAAGATGAGTTGGACTCTGTATGCGGTGACTCTGCACCATCGTCTACCACCATAAAATTTTGGGCAGCTGAATTTAAACGTGGTCGCAGGAGCTTGGAAGATGATGAACGTCCTAGGCGTCCAAAAGCTGTAACCACTAACGATAACATCGCTAAAGTTCATCAATTGGTATTAGACGACCGCCGGATTAAAGTTAAGGAAATAGCTGAGATTATGAAGATGTCAAAAGAACGTGTTTGTCATCATGTCATAAACCAAGATTTGGGCATGAGAAAGCTGTCCGCGCGTTGGGTGCCCCGTTTGCTTACGCTAGACCACAAACGTGCGCGTATGAACATTTCCAGCGCACTGTTGGCTCAGTTTAGAGACAATACGACCGAGTTTTGGCGCCGATTGATAACTGTAGACGAAACTTGGACTCATCATTATACACCCGAAACAAAAATCCAATCTAAACAGTGGATTGAAAAGAGGGAACCGGCCCCAAAAAAACCTACAGCTGTGTATTCGGCTGGGAAAGTGATTGCGAGTGTTTTTTGGGACAGCCATGGAATTATTTTTATCGACTATCTTGAAAAAGGAAAAACTATAACGGGAGCATACTACGGATCATTATTGGACAAGCTAAAGGAAGAAATTTCGAAAAATCGGCCACATTTGCAAAAAAAGAAAGTCTTGTTCCACCAAGACAACGCACCATCTCACACCTCAACAGTCGCCATGGCGAAAACCACGAATTGCGGTTCGAACTGCTTGACCATCCACCTTATTTACCGGATCTAGCACCAAGCGACTTTTTTTTGTTTGCTCAACTTAAAACTGCGCTCGGCGGCCAGAGATTTTCGTCAAATGAGGAGGCAATCTCTTTCGAGAACTCGTATTTTGCAGACAAAGACGCCAAGTTCTATTTAGAAGGGTTGCAGAGATGGGAGCATCGCTGGGAGAAGTGTGTGGAGTTACAAGGAGACCATGTAGAAAAATAAAAAAAAAAATTTTGAAAAAGTCGCGTGCATGATGGTTAGGTCGGTTATTTATCAGACAGCCCTTGTACATTGGACGTGTTTTATTTGACCATCACAAGCTAATAGCTAAGTCATGGACAAATAAAACGCACTTAGCTTATATCAGATTTTCAATTAAAACCAAAGTGTGTTGGCAATGCGGGCGGGAGTAGTCAGCTGATATTCAATTTAATTCAGAACCTCTGACTTGGAGAAAAGGTTAGTTTGAATTTTTTAAATTTGTAAAAGGGATATTAAATTACTTTATAAATATATTTATTTTGTTCATTTGTTGATGTTAACACAAAAAATAGTAACAAATTTTTATATTTGTATTAATTTTAACTTAAACAAAACGCAAAATTCGGAATTTTGGTTTGTTTGCTTTTTCAAATGTTAAAATGAACTTGAAAATTTTGGAATAATCATAGCTATTGTGAATGAAAAAAGCGATGAGCTGGCAATGTCTCTAGTTTAATATGCAAGCTATGATAGCTTATTTATGACAAGCCGACATAATTATGTTGGCTAAGTCTTCCATATAAAATAAGCTAATAGCTTAATTTGCTGGTCAAACAAAACACGCTTGTTATTAAACTAAAAATTTTCATATAATTGCCATATAACTCACTGTATTGCGAAATGTCCATTAATCGGTTGTATTGCAGAATTTAACACCATTCGCCACTTATAGCTTCATTTTTTCGAGACATGCCTCATATAATGCCGGAATTATCGGTCATGGGTCTACATGCCAACGGGGCAGATCATATGCAGGATTTAGCGCTTTAACAAATTGAACAAATCCGCTGTCCTCGACAATGTTGAAAGATTGTAAGCCCTTAATGAAGAGCTTTGGCAACTCATCATCAATGTCCATTTTTGCCTTTGTAGAAATCTTCGCATTACATATACCGCCAGTTATTTTAGATTGGCGCAGAACAGTTTCTGAAAACATATTAAAATCTCTTAACTGAAATGCGAAGTTAAATTGTTATGTTTTACCGAATTGTATTATACATTTATTTCCGTAACTTCGCGCATCTGGATTTTCCATCGGTTTAATCGCTACTTCTTCCACGGTTGCTGCTCATGGAAGTTGAACTGTTCGATGCCGATTTTGCATATGCTTTTTTAATTTCGTATTAGACGTTTTATATGATATATCCTTTTTGCAAATTTCGAATGCGTTTCACTTATTGCTTTGAAAAGATGCCACTCTTTACTTCGTTTTTTATTTATTTTAAAAGCCATTTAATTTATTTTTATTTTATTATTATTTTGTCTTTTAATTCGCTGAACTATGTCAATGTCGTTGTATATATCGTACAGCTCATCATTCTATCGAATGCGATATTCACCGTGGCCAATGTGCAAAGGAACATAAATCTTTCGCAGAACCTTTCTCTCGAAAACTCGCAACGTCGACTCATTAGTTGTTGCCATCGCCCAAGCCTCTGCACCATATAGCAGGACGGGTATTATGACTGCCTTATAGAGTTTGGTTTTTGTTCGTCGAGAGAGCACTTTACTTCTCAATTGCCTACTCGGTCCAAAGTAGCACCTGTTGGCAAGAGTAATCCTGCGTTGGATTTCCAGGCTGACATTGTTGGTGGTGTTAACAATAGTTCCTAAATAGATGACTGTCAACCATGACGTGAGAGACAAGTCGCGACTGCGTCCACTGTTTGTTTGATGACAGGAGATATTTCGTCTTGGATTATTAGAAGGACCTCCACAGAAGGCCAACAGAAAATGCGTCTAAGCTTGAAGATTGTGTCTTGATCAATAACGATTGTTTCCCCTCTACTGAATGGTGGCTTGGTCGCATAGAGAAGCTTTACTACGGCTCCGACGGTCATATTCGCGTAGTCGATTTCCGTACACAAACGGAAGCACTAACCAGACCACTCGTTCAGCTATGCTTTTTGCCAACCGCCGATAAAATCGAAAAGTAAACCGAAAAAACTAATAAACACCAACAAAGGACAAAAACAAAACAATGTCGATCCATTTGACGACTAACTCGTGCCACATTACGTGGCACCACCGGCCATATGATTATATACCTATATATTAGGTTGTCAAAAAAATCTTGCGGTATTTTCGCTAGTTGGCGCTGAAAGCGCGTAGTTCTAGTTTCATTCGTCGCACCGGGTCATGCTATACCTTTTTGGAAAGCTCATTTCACGCGCTAACACGTGTTTTATTGATTATCGTTTCTTTTAAGTCGTTCGTGAGTTATAGCGTCGCAAACATGGAGCAAAATAAAGAGAAAATACTTCATATTTTACAGTACTACTACGATAAGGCAAAAATGCATCTCAAGCCGCCAATAAAATTTGGCCAGTCTATGGACCCGATAAAGTTTCCATTTCCACCGCACAACGATGGTTTCAACGGTTTCGTTCTGCTGTAGAGGTGGTCGAAGATGTGCCACGCTCCGGAAGGCCTTTCGTCTAAAATTGCGATAAAATCGCTGAATTGGTCGAAAGAGATCAGCATAGTAGTCATCAAACCGTTATAAACCATTTGAAGAAGCTTGGAGTCACTAAGAAGCTCGATGTATGGGTGCCACACGAATTAATTCAATAAAAATACCGCAAGACTTTTTTGACAACCCATTATATATGATAATTAAAAATACTATTTCTTAACAGATCATTATGGACGCCGAGATGCCAATTGTACCTACGCCCACTGTGAGTTCCGCCGTCACGGTTCCGCGCTCTAAAGCTACCCCAGTAGCAAGGCCGCAAATAACCATAGCTACCGCACCCCACCGAGAAGTTCCAACAGCTCCGCGTAGTGACACGTAAGCACTGGCTTCGGAACCACCACAACTTTAATGCACGCTATGTCGCCGCCGATATCGATTGCCACATTGTGGCATTTTCAAAAGGATGACACCTCACCAACGCCAGCAGGTCCCAGGCCCACGGTCATTGCGTGAACTGTCTTGCGCCTACCCATCTAACGCGCGAATGCACCACCGGGTATCATTGACAGGTTTGTATGGGTCACCATCACACACTGTACACCGCACTGCCGGATCCGACATCGAGCGTCATCATGCCCCCTGGGGCCGTACTGCCAGCCGACGACCCCCGCGACCGCAACCGCAAAGGCAAGCGTTCCCTTCGGAGGAGTCCAGCTTCTGGCGCCAACATCCTACCACCCGCCATCCTAGGCCGCAAGCCCGCCGTACGACAGGCCTCAGCAACGTTGTAACAACTCTACAACAACTACAGAGGCTACTAGGCTAAATACTCGCCTAGGGGGGCCAGAATGTATAAATGAGCATCCTCCCCCGACATCCACACATACAGCACACTATCACACCACATCAACTCAACATCTCACCACTGACACGCACCTTCACTATACTCGCCATTAGCGCTTACAACCCACATTCCACACTACTCACGAGAGCACCACACATCGCCACCCACATACACGTACACCAACCAACCATATCACACTATCTGATCCCACACACCACAGGGAAAAAAGGAACAAACAAGGAGATCACATTTCACTTCGCTTTCGACCTCAACAGCGACTTGTTCGCCTGTGCTGTAATATCGTTTTTTCGGCCTCTTCGATCGGTGCACTTTTTTTTTTCGCAAACTCTTCACTCCACGTTCGACCGGAGTTATACATTATACATTACATATTATATTATCGGCTATTTAAACCTTTTTTTAATAAACACCATTGTTCTAATCTACGCGTGTGCATATACACAAACGTTTATTTCTTTTGGAAAACTAGTGGTGGTAGAAAAGGTGAGTGCGGAGATTTTACAAATATTATTAATTTTGTTTTGTTGTTGTAGTGTGAGATGTAGAACATCGATTGCCACATTATTAACTTCGTGTGATATTCGCTGCTTTAACGTTACATTCATATTTTGGCAAATTGTGATTAAATTTTTACCGGTATGAATGATTGCTTTCAATTGTTTGAGTGTGTTATTGCCTACTATGCGGTGGAACGACCTTAGAGTTGGTAATATGAAGAATTTTATTTTTCTTACTGCTGGTCCAAAAATGTCTACAAAGATGTGGTGCCTAATTTTAATTGTCGCGGCAACTGATTTTACCGTAAAGGGCTTTTCGTTCAAAATTTGGTTCCTAATCCTAATTGATTGAATATAATTCTTGGTAGATCCTATATCAATCAGGGAAGACGGCACTAGTCTAAAAAAATAGTATCAAGTTTATTTTGACTTGCATTCTCGTAATTGTTATGGTGGGAAATGTCATCACATATTTCGTTCGGGTCTAATTCTACTGTGTTAGTAAAGAAATTGCGTTATATTTTACGTGGAGGTTGAGTCAGTTGTGCGGAAAGCGGACGTTTCGGTGGTTGATTGTCCTCGAATGCATTGTGACCTATGAACGCTTTAAAGTAGCTGTAGGAGTAGAAGAGGACGATAAAATATTAAGAGAAATCAAACAATATTCTAAATAAGAGGAAAGTAGATTAACATTAGGACCACAAAATAATGACGTAGTCTCTGCATTAGACACTCGCGAGGATTTGCTTGACTGGCACATTATTATCAAAGTAATGCGCTTGGATAAAATAAAAAGATCGAAGAGTTACAGGGGATAATTAAAGATTTAGAAAAATATATAAAGACCTGAACAACGTGCAATAGTTGCGGAAGTAACTTCAAGCTCCGATGCTATAACATTCGCAAGGATGATCGTCTCCAAGTGCACTGTTTAGTGACAATGAAGGGACATTGGAACAAAATATTAATTATATGTGCACCAAATCATATAGTTTTGTGCGTGAAGATTTAGGTTTTGCTTTCCCAAGCAAGAATTCTTTTTTGCGTTGGCGCCCCATTAGGTATGTTATCCCTGGTATTGAAGCCAATGTCATGAGAAATTTAGAAAAAATTTCCAAAAAAATGTCCATTTTATCAAATCGCAATAAAGTCCAACCTAATACCATGTTCAGACCGACACTTAATCACACGATTTCGGCTGTTGAGTGGTTTACCCCACTAGTCTTATAAATTTATCAAAATTTCGCCATACAAAAATGACAGTTCCAAACCACGTCATTGAAATGATTAGAAACTGATCCACGCAAAATCTCTCTGTGCGAGTCTGATTTTGCGCCATCTACTTGTCAGCATTGGAAATCTGTTTCATTATCACAGCTGATTTAGACACTACAAAGGGAAAAAAATGTAAACAAACAATTTTTTTTTTAAAGCAAACCAGCAATATAATTTCACCTGAAATCCGACTTAACAAATGAAAAAATGCATGCACTATTTCTATTATATGGAAAATATTTGAAAAAAGACGGCTTTTATTTCAAAATACTATATTAAAATCTTTTCTTTTGATAAATATTCAGCGATGTGACTTCATGAATGACAATAACAGCTGTTTTTTGATCTTTCTAACGGCAGTGAGAACACTTTTGGGTCATGAAATGTTTAAATGTAATCTAATGTTTTAAATTTTCGGTCTGAACATGGTATAACTTCAATAAAGTTAAGGATGTTATTGATGGTTTTGTGGATTATGGGAAGGGCCAAAATGAAATTATTATAGATAGTAAGTGTTGTTTTTTATGATGAAAGGGTTAAGTTGGAAATTGGAGTGGAATTGGAAATCTGAGTTTTCATACTACAGTTCCAAAAAGGGACTATCTCCGTCGGAATTGAGAGAAATTTTGAAAAAACACATCGCAGTACGAAATTCAATAGATCTAAACGTAAAGCCTTTAGTCTGCGATCAAGGGCCTTCAACTTCTTCACTTTTCAATTTTTTTCAATTTTACTGAAGAAAACCCCTTTTATATGCACGAAGGTTCAAAAATATACTGCCATCTCTTTAAGTCCGTCCATAATACTTTTATGAAATTCGATATTTCAACTCCTAAAGGAAAACTTTATTGATTAGAGAAATACACACGTTTATCCTAGCGTGTTTGAAAAAATTACCGTGAAGCGAGCAATTCAGTTGCTGTTGGCATTGAAATGGCTGGACTACGATAGAATTAGACTCTAAGGATTTTGCTTCCAAAAATATCCCTTGTTAAAAACGACTCCGGGAAGTCTATGATTACATAAAGTATTTTAAACAATCAAACTTCCAGCCTTTCCTAAGTATAGGTGTATTGGTGGGTTTTATTCCACAATTAGTGGAATGATTCAGTTAAACGAAAAGCTCTTTAGGGATCAAAAGGAATTAAGTTATATATTCCTTGCGTGAATGAATCAAGTTGCGTTGGATTTTTTTTAGATGTACAAGGAAATGAACAGGAATCTGAGCAACTCGACCTGGAATATTGTACAATTCCAGACGAAAATTTTGTTGAAATGAATGACAAAGCTGACGTCCAGATTAACCGGTGTTGCGTCAAGCTTATATATGTTCAATCTAAAATAAAAATAAAACATGAAATTAAATTTAAAACTTTTCTGAAATACATTTTATATTTGCATTTTAAAGTTTTCCTTTCATTGTACTTACCTTAATAATGTTAAATATACTATTACCATAAGTTAGCGAAACAAATTGTACTTACCTCATTTTTGTACATACCTGTACACTTACATTACAACTGTTTTTTCCCATCAGTTTTAAGATGTAGGCTAAGTCATCTAGTTGCTGAAATAAAGAAGTAATTGTTATTAGACCGCAATCGAGATCGCACGCGTTTCCCTTTTTTCGCTATTTCGCCGACGCAATTTTCCGCAAGTGTCCGGTACAGGCAATTGGTAAAGTTTCATTCAGTGAATATTTTAAAAATATTGACCAACACGCATACCGGAACAATTTTAGTTCTCAAAAACGCTTGAGAAATTTCAAAGCGCCCGAGCAGGAACAAATGCGTGTTTAAACAAAAAAAAAAAAAACAATTTATCAAAATTTACACTCAGTGAAATAATTACTACAAAGATTTCTTTTTTGTAACCATTGCCAAGTGTACCCTTTTCGGTGTTCGGTTTTCGGAGTCTCGGTATTCACGGTTCAGTGAAGGTGAAAAAAAACGAATTATAAAACAAAACATAACACAAAAAAATTATAAAAAGGATTAAAAATCCAATTATACATATATGTGCAAGTACATATAGAGATATAAGAATTGCCTGCAGTGAAACCTGTAAAAAAGAATAAATACATATGTACTATACATACGTGACCAGTGGAAATCTGTAAAAAATAATATACATATTTACATACATACACTGTAAAGTGCAGTGCTGAAATACTTACCCCAATGTAAAAACTCAAAAAAGACTAAAAGGGAAGTATTGTGGAGTGTGTGCGTATACGTATACAAAGTGTAAAAAACAAACCGTTTCCACCACTATCCGTTGAAATCATCAAATCGCTGTTCCCATCTCGTCGCTGCTGCTGTCGTCGCTCCGCTGCTGCCATCACGTCGCTGCTGCTGTTGTCGCTGCGCTGCTGCCATCCCGTCACTGCCGCAGCTGTCATCACTCCGCTGCTGGTATAACTCCGTTGCTGTCATCAATCTGCTATTGTCATCGCCCCGTTGCTGCCATCACTCCAGTACTGGTGCTAAGCCGCTGCTCCTATAATTCCGCTGGTGCCATCACTTCGTTGCTGCCGTCTATCCGCTGCTGCTTAAATCGTCGTGGGAATGAGGTGCCACTGCATCCTGTGCAAGAGGGACGTAAGCGCCGGAAAACAGCCGGCGCACCAGGTAACGAGTGGGAATTATTGAAAGTGGTTCAAACAAAAAACAATAATAATAAAGTGCAAACGCACACTTTCAGTTGTTGGCTCTCCCTTTTCACATTACACACCTATTTATACATATATATATATATGTATCGTTGTCTACATATATTATATATTATATGTAGACATATTATATACATATATTGAAGTGAATGTGAAGGGATTTTGGGATTGCGGATTCGCCTACATTAAGGTGCGACCTTTGTGTAAATCGCATAATTTTAAAATTTTAATTCGGTCAGTTTTTCGCATATTATCTCATGGTTTCGCAAATTCAATTATTGGACAATATTTTTTCGCGTTAAATTTTCGACTGTTCTAGTACTCATTTTGCATAACTCATCGGTTTGTCTTTCGTATACTTGGGAATCGATATTATGTTTTCTCGTTTTCGTAACCGATTCCAAATATATTTGTTGCCAACCTTTATTGCTATTGGTTTGACTTTCGTATATTTGGGAATCGATATACATATATTTTTTCGTTTCCGTTATCGATTCTTAATATATCTGTTGCCAAGCTTTGTAGTAATTTTTTCGGAAATTTAATTTCAACACGCAAAATGAGCAACCCAAAGCCAACTATCGCCAACCTCTCTCCAAGTAAGGAGCTAATCGACTTAAAGTCATTAAAGCGTCAAAGGACGGTGGCAAAAATAGTATTTTGCGAATAAAGACGGGCCTTTTAGAAAAAACCATGTCGTTAGATCCAATTGAATTGGAATGTCGGCTCGACATATTAAATTCACATAGCGAAAAGCTAATGAAATGCCAATCTAAAATTGAAGAGGTTGATGAAGACGACATGGCCCGAGGAGAGCGAGAGAACATAATTGTTGAAACGAAATCAATAATTAAAAATATTTTAGCCAAAAATAGAACGTCAATTGCCGAAACATCTTTCGTAGCTTCTTACAGCTCAAGACTCCCTAAAATGAATTTGCCGAAATTCAAGGGAGAATACTCAGAATATAAAAACTTTATAAGTTTGTTTGAGAGCTTGGTTCATAACAATCCAAATATCCCAGATATAGAAAAATTTAACCATTTGGTAAATTGTCTATCTGGAGAGGCTCTGGAAACAGTTAAAGCGTTTCAGATGTCGGATGAAAATTATCCGAAAGCGTTGGCAAGTCTCAAAAAAGTTTACGATAATAAGTGCTTGATATTTTTCAATACAATATCTAAACTTTTTGAGCTTCCAACCATCCCAAAGCCATCCGCGCATTCATTGCGATCAATGATTGATGAAGTGTCTGCTGTTTATGACTCTTTGCTATCTCTGGGCGATGAGAAGCAAATAACTAACGCCATTATAACACATATAGTTATGATAAAGGTTGACTCTGCCACCCGATCTAAGTGGGAAGAGCAACTTGACTACGATCATTTACCATTATGGAAGGATTGCGTCGCAACTTTGAATAGAAGATTTCAGCAGTTAGCAGCGGAAGGAGCATCTTGTTCGAGGACGAAATCCGGAGCTACAACCAGCATGAGCCACATAAAGCAGCTACACATGGACAACGTCCGGTGTGCTTAACGTGGGCTGTTGATGACAGCCTTACTCCACGGAACTCAAAAGTACAAAGGATCAAATCAATGCGTTGATCAATGCCAGGCATTTCCAGTACCAATTGGCAGTGTGGAATGGACACACTAACCACCTTGGTAGGGTTCGAGGTCCATCTAAAACTTCTGCCGTACTTTAGGTCCGGCACCCGGTTGCAATGCAACTCCTCATTCAACTGACAAAGTCAGTTCTTCCCGCGATTTGGGTTTCAACCACAACCACCACGATACTCCCCGAGGGGCTAGTCTGCATGAGCAGGTTGGAGTTGCCTCCAACGGCTCCTGCTCCCCGTGGTACCAGAATTAAGTCTCCGGTCTGACCTCGTAGCCGAAACTACTACCAGTTGAGCTTCCATACTGCTCTGGACTGGTGGCCAGGGGTTGGACCCCATACATACATCACTCACACACACCAATCATACAAGAAAACTAAAAACCCTAACTTCCAGCTAACCGTCTTCGCCGCCTAAATAATTCACGCGCAAACAACCCTAACTTTTCGGTATTCCGACTAGTGGAGATCACACCACTAACATCTAATCGTCCATCAGTTCAGATAATCCCCATACCACCCAGATCCCTAATGTCCGAGAACATCGGGCACTCCGCAATTAAATGCGACCAATTTTCAAACCCCGCCCCACAAAAACACCCTGACGTATCTGATAGGTGCCTCTGATGCAAAAATGCATTCAGAGGCCCGTGCCCCGTAAGCAGAAAACCCAGACTCAGACAAAATCTGAAGTCTGGATTATCCTCAACGAACCCAACGTCCCGAATGTACTCGTACGTCACTCGGCCGTTAAGTCTATTGTCCCAACGTTGTTGCCACCTACACCTAACCCTATCATCTAGAAGCCTCTTGCTCCCTAGATATCTTTCCCTCTCCACATCATCGTCAGAAATCCAGTCATTCCGCAGCAATGACACACTCAAGCCCCTTCTTAACCTGAATGCAACAGCACGCTGTATGACAATCAGGTCAAGAGGGGGTGCACCTAACAAGACCTGCATCGCATCCGTTGAGACGGTGGGACATACAGGCAAGCAAGCAAGCATCATACAACGCTGTATTGAGAGGAATTTTTGAGACCCCAAGACAGTCGTGGCTGCCTCCCACCATACAGAGGCTCCATATGTGGTACAAGCCACGATATATGGTGCGGACAGCACGACGTCCGAGACCCCAATCGCTCCTCAAAATACGTCGTATTTTGCCTATGGTTGCCTGCCGTCGCTCCTTCACATTCGCCAAATGTGGAGTAAAACACATTTTTTCACTTATGGTCAACCCCAGATATTTGACTTGCGTCACATATCTGATGCTGACCCCGTTCACACGGACAATCGGTGGACGAACCGGCGACAATCTACCTTTCAGCAGCATTGCCACCGTTTTGACCATCGATATGTCAACCCCCACACCTAAACCCCAAGAATTAACGATCTCTAAGAGATCTCCTCCCGCCCGTTCTAAATCCGCCCTTGAGCGACCTTCAACCATAAGAAGAAGGTCGTCCGCATACGCACAACATTTACAGAGTTCCTCAAGCTGCCCAAGCAGAGTGTCCATCATAAGGTTCCAAATATATGGACCACATATGGAACCCTGCGGGCAGCCTCGAACAACTCCAATCTCCACACTCCCATTCATGCCGACAAGAGAAGCCTTTCTGTCCGAAAAATAACTCCGCCAAAGAGTAATTTCCGGACAGCCAAGCTCCTCCAGCCGTTGCACCACTCGATCCCAGCTTAGGTAGTCAAAATGTCCCCTTGAAGTCAACAAATATGCCAAGGACATACTTGTTGACATTCTCCTTAACGACATTCTGTACAAAAAACCACGCATCCTCTATACTGCGTCCTTTCCTGAACCCAAACTGCCTATCCGACCACATACCCCGCGTTAGCTCCTGAAGCCGTTCCACCATGACCCTTTCCAGCACTTTTCCAAGTACTGGAAGGAGACTGATGCCCCGATAAGATCGGGGATCGCTCCTGACCTTATCAGGGGACTTCAGGAGAGGAACAACCCTAGCACTTTTCCACTCGCGTGGAAAGTATCCCTCCCAGACGCACTTATTGTAAATGGCCTCCAGGTATTCCGGAATGAACTTCCATAAGCTTTTACACATCTCTCCGTTCAAACCATCAAAACCTGGGGACCGTTTAGACCTAACCAGGCCAAAGGCGTACCCCAACTCCCCATCATCTAATGGAGGGACAGGCACCTCTTGTGCTTGAGGTACCTGCACCTCCGACCTAGGAAAGAACGCACCTAACAGAACCCCCGCATACTCTCTCCACGACGATAACAGAGTGTCACCGACGCGAAGAGAGGTGATATCCTCCCTCCTACGACCCCTGTATTTCCTATAGATCTGACCCAGGGGTCGATCCTATTTTCCCTAACGAAGGTCCTCCACTCATCTTCCTTAACTTTCCCCAACATCTCCTTATAATCCCTATCCTCACAACTAAATTCACGCCTAAGCTGGGACAGCCTATCCGAGTTGGACCGTCGGGCGCGTTGAAACTTTCGCCTCAATCACCTGACAGTCCTCCTCTTCAAGGTTAACTCATGCGTCCACCATTTAATTTTACTAACCTTGGAACGCTCATACCTACCAAAAACCCTATCATTTACCCCCCAAACAACCTCATAGAGACGAGCAATTTGCTCGTCGACCCCCAACTCCTCAAACTCTCTAAGCGGTATACTAAATACCGCTTCCCTAACCGAGAGTCAATATTGGTTCCAGTCAGTACCAGCGGTACGCCATCGCCGCAATGTACTCTCATAAGGTGAGGGAGGGGATCGAGGGGTAACCACAATTTGAAGCAACTTATGGTCACTCAATCCCCACCCTCCCCTAACCGCCCAACTAACACTAAAAGCCCTACTTGCTGCCTCGTTCATAAGCGTCACGTCAATGTCGCTCACGCCCCCAGGCCCATCGAACGTATACCGTTCGCTCGGCTCATTCAAAACGTGGAGGCCACCACCCATTCGCTTAATGCCTCGCCTCGACTGTGGCTTTGGTATCCAGACAAATACCGGGATACCTTACTAAACCACATCGAGGACGAGGCATTCGCATCCAACCCTAGGATAAATGGGCTACTACTCGCAAGTAGTAGTAACTTATCCATGTAGCCCAGGTAGGGCAGGGGCTCGCTATATTTACAATATAAACTAGCGACAATATCCTACTGAACTCCCCTTCTATCGCTACACATATACCCAGTTGTGAAGAATCCACAACTACGCAATCGTAGCGTGGATTATTCACAACTATTGCGGCGTTAGCTATAAGGTCAGTCAGGACTCTAAAACCCCCAGGAAGGCCCCGAACCACACCATTGGTGGCGTAGGGTTCCTGGAGTAGAGCAATACCGCACCCACCCTCTTTCATACAACCCCCCAACTCGCACATTACGACATAAGAGCCCTAACAGTTGAGCTGGATAATCCCCCCCATCAGTGTCTGGCGAGGACGCGCTCCACAATGCCACAATAGATAGGGCAGACAGCTGACATCATCAGATGCCCAGCTGGCCTACCCTTAAACTCACAGTTGCGACAATGGGGTGCATTGACGCAACCGGCAGCTTTGTGGCCTTCCTGACCGCACCTTCGAAAGACATCTGGTCTAGCCCTACACTCTGCCACTCTATGATCAAACCCCATACAGCGGAAGCATCCAGCGACGGGGCTATCCAGTCGCACCCTGAAGGAAAACCACTTTATGTAGCACCGACCTGCCTCTAAGAGGGCGGACATCAATTTGTCCGTACCCTCAAGGACAACATTGGTGCTACCGTCAGCGGCCACCTTCCAGGGACGACTAACCATCCTCACGTCAGTCCTCTGGGATACCGGTTCAGCCGGAGTAGTTCCTCCATGAATTCTTCATGAGGGATCTCCGTATGGACACCCTGGACTACCACCCGACGACCCAACTTCCGGTTGACAGAGACGTCCAACCCCACCTCCCCGAATTTTTTGTTATTCGCCAATCTCTCCCTCTCTAGGACGGAGGGTGATTGACCCACCTCCTTGACCACTTTTGAATAAGTTGAAGTTGCAGGCCCCTTACTCCTAACGACGACCGACCAAGTCTCCACAGGGCTCGGCGTGACCGGTGTAATAGCTTCCAGCACAGGTGCTGGAGGCGCAGGCATCGGTGCCGACGGAGCCGGCATTGACCTGCTCGGCGTCGAGGAGGGTCTCCCACAACCTCCCCTAAGGGCATCTACTTGGCCGCGAAGATGGGAATTTTCGGTAATAACCGTCATCAGGAGCGCCTCATACTTTGAGGCAAGCTGCAACAGCCCCTTCGCGGTCGCAACATCAAAATTTTTCGCATCGAACACCAATTCGTTCAACGCCCCCGTTATCCTTTTAGCAGCCGCCACGTGGCTGACTGCCCCACCCCCAACAACAACCGCTCCCCGCGAAATATCCCGCTTCGTCTCGCCACCTTTCCTGCTACCCTCTTTTGCGTGCCCGGCGACCGTTTCTTTGCCAACCGTTCTAGACGGTTGGGCAACCGCTTTCTCGGCGGTGGCCACACTGCCACTCCCGCTCCCTCCCTCATTTCCCCCAACGTTACGCGGCGACCCCGCACGCGTAACCGCCTTCTCAGCGGAGGCCACGTTGGAACTCCCGCTCCCTCCCTCGCATCTGTCCTCTTTACGCGGCGACCCTAAACGCGCCTTACTCCGTGGTGGAGACCTTACCGCTCCCGTCGTTTCACCCTCGCCTCCCGACGTGGAATCATTCACGACTGTTGAAACGGCGGATTCTCCGCTTCCAGCGAGGGCCTTCGTCCTCTTAATCCGTACACGAGGCATCCCGCTGCCCAACAAACCTCTCAGCCGAACTGATCCACTGGCGTACCACTAGCGTAGAAAGCTCACGGTCAAAAAGACTCCGGAGCAGCTGCTCTCCGGGTGCGTACGTCTGAACGCGCTGAAAAGTGCAACCCACGCAAAGGCCCGCTCAATAGCAGCGACCACCCAAGCGGTCGATTATAGCGTGCCCGCAGTGGCACAGCCCACAACCCCAACCAGTGGTCGGATTAAGGCCACTCAATTGGCCGCCGGCCGGTCCGGAGTCGACCGATGTGGCGCTGAGCCGAACCGCACCGTGGGCTAAACGGTTCGCTGATATGACCGTTGGTCCTCACAGGAGTCGCAATCTCCAACACTGGACAGACGCTTGCACCCTTTGGGCAATCCTGTCCAGACTCCCCTGACATCGAGCCGACTAAACGCCAGATGCTCAGCATAGAACTACTGGCAGGCAGTCCAGTCAGCAAGAATGCCAGCTACACTGGAACCGTGCGAAGCTTCCGCCAATAACAACAACGTGGATGACCACGTTGTCCGTATATAATAAAGTAATAGTTAAATTACTTACCGTAACTCGACGACGATTTTGTACGCAAAATTGCACAAAAATGTGTACACGCACAAAAACACTCGCGGTCAATCACCTACGCAACCGGCAATCGCACAAACAATTCTACGGAAACCGCTACGCACACGCGCCAGGCAATAACGGTGCCAACCAAATCGCGTAAACAAGTACCCGCACAAAAAGAGAATCGCAAAAATCACCGAAAATACACTTGAAAATCACAACGATGCGCACGCACGTCCATCCGCGTCGACAGTCAACTAACGAATGCCACACATGGACAGGACAAAATCAGCTTTAGTTGCTGCAGATGCAAAGCAGTCAACTTGTCAAAAATGCAAGTCAAAGGAACACCCTTTAAATGCCTGCCCCACTTTCAAGGCGCTTTCGGTACAACAGATGTGTTGAGTTTGTGAAATCGGTGCTCTTATGCATAAATTGCTTGCGTAAGGGGCATACTGTATCCAAGTGCAGAGCGGATCGATGTCGTGTATGCAATCGATCGCATCACATATTGTTGTACCAGTACCCGGTTTCCTTCCCCGCTGCATCTCATCCGCAACCATCAACCAAACATGCCATGCATACAGCGAGTATGCCGGATCGGGTAATGTTAGCGACAGTTATGGTGAATACCTGCCTGCGAGAGTGTTACTGGACTCAGGCTCCCAAGTTAACTTTATGACGGAGGACTTGGCACAAAATTTGCGGATTCGATGTCAGCACAAAAAGATAAAAATAATAGGAATTGGAAATTCCAATACGAAAGTAGGGACAAAACTAAGCGCGTTTGTTAAGTCGTGGGTAAATAATTACGAATTTTCGGCGGAATTCTGGATAATGCGTTGCATTTCGGCTAATCATCCAGACTGGCGAAATGAGCAGCGACGTCCCGCGATGACGTTCTGCAGTCTAATTAGAACAAAAGGAAAAGCAAAAGGATCTCGCGCACCTTTCGTTGATACGACGTCGATCAAGCAGCATCGCTTTTCGCAGCATCGCAGCATCCCAGTTCCCTTTCGCTACCCGCCTTTATACGAGTATACTTAAAGTTTTCAATTTATATTAAAGTCATATTGCAATAACTGTCATCATTGTATATATATGTTATACTAGAGGACCCGTGCACGCTTCACTGTGGCTGATACATAGATAATACTGCTACTAGATTATAATTATTAGTTAATGAAATGTAGCATTTCTGTGAAGCAACTTGTGTTAGTTTACAAAAAATGGATCATAGAGCATTTCGTGTGTTAATAAATCAATGCTTTTTGGAGAAAAATACTGTTGAATTTGGGCTGAGGGAAATCCATCGATGAAAAGATATTTGCTAAGCTTAAAGAGGCGAAAGTTCTGTGCAAAGTGGGTGCCTCGCAAGTTCATAATCCAACAAAAAGAACGAATAACTGGTTTTGAGAAGTGTTTAAGTGCTCTTTAGTCGTAATAAAACCGAATTTTTTCGGTAATACCCTCCCTATCAATTATGCCCAGGCTACGTAAAAATTTTTCCTAAATTTAAAATTAAAAAAAAAGTAAAATATGTAAATGCAACTACATATTTAGGGTCGGCTTTAGTATACCATCCCACGATTTCAGGGTTAAAAGTGATATTCTACTGGTTGGCCTTGCTTTCTGCGCAGCTATTTTTTCGACGATGCATTCCATGTATAATATCACTGGCTGTAATGTATTCTAAGGGTTAAAATACGCTCTTTGCCCATTCTCCAACTGAACTGCGAGATGCAGAACAGTCGGAAAACGTTCATGAATCGCAAAACTAAATACATCATAAAATGCTTCATTGCACTTCACGCATCGACTTATTTGCTAGTTGCTGATCTCATCTCCTTCACGGCCATAGCGGTTATTGGCCGCTACGTCTTTTGGTGACGTACTTGCAAACTTACTTGATCGATTTCGCAAACTGCAATACTTAACATTGATATGAGCTTTAAATGTGAATTAAACAATAATGGCGAATATGGTACAATCCATGTGTTGTCAACATCGTTATTCACAGCTCTTAATTGAATGCTAAATGTTCTGTCATTGTCGTCTAGTGAGCGAGACCGATGCAATGGATATCTATCATTTCCAGTTTGCGTTTCCGAAAGAAAAGCACGTAGCTAGTGTTTCGTGCATTTATTGTCAGACATACACACCGAAATGCGATTGTGATGTCCATAAGGTCCATCAACCAGATTGGTTTCACCACTTCGTATAATTCTTGATCTTTCTCTGGATCAGGAATTTCCACAGAAATGATTTCATCAATTTGATCTGGTGTAACCACCATCCACCAAACCAAGAACAGCTTTTTTGCCCCTCAAAAGAATAAATCTTGCATCTAACAGCACCATATATACATACGCTGCTTCAAAATTAAGTCCATCAAACATCATAGCTGTTGTTTGAAAAGTTGTGCTGTGACATCGTGTCGATCTTGCTGATTGATTACGATTTAATAATTCCGTAATCTATGATCACTATGCATTGCAAGTGAATGTAACAAATAAATCCGCCCGTCCATAATTCCGCACGTACAAGTATATAATCGCATCCTGCGGGTACTCCTGCATGGGCTTTGGGCTGCCTATATTAGCGCGATCTACTCGTGGCATCGGAACAAATTTCAATCTGTATTTGATCACTTTGTATGAAAGGCACATAAAGTTTTCACTGAATAATTTTCAGCAATTTACCTTTTGAATAGCCGAAATAATGAAAACAATCGACGTAAATTGAACGATTCAAAAAATTTAAAAAAAACAATTTAGAAAACAAAACAAAAAAATTCAAAAAAAAAGTGATACGGGAAAGTCACTTTTTGGAAATTTACGCTCGTAAGTCCATTAAAAATGAACTTTTTCATATCATATAACGGTTTAGTCAGCTATAGCTCAACTTATTTTTATATACATACATATGGCGCAAAAATAACCTTCCGATGTTTTTTGGCTGTAATTTTTTTTTTTAATTAAAAACCTTGATTCTGCTTGTGGATTATTTTTATTTGGTCTTTTAAATTTTTTTTACATCAAGTCGAAAATATGATATTATGTAAATAGCCGCCACCACAGTTGGTTGTCATTTGAGCCATTTTTATGGTATTTTCCATCACTTTGGGCAAAACTTCCGGCGATAGGTCCTCACATTCTTGACGAATATTGTCTTTCATAGCTGCAAGAGTATGAGGCTTGTTGACATAAACCCGTTATTTCAAAAAGCCCCACAAATAGAAGTCTTGAGCGGTCAAATCAGGCGATCTTGCTGGCCAATGCAATTCCTTCAGCATATCGGTTGTGGCACGTGCAGTGTGTGCCGTCACACCGTCTTGTTGGAACCACGTGTTTTCCACTCCCAATTCATCAAGTTGCGGCAAAAAGAACTCGTTGATCATTGCTCTGTAGCGCTCACCACTCACAGTAACCGTTTGGCCTACGACGTCTTTGAAGAAAAAAGGTCCTATGACTCCTCCAGCGAAAACAGCACACCATAAAGTGGGTTACACGCTGATTTTCAGTACCCCAGAAGTGTAAATTTTGCTCATTAATGTATTCGCTACGATGGAAATGGGCCTCATCACTCATGATTATTTTTGATGAAAAATCATCTTCTTCTTGGTGGTGATTAAAGATGGCTTGAGCGTATGTTGGACGCGATTGGTGGTCAGCAGCTAACAGCTGATGCACCGTCTGGACTTTGTACGGAAAAATCTTCAAATCTTGTACCAAAATTCGGTGTAAACACAGTCGACTGATACCCATTTGCGTGACACGTCGTCTGGTCGATGTTGACGGCACTTCCATGACATCCTCGGCAACAGCAGCAATATGGCCGACTCAACGTCGCAGTGTTTCACTAGTAGGCGTCGGACTGCCAGGAAATCTGCGACTTAATTCACGTTGTGCCAAAGTCACCGACTGATTATTGGTCAAATAAATAGTAACCAATAACCCGCGTTCTGAAACAGTGTAGCGTACCATTGTTTATTTACGTGTATTTCGCATGTATTTACTACACAATTGTCAAAACAGAACTGACATTAGAGGTCAATTGCAAAATTTATAGCACCTTCTGTAGTAGAACTACTTTTGCGCCACCCTGTATATGATGGGTATTTATGCAACGTGATGTGATATCATGCCATGTGATGTGACATCACGTCACTTTTGTCTGAGAAATAGAAAAGGGCTGTTTTTAGAGTTTTCCCGGCAATTATTCGATTATTTCTCGCCTTTTAGACCTACCCTGGACTACTACAAACATTTTAAAATCAAAATCAGCCCAGCTGTTCTCGAGTTTTAATCAGACTAACGAACAACAATTCATGTTTATTTATATAGATGTAAATATATATGATATCTTACGGTTTTATCAAATATAAAACCTATGTATATAATCCGTTTGATCAATTTCTAAACGGGAACAAAATACAGTTGAAGAAATATATCATCCCTATATTTTTATAAATACAAAAGGAAATCATTTACTGCCTTCTAAGCTTACCCAACAGAAAACAAACAAATTATATTCAAGTATTTACTTGCAAATCTTCCCAGCAATACCCCTTCTGTTTCTTCAAACAGTAAGCAGGATTGCTTAAAATAGGTAAGCGAAAGGCATAAAAAGCAAAATTTCCACGATCGAGAATAAAAACAAACATACATATTTACATATGCACTTATCCACATCATACTTAAAATACATAAATGCAACAAACATAAATTAGTACTTACTAACCAATACAAACAAACATTCAAATTAATATTAATATGTGACCTGGTCTACGAAAAGGGAGGGTCTACGAAAAGGGAGCTAACTTGCGAAAACTAGTTTTCTGGGAAACAGTTGTTAAAAATAAACAACTCGTTTCGTCAGTTTCTCTCAGGAAAAATTGATTTTTTGACACTTAAGCCCAAGACCTAGATAAAGGCACGTATCTAAAGGTACCAGCTTGTGATACTGAAGTTTTCAATGGATGTTATGACCAGTGGCCGTCCTTCCGGGACATGTTCACTGCCGTTTATATAAACCATCCTAAACTTTCACAAGCACAAAAGCTATACCATCTCAGGTATAAAACAAAAGGGGAAGCAGGCAGTATCGTCAAGCAATTCGCTTTAAATGACGAAAATTTTAAACTGGCTTGGGAAGCACTTGTCGAAAGGTACGAAAATGAAAGGGTTATGATAGAAAACCCAATAAAAACTTTATTGCATTTGCCAAAAATTCAACAAGAAACTAGCCAGGAATTTCAAAACTTACACTCCACAGTGACCAATTGTTTATCAGTGTTAAAAATACAAAATGTCTCCACAGAATCGTGCGACCCTATTATAGTAACCATTTGCGCAGAAAAACTGCCTGATGCTGCGTTACTACGATGGGAACAATCTCTAGTGGAAAGAAAAATAATGCCCACCTGGCAACAGATGAAAACATTCCTCACTGCTCAATACGAGATAGCTGAGCGAATAGACAAAAAAACTATTAAGCCAAAAAGTCATCAAAATTAGTCAAGTAAAAACTTGTTAAAACCTCAAGCCAGCAATAATATGCAATACAATAGACACGTTAATAAAAGTCACACATTCGTGTCAAATCAAAGTAGTCAATGCCAATCATTGTTGGAACTCTGTAAGGGAGGTCATAAATTAAGATCTTGCAAGAGATTCAAAAAATTATCCGTTTCAGATAGAAACAATCTGGTCCGTCAACACACTTTGCATAAACTGTCTGTCGAATTCTCACATGATAAAAGACTGTGAAAGCAAATTCAATTGTGTATACTGTCAACGAAGACGTCACTCATTGCTTTATGTTACCAATTTTCAAAATGTGAAGAAAAATCCATTTCAAAAAACCACGGGGTTAGTCGCTACAACTACATCAAGTAATCCCGAAACCTCAAATCCTGAAAAAAGGGAAGAACAACCATGTTGCTCTAAAGCAGCAAAAATTCAAGCGCTTCATTCAGAAAATGAAAGCAAAATTCTTTTACCCACTGCGGTCATCACCATTGAATATAAAGGTGATTTATTCAAACTAAGAGCGTTAATAGATCAAGGCTCTCAAAGATCCTTTATATCATCGAAGGTTCAAAATCGGCTAAAATTGCCAATAAAACATTCCAATTTTCAAATTTCGGGAATGGGCGGAAGAATTATTCAAAATTCTAATAAAATATGCCCAATCACCATAGTTTCTCCAAATGCGGATATACAAATAGATGCACAGCCATCGTTCTACCGCAACTTACAAATTTGCTTCCAAGCTTTGAAGTAAATAAAATACACTGGGAGAAATGCTCACAAATCAAATTAGCAGATCCCAACTGTCATATCCCATCACAAATCGACATATTATTAGGCAGTGACTTAATACTTCAAATAATTCTTGAAGGTATAGAGAAAATCTCCAATAAATTGTTAGCCCAAAATACAATCTTTGGGTGGATATTAAGTGGCCAAGTCACAGAAAAAATTAATTCGTTTACAACTGAAGTTGAAAACATTTCAAATGAATATTTAAATAATGAGCTCAAAAAATTCTGGGAAGTAGAAGAATTACCTCAGACTACTCAACTTTCAGAAGAAGACCAGGCATGCGAAGCCTATTACCAGTCCACAACAACAAGAAACGAACATGGTCGTTATGTTGTGCGACTGCCATTTAAATCCGCCTTTCCAGAAAGTATAGCTCTAGGCCACTCTAGAATCTCAGCAGTTCAGAAATTCCTAAGCATCGAAAAAAGCCTGACGAAGAAAAATGAGCTAAAATCAGCATATGATAATGTGATGGAAGAATATCTTGACCTCAATCATATGGAAGAAACTGTACCATATGAAAAAATATCCAAAGGTAGATATTTATCTATTTACCTTCCACATCATGGGGTAATAAGACCAGAAAAAATCACAACAAAAGTACGAGTGGTGTTCAATGCCTCAAGGTGTACGAGCTCAGGCAAATCACTCATTGATGTATTATATACAGGGCCAACATTACAACCTGATCTCATGTTGCTAATACTAAATTGGCGCATGTTTAAATACGTTATTAACGGGGATTTTGAGAAAATGTATAGGCAAATCCTGGTGCAGGAAGATGACCAAGATTTCCAACGCATAGTCTTCCGCAATTCAATTAATAGTCCAATTAGCGACTACAAACTTAAAACAGTTACTTTTGGCATCAACTGCGCACCCTATTTAGCCATTAGGACATTATATGAAGTTGCAAAAACTTCTGTGTTGCAAACTCAAACATATGTGGATGACATTTTATCAGGTAGCCACAATATACCATTAGCGTGCGAATCATTATCTCAAGTGATCAAAGCACTAAATTCAGTAGGTTTTCCCCTAAAGAAAATAACCTTAAATCATCCCGAAATAATCAAAGATATAAAAAAGGAAGACTTATTAGATTCCGACTTCCGTTTAAACTCGAAAAGGCCAGTACAACAAAAACACTAGGGATTCAATAGAATGCGATAACAGATCAATTCTCATATACAATTGAGTCAATATCTGCAATGTCCGCCATTACAAAACGACAAATCCTTTCCTCGGTGGCAAAACTTTTCACCCCGCAGTATGGCTTTCGCCATTAATGATTCAAGCTACAATTCTCATTCAAGAATTGTGGCAAGATGGCACTGAATGGGATGAACAGGTAAAACCTGGACGTTTAACAAAATGGGTTCAATTTGCTAACAATCTACATACTATATCAGAAATTCGAATCCCACGATGGGTAAATTTCACCCCTAACATTAACGCAGAATTACACGGTTTCTGTGATGCCTCTGAAAAGGCTTATTGCGCAACAGTCTACATACGCACTCAGTATGATAGCAAAATAACTTCACATCTTTTGGTAGCCAAAGCAAAAGTTGCACCTTTGAAGACACTAAGCCTGCCACGGCTTGAACTAAACGGTGCTCTTCTGTTAGCAAAATTAATTTCGATAGTTCAAACCTATCTAAAATTAAACGATCACAAAATGTATCTCTGGTCAGACTCAGAAATAGTTCTAGCATGGTTGGAAAAACCATCCTATACTTGGAAGACATATGTATCAAATCGCATATCACAAATCTTAGACTTAGTTGGCTCAGCAAAATGGCAACATGTTGCAAGTGCAGATAACCCCGCGGATCTGGGGGCAAGAGGTTGCAAACCACTTCACCTCACCAGCACTACACTCAGGTGGAACGGTCCCACATGGCTAACAGAATAACAAGAATTCTGGCCAAAGTCTCCTGCTCGGAATATCATACCTCCGGAAAGTCGGAAAATAGAAAATTTTCATATCACTCCAGAAGAGGATGATATTCTCCAAAGATTTTCCTCATTTCCTCGAGCACTAAGGGTAGTCGCTTATATGCACAAATTCCTCCATATACTTAAACAAAAGATGAAAAAAATATCAAACGATCCTTACATACAACTAACATATTCCGACTTGCAACATGCCAAGTTCAGTTTAATCTTGTGTACACAAACTCGCTATTTCAGCAAAGAGAAATCAAAGTTGCTTGTAAAGCGACCTCTCGAAAAGGGAAGCTCACTTCTCATGTTAAACCCATTCCTGGACGCTAAGGGATTACTACGGGCAAATGGAAGACTAGCTAACTCCAGCCTTAGTTACAATGAACGACATCCCATCATTATCCCAGCGAAATCCCGTTTTACCTATTTATTTCTAATACATCTCCACCAGCTTACACTGCATGGTGATCATCGCTTGATGCAACAAATGGTCCGACAAGAGTGCTATATACCGCGACTAAAGCCACAAATTAAAAGAACCATTTTCATGTGTAAACAGTGTACTATGTACAAGCACAAGATGCGTACGCAGATCATGGCAGCCCTACCACCTGAACGCTGCAACTATGCTTTACCCTTTACCATCACTGGGGTTGATTTTGCTGGACCTTTCCAGATAAAGGCCTCGATGCTAAGGTCTTCCTCATTTAGAAAAGTGTATGTGGCTGTCTTTGTATGTTTTACAACAAAGGCAGTACACCTCGAGCTATGTTCGGATCTGACTACTGCGGCTTTTCTTGCAGCATTTGCCCGCTTTGTCGGACGGCGCGGATTTCCTTTAAAAATTATGAGCTACAATGGAAAAAACTTTGTCGGAGGTCAAAGAGCCACGGAAAAGGAGTTTTTACAATTCATGAACGAAGTATCCCCCGAAATTGTCAAAAAATATGCACCCCAAGGCATCGATCGGCAGTTCATACCCCCATGTTCTCCACACATGGGCGGACTCTGGGAATCAGCAGTAAAGAGCTTCAAGTCCCATTTAAAGAAAACGGCTGGTAACCACAAATTCAATTATGAGGAGTTTACTACATTACTCACTTGTATCGAAGCCGTCCTAAACTCTAGATCTATCTAACCACTCTCGCAAGATCCCTCCGACTTCACAGCCTTAACCCCAGGTCATTTTCTCAAAGGAGCAGCCATTCTGGCCATACCTGAGCCAGGCGTGGAGTCGCTATCCTTATTGGGAGCCAATTAAAATCCTCCATCATGATTTCAGCCGCCGATGGAAGGAAGACTACATAAAGGACCTTCACAAGAGCTACCGTTGGAAAACTCAAGAAAAGGCACCAAAGCTTGGAGACTGCGTCCTTATACAAGATGATTGTCTCCCTCATACGGAATGGCGATTCGCCCGAATAAAACAACTTCATTACGGTTCCGACGGTCATATTCGAGTAGTTGATCTCCGCACTCAAACCGGAACGCTAACCAGACCGCTCGTCAAATTATGCTTTCTACCAACCGCCGAAGATAAAGAATCGTAAAACCGCAATGTTAATAAATCAATAAATCGGTAAAACATATAAACCGTTTACCAAATCGAAACCTCGAAAAAAAACACAAAAGACAACATAAATGTCTGATAAAAAAATGACATCCTATTCATGCCACATATCGTGGCACAAAAGTCAATATTATTGTAAATTTCACAATATATTTCTAATATCATCATTCTCATTGTCAACGCCAACCATGCGTTCGGCAGTTTCCGCCCCTCGCTCTGAAGCTGAACCAATAGCAACACCCCGGACCAACACTGCACCGGCAGCGCCTCGAACAACAACAGGCTCCACTGCGACAACGCCTCCGCGTCAAAGCACGCCAGCTGACCTGCAACGAATTCGTTGTCCACTATGCCGCCGCCCGCATCGGCTATTGCACTGCGGTATCTTCAAAGGTATGCCGCCGATGCAACGCCAGCAGGTAGCACAGGCGCACGGGTATTGCCTGAATTGTCTGGCAGCTTCCCACGCAACTCAGGAGTGCCCATCACATAATCGTTGCCAAATCTGTGTGCGGGCTCATCATACGCTGCTGCACCGCACTAGCAGACGCGACTCCGGGCGCCCACCGGCTCCTCGCGCCAGTGGTAACGTCAGGCATTCTCAAAGGAGTCCAGTGACGTACCGCCGGCGCGGACCCTCTCCAACAGAATCCCGTCCCTGGCGCCAAAACCGGGCAACATCAACACGACGCCATCAGCTTAGGCCGCAATCCCGCCGGTCAACAGGTCTCAGCAGCGTTGTAGCTACGCTACAGCGGCTTCTAGGCTAAATACTCGCCTAGGGAGGCCAGGATGGCTAAATGAGTAGCGACGTCGCATCACATCTGCATAAATTCACCACACCGAATCAACGCGAGAGAACACTACACATTAACACACATACACGCACATGCACCCAAACGCGATGACATTCTGCAGTCTAATTAGAAAAAAGGAAAAGAGAAAGGATCTCGCGCACCTTTCGTTGATACGACGTCGATCAAGCAGCATCGCTTTTCGCAGCATCCCGGTTCCCTTTCGCTACCCGCCCTTATACGAGTATACTTAAAGTTTTAAATTTATATTAAAGTCATATTGTAATAACTGTCATCATTGTATATACATACATACATATATATAGATATATATATATATATATATAACATATATATATTTAACGTTTTTTTTTAAACCGGCTGTTTTCAACTTATAATTACTTTGGCAATTTTTGTATGTATAATATACATACATTTAACGCTTAATCTAAACTTTAAATCACATTTGGTTATACCAATTTTTAACTGCATAGAAATAAAAGGTTTTACAACGAATTTCGGAATTCAGTGCATTTTTCCTTATAACAAAAAGTGTGAGTGGCCCATAAGATGAGTTTTTTGTACACAGACCATAACATAAATGTTAACGGCTGGAAAATTCCGCACAATATTAAATTGGTGGATCCAGAATTCCATAAATCAAAAAAGATTGATATCTTATTGGGTGCAGAAACTGTTTTCGATTTGTTAGCGGTTGGCCAAATTAAAAGTGGTCCTAATCAACCTACGCTACAGAAAACCCTTTTAGGGTGGGTTGTGTCTGGCAAATATGCCAGCAATCTAAGTCCTCCTCCTTCTGCAACTAGCACATTATGCCAATCTGAAGATGATTTAACGTCAATTAATTCGGTGGTCCAAAAGTTTAGGTCTTTAGAAGACCTGCCTTCAGAAACAAATGACATCAAATTCACACAAGAGCAAAAAGAGTGTGAAAATTTTTCGTGAAAAAAACTCAAGTATTGCCTTCAGGACGGCTTCAAGTCAGAATGCCATTTAAAGCTGACCGTAAGTTACTCGGTCACTCTTTTAAAACCGCAGTTCGGCGGTTTCAGGTCCTGGAGAGTAGAACGTTGAAAGATCCAGAACTTCGTAAAATGTATCTGGACTTTATGAATGAGTACAAGGCGCTGGGTCACATGAGCCCAACAAACAATAAGATCCCGAGTGAGCCACACTATCAACAACCAAATTACGTTTTGTTTTTGACGCTTCGAGTCATACTTCATCTAAAATTTCATTAAATGAACTTTTGATGGTAGGCCCAACCATCCAAGAAGAATTGTGCTCAACTCTTCTTCGTTTTCGTTTACACAAGTACGCTTTAACGGCAGACATTACTAAAATGTAATGGTGCACGAAGAAGACAGAAATTGCCAGCTTATTGTGTGGAGAGAGCATCCCTCTGAGCATATTCAAATTTTTCGACTTAACACCGTCACTTACGGCACTGCGCCTGCACTATTTATTGCAACTCGGTATTTACAAATGCTCAGCGATGCTAATACAACTAAATACCAACTCGGTTCATTGGCCATTAAAAATATCACCCTAAATTTTTCGACAGTGATTGCATTGAAAAGTCATTAAGTTTCAATGACAAAAATTCAACTAAAACACTAGGAATCCATTGGTTGTCGGAAGAGGATTTGTTTCGATTTGTTTTGGATGCCAACTTTAATGATCTGCGAGCCACTAAACGGAACATACTGTCAGTCTCCGCTCGCCTTTTCGGTCCTCTTGGATTATTAGCCCCACTAGTTACCAAAGCAAAAATCTTTTTGCAAGAGCTTTGGATTCAAAAACTAGATTGGGATGAGTCGATTCCAATGCGCCTCGACACCAGCTGGCAGAAATTCAAAGCCAACCTACTCCAGCCCTCGTCAATTAGCATTCCTCGGTATGTTAACCTATAGTCGACTGCTACATGCTAAATCCATGGCATAAGAGCGTACGGATGCTGCATATACATACGAAGCCAATCTGCTAGTGGTGTTAAATGTATGCTGCTTACTGCAAAGTCTAGAGTGGCTCCGCTGAAGACCAAGTCTCTTCCGCGTCTCGAGCTCTCGGCAGCACATCTTCTTGCCAAATTATGGTCACGAATTGCACCAATGTTGACTCGACGATTCGAGAAAATTACATTTTGGACAGACTCTGAAATTGTATTGCACTGGGTTAAAACGCATCCATCTTCATTACAAATCTTTGTCGAAAATAGAGTGTCCGAAATCCAAGAATTGACTGACAATGTACATTGGCGACATGTGCCAACAAAATAAAATTCTGCGGATCAAGTGTCTCGGGATTGTAACGTGGACGAATTGAATAATTCTATACATGGTCCACGGTTCCTCCTAGAAGACCCTGTATTATGGCCAATTAATAACCACTTCCAGCTCTCCCCAGAAAACGAAGCCTTAGAGAAGAAAAAAAAAACGCAGTCACATTTTCTGCAAATGTGAAAGATAACACTACAATGGAGGTGATTGAAAAATCTCTTCTCATCAAAAGTTGCTTCGTGTGGTCGCATATTTAGTACGATGGATCAGACGACCAAAAATGCCTACTGTGGGAAGAGCTCTGACTGCAGATGAATTAAATTTGAGTTTTTGAAAATTGTCCAGGTGATTCAACATTCTGAGTTTGCGAGTGAAATCCAAAAACTGACTAAAGGCACGACGCTACCCGCCAACTTGCAAAAACTCAACCCGTTCTTGCATGAGTACTCAGACTAAAAATTCGAATTTCGTTATCACTTATTTACGGTTCCTGCACTTTCGAAATACCACGCTGGGGCAAAAGCGTGGGTTGCGCTTCTTCGACAACGTATATGGCTAATTAATGCCAGAGAAGCTTGCAGTAGAACCGTTAGAAATTGTACACACTGCTTTCATTACAAGCCGAAGTTGCAAACCCAAATAATGGGAAATTTGCCAGTTGAAAAACTTAAAGCGTTTCGACCCTTTCTGATATGTGGCGTAGATTTTTGTGGTCCCATATATACAACGTTAAAAATACGTGGTCGACCATTCGTAAAGTCTTATATAGCAGTTTTCGTTTGCTTCACTTCAAAAGCAGTACATTTAGAACTCGTCTCGAACCTATCTATTAATTCTTTTACTTTCGCCCTCAAAAGGTTCATTGGTCGCCGAGGGAGGCCACAGAAAGTATTCAGCGACAACGCAACCAACTTTGTCGGCGCCGCGAGCTGAAGGAAGCGTTCATAGCGCAAGCCCCAGAACTAATGGGGTTCGCAGCCGATTCAGCTTCTGCTTTATACCACCCAGGGCGACGCACTTCCGCGGATTATGGGAGGCGGCCTTGAAGTCCGCTAAGCATCTGATCGTTCGCGCACTCGGCAACGCTCTACTAATGACGGAAGAGCTCTCAACGCTACTGGCCGAAGTGGAAGCCATTTTGAATTCGCGACCCCTAACACCGTTGAGCCAGGACCCCAACGACGGCGAAGCACTAACTTCAGCACATCTTTTAATGGGTTGTCCTCTGCGAGCACTGCACTATGGGGAATTTGGCCGATTTCATGGTATTAATTAATAACTTTTAAACTTAGTAAGATTTTTCGAAACGGTTTTATTATTATTGTTATGGACACCGATAGGAATGTTTTTAGAAAAATGGGCGTGGCTCCGCCCCTTCCCTGACGAAATATTATTTATTAACTTTTAAACTAAATAAGATTTTTTGAAACGGTTTTTTGTATTAGTCTTATGGAGATCGTTGGAAATAGTTTTTGGTAAAATGGGCGTGGTTCCGCCCTCCCAGGACGAGAAACAATTTTTTTATTTCATATAGAAAAGTTAATAAAGGACAACCAAATAATACAATAATAAGTTTATAAAATATTTTCATTCTCAACGAAGACAGACATAAAATAAAAATCGTCAATTTCATCTCCAATTTTCTCAATTTGATCCTGGCCTTCAAAATTGCACAATAAAAGGCTTAAAACTTCTGAAGGAAGTTCCATACTTTTATGCTTCCGACGCTTCTTCTCCGAAATATCCAACGGGAAGTATTGTATTTTCTTGTATTTTCCATAATTTGCCTTGAATGGACAATTATTTTTTGAATAGTTGCCGTCATTGGCAACCATGGATAACAATCCACAATTTGTTCCCCAGTTTTAAAACAAAATTGTTCAAATTTTTCCAAATCAATCGGCAGTTGACAAGACAAGCAAATTAATATAACTCTTAAATTCCGAATTATTTCTTTATCAACTCCGGTAACTTCTGCAAATGTTTCAAAATTGGTAAATGCTCGCCATGCCGTGTTTCCGTTGTTTTTATTGCCAGATCCATTTTTTTTTGACTTATCGACCCTTAAGCCTAGCCTCTCCCAAAACATACGCTGAATTTCCTTTTTCCGATCTGCAATCGTTTTTTTGTCCACAGATGTTGTCACTCGCCATTTCTGAACAGTTAACTTATAACCGGGGTGTAATACAAATTCAAAACATCTTATCCAGCTATGAAGCGGACTTAACCCGTGTTTTAAATTATCTAAAAGTGGAACAAACTCGAGGCACTTAAAATTTTTGTTGGCAAGGAAGTCCTTAGGTGTTGCATTACATATTGGGCATGCTTGAGAAGACGTTGTATTTGTCAGTGCATTGAGCACTTTTCCATCTATGACAGTCAAATGAAGTTGAAATTTTATGTAAATGCACTGTTTGTCGTTGAACATTATTTTGCATGGTAAAAGTTTCTTAATTTCTTCTTTGATGTTCAGGTCCTCTTTTAATATGGCTTCTCTTGTTTCTTTCAAAAACTCCAATTTGAGAGGGCGGCAAAATCCTATCGACTGTAGAGTACGGTTGTTCCATAAAACAAGTCCAGAAGCATCAATTAATCGAAGAGGCATTACGGTTGAGGCAAATAGGCATGCATCTGAATCGCATGATCCTTGGTCAGCATAGGCATGGTTATAGTTCGACTGCCCGGTACTACCATCGAACCCATAACTTAGGATTAAATCAGCTGATATAAAATCTACCTCCTGCTGCCTCATCGTATTCATAATGACTTCTTCTTGAAGCACAAAAATTCGATTAGCCATATGACTTAAAAGATCTTGCATTGGGACCTTTGCTACAGTATCGCTAATGTATATATTAGCAGGTCTGCAAAGCTTTTTTTGTTCCACAACAACTTTATATACAGGGTATATGTCGGCTTAGCATCGTCCCTAATTGCGCAATACTGCTCCTTACTTAAGCCTTGATCTAATAAAAGGTCTTTTGATGCACGAATAGGCTGCTTAATAGGGCATTTCAAAATCTCCCTTATGTCCTTTGGCTTTTCCGGACAAATTACAAGAGTATTAAGGACTACAGAAAGATCAATGAGGCCCTGAGATCGGGCAGCTTTACGGGCTGTTTGAATTAACAAGGAGACTTTGCATCCGTGTGATTTAGATAGAGCTGCAGCTTCTTTCCTCTGTGCTTCTTCTCCTTTAACCGAATAAGCCAATTTCGGGCGCCCAATTTGACGTTTCTTGATTTGATTCGATTCAGAGAAACAAAGTTTTATTGCACTTTGCAGCCAATTTGCATACTTCTCAAAATATTTTTTGTTTCTCTTGCACATCTTCCATTTACCATTTATATTTAGGCAAAATAAACTGCTTTTCTTTTTCCAATAGTTGTGGTGTTTTACAACATCAATATTTCTACTTATTTTGCTCGAAAGAAAATCAAGAATTGATCTTTCTTGGTTTGAGTTCTCCGTCACCTTATGCCATACTTCAAAAAGCTCCGCTTTCGAAAACTCGAAGATACCTGACAAAAAACGAAATTACGCAGATTGTGCGCTTTTGTGCACATTGAGACAAATTGCATTTTATTCATAACTAATGGCTCTACGACATATACCGGACTTACACTGTTACAACGATATGTATTTTTTGTAAGTCTACGTAAAGTTAATTTTTTTTCCAAAAAATTACCTTTTAGACCTGTTTTAAAATTGGCTAAATATTAGTAGGACAGGCACATATCAAAATATTAGTACACACAACATATAATACAAACCAGTATGATTTTTGTCCATCCTAAATTTTATTAATTCAATTGTTTAATTTTTAAGTATCGCACTTTCAAAGTAGTTAACCAAAAACTGCCTCTTCTCAACCACGTGCTTTTGGGCTGCAACAGCTGACTTTAACAGTGCTTAGCCTTAACAGTGCACTGTTAATTAATATTTTTGGTATGAAGTCATATGGAGCCATGTGTTTTTAATATGTTTACATAAAAAAAACCCAAATATTTAAACTTTGATAAAATGACTAAACACCATGAAATCGGGCAAATTCCCCATTGTGCACTGCCACCAGAACAAGTGCCAACGGACCCAATTCGTTGTTGCGAGAGATGGCAACTTGTTTGCTGTCTCAAGCAACAGTTTTGGCAATAGTGGTCCAAAATATATCTAACGAGCCTTCAGGAGCGCAACAAATGGCTGCACCCCAAACGCATCCTACAGCCAGGCGATCTCGTCCTCGTTCACGAAGACAACGTGCCGCCGCAGCAGTGGGTAAACGGACTCGTCGTCGCAACGGTCGAAGGCCAAGACGGCAAGGTACGAGTGAAAGACGTGGCATCCAAGGCGGGCACCATTAACCCTATTCGTACCAAGTGCTTGTGCGGACGTAGAGTACCACGTAGTGACTTAGAGTCAGTCGTATAAATAAAACGGTTTAAGTATTATTCAATTGGTTTTATTTCAATGGTTAAAGTAATTCATTACAACAAACATAAAATGCAAAGATATTTAGGGCCAATTTATTCACTCTCTCTAATGGAGCATTACGTTGTAATTTTGAGTGAATAAATTGGTCCTTACATATATAAAAGAAACGAATTCATAATTAATATTAAACTACTAATTATTTTGCACACAACTCACGCATATTATAGCCTTTTACGAGTGTTTATTGAAAACATTTTTGGTGCAAATTTGGCAACATTGCATAGAAACCTTGCATTTTTTGTAGGGGCATAAGTGACATCGACGGCGAACTGTTTTGGATGGAGGCGGTAAACACTTATTTGGGGATAATGATGCTGATATAGTGTCAGTGATAACTGCTTTATTAGTATTTGACAATCGGCTTAAACTTCTTCTTTCGATGTTTGGCATAATTAATTCCCGGGACAAATCTTTTAAAAATAATTTGCGACGAGAGCCTTTTTTTTGAATCATTCCATTTTGGATATAAGGACAACTAAATTACTTTGGATGCTATACCAGCGGCATCTATCAAATTGTAAAAATGAGCTACAGGCCATCTGCGAGTTTTTTGTTTGCTTGTAAAAGCATGGCACAATTGACCAAACGTATCTACGCGGCCTTTAGTGGCATTATAATACAAATTTATTTCCGATTTTTTTTTGTCTCTGCGTCAATATCGGCAGTGTGGTGCATCGACGAGAGCAAGAGAACAGATTTATTTTTTTTTTTGGGACAACGCTTACTAGATTCATGTTCTTTCGAAAGCCAAAAAGGTTGCTTCCTGCTTCGGGTTGCCGGGAAGGCAGAAAATTTGAAGGAATGCATGTTTTGTTCTTTCGAAGAGTTCCAACACATGTAAGACGCTTTGATAAAAGATCGAGCGATAAATCAAAACTGGTAAAAAAATTGTCAAAAGTAATGTTTCGATTTGTACGCCCATAGAATTCACAAAGCTGTTTGACAACATTCTGCGCCAAATTTGTCTGTCTATTAGCGCCTTCCTTACCCAAATAAGGTATTCCATGCAATGGATAACTCGTCTCACTGTCACATATCCACCAAATTTTCATTCCATACTTGTCTGGCTTTGCAGGCATATATATTGTCGAAATGAAACACGACCTCAACAGGGAACGAGCTGTTAATCGATGGTCAAATTAACACCAGGCATACAATATTTTCTGAAGTTTTTTATAATGATGTCCCAAATATCTCGTATAGCAGCAAATTTATCCCCCGCTCTACGAGAATTTCTTGTTGCTTTTTCATTAAATCGTAAGTAGCGCGATAAGTCAGAGAACCTGGTTTTTGACATGCAAGCTCGGAAAAGTAAACTTCCATATAAAGGATCCCAAAAATCTTTGTAGTAGCTTATTCCATTTTTCGGATTCCTGCATCAATCAGTAAGCCTATGTAGGCGCGCATCTAAATTTCATCAGTTTGCTTCCATTTTTAATTCCTAATTAAAAATTTCAAGTATGTAACATATAACTATACCAAATTTTCCTTACATAAACATAAACTGCGCTAAATAATACAACCTGCTGCTACGAAAGACAAATTTAACTGATTTTTTCTCTGTTGTGAATGATACAAGAAGAAATGAAATAAATATGTACTAAAAACATCAGCTTTGCAAATTATGAAGAAATCAACTTTTGCACGTGTTGATCCGTTATCTTTATCAAAACAATGTTTTTAGACAGTGACTGTAAGTCACTACGTGGTCTTTTGCGCAGCTATAAACATAAATTTATTTTAACAAATATCTAAAAAAAAAAAACAATTTTATTATGAATTATGAATTTTTTCAAAGGTGAATTATGATTGAACGAATATGTACATAAAATCTTGCCCAAAATTAAAAAAAATATTACAACAAGTACATCAGTTTAAATTTAAAAAGTGACTCAAAGTCACAAAGTGGTATGAATAGGGTTAAGCGCCCAATCCATAAACTCGCATTACTGCCCATGGATGTTGAAGGATCCTAATCCTGTCAAGGTGGCCGGTGTTGCGTCAAGCTTATATATGTTCAACCTAAACTAAAAATAAAACATGATATGCTGAATACAATGCTTACGACACAACATGGCATCACAACAGTGAACTAAAAACGGCGTTGTGCATCCTACTACATGAACGCATGTACACAAGACAACACAGCTCTCCATTTTGCATGTACACAATTTCGTTGTGGCCATATTAATACCTTGCACTTCAATGAAATTTTAATATTTTGTTCGAAGTGAATTTTTTTATGCAAAAAATAAGTAAATAGGTATACATTTTTGTTTTAAATTATCAATTGTTATTACAAATGATATAATGGAGCTATAATAGAGCTATTTTATGCTTTTATTTGTAAAATAACGTCAAGTTTGTAAGAGCTGTGAATAATTTTACATTTTACATATTAGTGGCATCACCACTCTTCCTCATCTCTCTATCTTCCATTCTACTGTCAACTCTACTGTCGTCCTACTGTCGTTGGCAAATATTGGAGAATATGGAAGTTAGCGAGAACGACAACTGCCGGCCTACCGTCGTGTAGTCGTGCAGCTGTCAAAATAACAGTGTCCATAAGAACGTGTGTATTTTAATATTTGACAGATGTCGTTTGTCGTTTGTCGCAACCATTGTTTTCAGCGTATGAAATTAAAATTAATTACTTTTCTGAAAAACATTTTATATTTGCATTATCAAGTTTTCCTTTATTTTGTACTTACCCTAATAATGTTAAAAATACTCATCTTAATCTATTACCATAAGTTAACGAAATGAATTGTACTTACCTCCTTTTTGTACATACCTGTATACTTATATTACAACTGCAATCGAGATCACACGCGTTTCCCTTTCTTTCGCTATTCCGCCGTCGAAATTTTCCGCAAGTCAAGTGTCCGGTACAGGCAATTGGTAAAGTTTCATTATGTGAATATTTTAAAAATATTAAACAACACGCATTTTAGTTCTCAAAAACGCTTGAGAATTTCAACCGGTATTACTCAAGCTAAGGTATATCTCAGAAAATTTTGTGTAAAAGCGATTGCGAAAAACGCACCAAGGCAGAGACACACACTGATTTAACGCTGTTTTCGGAAGCCCTAATGACGGCGATTTAAGGCCAATTCTAGTGATAGGGTCTTTGAAGTGTGTCGACTGCAGATGATGTGGTACGTCAAGCACTTTAAGAAATATGAGGTGTGTTTAAAAAGTATCGCAAATTTTGTGTTTTTTTTTCAAAAATTATTTATTAATTCATGAATATCTACATTTTTTGTCCCCTTCAAAATAGTCCCCATGAGATCATTATTTTAATGTTCGTGGTCTGAAGTTGTCCGCCATAAAACAAAAACCGGAAAATGTTTTTCATCAACGGTTTGATACAACCAGGCATGTTTCACCCATACAATTAAACCATTAGAGTATTTAGTGACAGTTCTTTAAATAAAAATTCAAAATGGTTTGAAAAGCGATAATTAAATAGTGAACGACATCGAAGGAGCGAAGTTAAAATAAAAAAACTTTGGTAAGTTGCAAGCCAAGATACTTTGATTACAAACATCTTACTTTCAGATTAGAAATGAATTAATGAAACATATATTTAAATTTTTTAATGTTTTGCATTTTATCATTTACAGGTTTTTCTATTTGCAGTTTTTTGTCTAATTAAGTTTTCTTTTATTATTATATTTTCAGGTTAATTTTTTTCTCTTTTTTAATAGCGTGCCAACAGAGCATCGCTTTTTTAAACACAAATGTGGCGCTTAATTTAAATGGATTAAATTGTTTTTAATAAAGCAGGTGAAATTAAATGACTTATCTTAATCAATAAGTCTTTAGAGAATTTCCCACTTTCAATGTGTTTTTGGAATTTTCTTATTCTGCATTATTCAATATTTAATTCTTTTTTTAAATTTTGTTTAATTTTGTAAAAATTTTAATATTGTTAAGTTTCAAATAAAAAATAAAAAAGAAAACAATAAAATTAGCATATTTCATATGAATAGAATGGTCTTTAATTCGTAGTAAAAAACATTTAGGCTTGAATTAAATTTAATTTCATGCATACGTTCAATGAAAACCCGATACATGTAAACAAATGACATAACCATACACATGATGTTTGAGTTCGTTGTTTTTGTGGGTGACATATTTACATGTGTACGCATGTGTTTTTTGTTTTTTTTTCTTTTGTGAGGAGGGAACATCGGAAGTTTGAACCCCATGTTAGTCAGAACTAACTTTAGACAGAACTAAACCTCCTGCCATTCCCCTCCATACCAACGTCAAGTATTACGTCGAGAGGATGGTTGAGTGACACTCATGCGTACGTGATGGTCAAAATACGTTCAGTTTAAAGTTGCATTTACTTGGCCCCTCCCCCATACCAACGTCAAGTATTACGTCGAGAGGATGGTTGAGTGACACTCATGCGTACGTGATGGTCAAAATGCGTTCAGTTTAAAGTTGCATTTACTTGGCTCCACCTCTGCTTGGTCTGATAACTCCCCTCGTACATTGTTTGTTGCCAACCTTTCCCGCCATATCAATGATAGTGTGTTTGGGTCGTAGTTGTTCGTTAAATTTAACAGCTCTCTTTCGCTGATACGTTGGGATTTCATAACTTTGGCTGCAACTTCGCAAGCAGCTTTCCACTTCTCTGCTGATTCGACCATTTGGCTTACCAATTTATAAGGTGTTAGGTCTATACCGAACGCATTTTTTAAATGCTGTCTCTTATAATTATAATTCGCCCAGTAGAAGAATGTGTGTTCCACATTTTCGACGGTATCAAAAATGCTTTGAAGCAGGTATGTCCTGTGAGGATTTTAGTTAAGTGGAAATCTACCTCACCGTGCGGTTTATTTGGTTCAATGTTGGGGATCAGTTGGAATGTCCACCGCCCGTTTCCGCTTTGCTCCCATCGTTTTTTACCAATTATTCACCGTCTCTGTCTTTGCAATTCCTTTTAGTACATTGTGCGGTAACCTGTTATTCGTAAAGCATTGAATATCGTTGGCAAAGAGGTCTAAAAGGTGTAAGCACGTAATTAGCATCTTCCGATACTGCGTGAAAGGCAGAGCATACTCTCAGCGCACAAGTGGTATATATCGAAAAAAAAACCACGGCGATATGATTTTATTTCGAAGGCTTTTCCCAATATCTGGTAGCAGAACAGCGCGACTGACTTAAGTACACTGGCTAATAGTCCTCTTCTATTTTGCTTCGGGTATTCAGCATTAACTGTGTCAAGACTCTGCACAGTTTTGTAGCTTTTTCGCTAAATGTTCCTTAAAGGACATCCTTGCATCAAGAATAATTGCCAAATATTTAATTGCTGGTTGTGTAGTGAACGTGGCAACTTCACGGACTTTTCTGCCAGTAATAAATGCCGCTTCAATCTTGCTCTCTGCTAGGTCCAGTTCATTAGTTTTGAGCCAATCGGTTATTAACGCTATTGTCCTGTTGGTTATCGTAACTATATCATGTACATATGTGTTTTGTTAAAAAAATAGCGATATCGCCTGCGAACCCAATGATGTGAACGTTTTTGGGTACTTTCAGGCGCGGTACTCCATCGTACCTGATGTTCCAGAGTAGCGGCTCAAGTATATCCTTGGGGTACTCCACCAGTGACTTTATAATTTTTAGACCCTTCGCTTGTGTTGTAGCTTAAATTTCTGCACTCAATATACTATACCAGGATGCCAAGTTAAAGGCTAAACTCGACTGTACAAACGTTAAGTGTATTACCGATTGTCGGCCACCTTTGTTAAATGTGCATTGATAGCCTGCATTTAAAAGCTTTATATCGAGAAAGGCAAAGGCTTCTAGTAAGGTTTTTCCTCTGCTGTTGTTACTTTTGCATCTCCATTTGTTAGCACAGGCATTAAAATCACCACCTTTTATTACATTGGTTCAGAAATCGTCAGTTCAGGGTTACCTTCACTCTCTCTGTAGAGCATAAAGAACTTCTTCTTTACTTGTAACTTTATCAAGGTCTTTGCACTCCAGTAAAGTCTCTTGGGTCAGAAGCTCAACGTGGGCTTGATCCCCAAGACATTTCTTCATGGACTCCTGAGAGTCGGTTGAAATCAATATTCCGCTTGGTTGTAGCAACATTTCACCATTTTGCGTTTTAAGTATCTTTGTGACGATATTTCCGAATTCGCTGAGTGTTTAGTCGGACTTGATTTTCCGTAGAATCTCCGCATAGGAATGGTCCCCAATTCTTGAAATTATTATCGCTTGGAGTTTTGTTTTTAGCAATTTTGCTGTCTTTTGATTGGCTTTCTTAGTAACTACATTTCACTGTTCCTCCATTAGATTATTTGTTTTTGCTTTATTATCAGGCCCTTTCATTGGCTGCGTGCATAATTTTTTGTTGCTGGCGACTTTGCCGTGGATTCAAACATTTGGGAACTTAATATTGATCGTTTGAACTGACCAATTAAACCATCATTAGTTCTCCAGTGAGTGTAATGCGACCTCTTTTTTGTCTGGGCGTTCGGGTGGATCTATAACCTCTACTACTGCTTGTTTTTGCAATTGCGAGATCTTGTCTATTATGTTTCGCATGTGTTGGTTAACATGCCTTTGTTTTTGGCCATGGGTGAGCGCGATTAACTTTTCTATTAGTATGCCCAGATCAGCAAACGCACTCTTTCCTTCTCTCGCTCTCTCGAGCTATAGGTACGGGGTTCGGTCCTGCTTTTAGTAGTTTTTAACCGTACAGTTTATGGGGTGTTAGAAGTTTTCATAAAATTTGTATTCAACAAATTAGGTTGCTGTAGCTTTAGTAGTTTACAAATAGGCTCATTAAACTTATTAGAGGTCGGGGCCACGCCACTTTTTCAAGGTTTTGTGTCCACATGTACTCCTTGCTACTGCGATCCCGTGTGTCAAATTACAGTTTTGTAATTTTTTTAGTGCTTTGTTTTGGCACTGTATAGGTTTTCGGTTAATGGCGACTTGTGGGCGTGGTGGTGGTCCAATTACGCCCATCTATGAACTCAATTTTCACACAAGCTAGGTGTTAGGTGAACAAAGCTATTCCACTCTTTAGCAACAGTAATTTTTGTTTGCATAGCATTTTGAATATGCTGATTGTTGCTATTGAGCAAAGCGGTTTTTTTTACAATCCACCATGTGGAACCGGTAAGACATTTTTAATATCACAACAGAAAATCTCATCGCCAAGGCATTCCGGTAATTTTTTTTGATGTTTTTTGTGATGTAGAAATTTGTTGAGCAAAGAATTTGCATTAAATTTTACGAAATCAATTTTCTGTTGCGGATACGTTGAGGATGGTGCAGAAAGCCTTTGGTGATGAGGCTATGTCTAAAGAAAATGTTTACAAGTGGTATAGTGAGTTCCAAGCCTGCCGTGAAGGTGTCAAAGACGAAGAGCGTCCTGGGCGACCATCAACCTCAATCGACGAAGCTCACGTTCAACAAATCAAAGATTTGGTGTTGAAAAACCGTCGATTAACAATTTTATTGACTGCTAATGAAGTTGGCATATCGAAAGACTCAGCCAATACCATTTTTAAGGATGGTTTGGGCCTTAAGCGCGTCAAATCTCGACTGGTATCGAAAACATTGAATTTTTTGGAAAAAAGGCGTCGCGTTGAAGTGTGTGAAACGATGCTTTCCGACTACCAGGGTGTCATAAAATGCATTATAACTGGCGATGAGACTTGGATCTACTAAAAGTAGGGGAATAGCTGCAGTGTTGATAAAAAGTTAAATCAAAATTTGAGATTATTGAATACTGGCTTCCAAATATTTTCGAAGCATTGCACAGAAAAACGCAATATTTAAGCGGCAACGTTAAAGTTTTTGTTGGTGTTATCTCACGAATATTTAAGCATTCGTTCTTATGATAAAGTGTTGAAATATTTTAAACGACTATAAATATGTATGTATATCCGAAAAATTGCAAACTGATCCACCCTCAGTAATAATATAGTATAATTGCTGGATTTTGGGAATGGTGGATCAGAACTGCAACCAAATCCGCAATGCATTATACTGGCGGACAATTCGTGCACTCCTGCTCACGAAAAATAAAGTTATTAATTGAGAGTATATTTCGGAATGTAAAAATTAGTTATTTGGTCCAAACTCGCTAAGTAATCGGGCTACATTAGCATAGTGAGCGTTATTTCACTAATTTTGTCACTGTGATTAAAAGTAGCATGTGAATTGCGGTAACAGTTCGATTTAGTGAATTGCGATAGAAATATTTCTTATTATTGGGAATATTTTTAAATGCAAATGTTGAAAACCAGTCTTACAACTACTTAAGGAGTTTTTTAGATTTATTTAACTTTTTTTTATTATATTTATGTTAAAATCAATTTTGAAATCTTATGTGATGAGTTTTAAAAATAACTGTAGAGTAAAAACTTTTTTACTTGTCACAATGGCAATTAACAGCAATTATCGAAGCCACAGATATTGAAAAGTCTCGATATCGCTCATCATTACATTAGCCGAAAAAATGTATATGTACATATATGAAATTAATATCCAGATACAAAAGTTGCCAGGCTATCAGATATATATAATAGAGAAGGTTTTCGGCGCAGAAACGTAAAAATATTTTTGGTAAACTCGGACAAGATAAGCAAGTTTTACCACTGCCAGGAGGAAGGAGAAATTTTAACAGTGGCGCTTGAACAGAGCAGAGCGTTGAAAAAAAATGTGATCATTCACTTTGGCCAGAACTTCCGGCGACAGCTCCTCACATTCTTAACGGATATTGTCTTTAAGAGCTGCAAAAGTTTGAGGCTTGTTGACATAAACCCGCGACTTTAAAAAGCCCCACAAAAGAAGTCTAGAGCGGTAAAATCAGGCGATCTTGCTGGCCACTACAAATCGCCAAAACGGGAGAATAGGCGCCCGGGAAATGCATCCTGCAGCATATCGGTTGTGGCACGCAGTGTAGCGTACCATTGCTTATTTACGTGTATTTCGCATGTGTTTACTACACAAATGTCAAAACATAACTGACATTAGAGGTCAATTGGAAAGTTTATAGCATCATCTGACTTTTGCGCCACCCCGTATTTGTATACGTTTACAATCATATGTTTGGTGATGATTTATTTATTTATTATTTGTAAAATAATAATACAATTATTATTATACATTATCAATAAGGAGCAGAATTATTTACAAGCAATATGCTTTTATGAACTAAAAATATATGTTAAAAATAAATTTAAAAAGAAAAGATAACTTATTTATTATTATTATTATTATTTATTTAACTTTGTACGAGATAGGAATACAGATATTTTAGTGATGTCTACAATAGACGTTATTTTTAATAAATCAAGAGCTTTATTATTCTGAAAGATACTGGTCCTTGCTGAATTGAAGAAGGGACATTCCTCCAGTAGATGTGTTATGGTTAAAGACGACGAGTTACAATATAGGCATGTTGAAATACGGGTTCCATTCAATAAATCAGAATGCGTTTATGTCGTATGACCAAGACGAAGGCGAACAAAGGCTTTTATATCTTGGCAACGGCCTGATGGTAGATTTTCCCCCTCTTTTTCCTTCCATGGCGTTTTCATCGGCCCATTCATTTCGGGTAATACCGGCTTGTCCAGGGATCCACATAATTTTTATGTTTGTGTTCTCAATTTGTATGATTCCAATTAACGCAATGAGGTAGGATTCGTTGGATGCATTTAGTAGAGCTGAGATTATAGACTTGCTATCAGTACAGATGAGTGTTTTTAAGTTGGAGTTTTGTACTAGGGATAGCGCATTATAAATGGTTGCTGCCTCTGCGGTGTATACTGAGCTGCAGTTGGGCAGGTTTCCAGCTTTTAACGTATTTCCAACGTTATCAACAATAGCAAAAGACGTGTAGAAGTCAGCCTTCGAAGCGTCTGTAAAAATGAGTTTCCAGTCTACGTAGTAATGCACAATGAGCTCTTTGAACAAACTTTGATATATCCTGGGATTAGTGTTCTTTTTTTGATTTTTTTTTCGAAGATGTAGCTCGAACGAAGATTCTTTGAGTAGCCATGATGGGGCAAAAGAAATAGACTTTTCCTCCGGTGTAGTTATAATACCTAGATCCTTACCTAATTTAATGCATTTAGAAATATGTAGTATAACAGGTATTAGAGTTTGTAACGTCGGTCTATTTGGGTTTTACTATACCCTATAAGAGCTTGTTATTGTATAATAGTAGTTTTGGAATAAGCTTTTGCGAAGTATGTAAAACTCTTTCCTTTGCTTTATGCTGCTTTTGGCACAACTGCCGTAGATAGGGAGACCAAATCAATCTTAGATAAAATCAACGCTCTTGCAATATTGATGAGAGAAGAAATGTGAAATAAACATTATTTTGATGATAGATACTTAATTAAATATTCCTAGAAACTAGTTGCTTGCGAAGATTTGTACAATGTTCTTTAAACGTAAGTCTCTTATCGAATATTAAACCTAGGAATACAAGACTAGTAGTATTTACAATATTTACATTATTATAGCTTAGATTGAAGTTATAACATTTATGTTTTCTACGGATGTGGAATAATTTGCATTTGTTTATAGAAATATTGGCACCTGAACAATTGGACCAATGTGAAATATCAGTAAGGATTTTTAAGAGGGTATTTTTTACAGTATTTAGATTATTCAGCACATCATCAGCATAAATAATATATAATGAGTTTATGTTTAGAGATTATCGTACTGATTTCGTTAAATGTGATTACAAATACGAGTAGTATAATAGATAATGGTGATCCTTGTGGTATTCCGTTGTACATATTGTACGTGTTCGAAGAAGTGTTATTGATTTTAGTCATAAATTTCCGATTGACTAGGAAAGATTTAATAAAGCTAAATATTTTTTCACCAGTTTTCCACTTCTCAAGCTGTCGTAGAATAACATGAGAACCAACTCTGTCGAAAGCTTTTTCGAAATCCAAACTGAGACTGGATATGTGGTATTTTTTCAATAAAGCAGTTTTGGCCAATACATCAAAACAGAGTAAAGCATCCATAGTGCCTTGGCCTGTCTTAAATGCCACTTGGTTTCGACTGGGAAGGTTTTTATTTAATGCGAACCGAGATACGTTTTATATTATTTTTTCTAATAGTTTGCCCATGCAACATAGGAGTGATATTGGCCTGTAACCGAGAACATCTGTAGACACTACATTGGATTTCGGAATGGCTACTATGATCGCGTTTTTGCAGCTTTGAGGGTATACACCTTGACATAAAGTATTGTTGTACAATTTAATAATTCTATTTTTTAGACTTGAAAGACAGTTTTTTAGCATGGGATAAGAAATTCTGTCTGCACCGGGCGTCTTGCCTGACATTGAAGATAAGGTAAAATCGAATTCAGCAATGGTTATGTCAGATTCGGTAATATATGGGGGTGAGTGATCTTTGCTGTACCTTCTACTGAAAAGTTCATTTTTATTTGATACAAATGATGCGTGGAAATTTAGTCTTTAGAATAATTAGACCATACAGAGGTGAAATGATTAGCTTTGTCTTTTGAGTCGAAAATTGGACCATTTGGAATGTTCATACATTTAAGATTAACTTGCGTATATGAGCTTGAGAGCATGGGCTTATTCGAGTTTAGCAATACTGCGCAATATTGCGCAAACATCATATTCGATGTAAAAATGTGGCAACTCGTGTAAAAGTCAGACGTTCGAGAGAGTAAAAATTTGATACTGGATGCGCGCCAAATGTCACGCATCAAGAATTTTTGTACTGCGCGCAATAATGGAAGAAGAGAGATGAGTAAAAGTGGTATTTATTGAATTTGATAATACATGTTAATTACAATTAATTACACAATTATAAAAAGGAGACACTCGAAAATTATAATGTTGATTGAACCGCTGCGCCGAAGACCGCCAGATGTAAAAAGATGTTTTAGCTGCGTGTCGAAGATCGCCAGATGAATAAAAAATGAGGTTTTAGATGCGTGTCGAAGATCGCCAGTTGTATAAAAAAATGATGTTTTAGATGCGTCGAAGATCGCCAGATGAATAAAAATGATGTTTTAGATGCGTCGAAGATCGCCATATGAATAAAAATGATGTTTAGATGCGTGCCGAATATGAATATAAAAAGTGTTTTAACTGCGTGCCGAATATGAAAAACTAGTATATACGTCCGCCGATGTGTACGTATCGAAAATCGTGATCGAAAAAAGCCCGTTTACTTCCAAGACGAAGCTTTTTGCTCGTTATGCGGTGGTGGATTAGCAGTTGCGTGTACTCGTATTGGTATGTGTGTGTTTTCTGCTGCTTCCAATGGATGTGTGGGGTGTGGGAAAACAGCTGTCTTCAGGTGTGGTGTATGTGCCAGTGTTGCTTGTGAGTGGGGTGTTGTGTGGTGTAGTGGCGCGTTAGGGCGGGAAGCGTAACTCATTTAGCCACATACATTATCGTGATTTATATTTTCAGTGAAAAATTAAATTCACAGGTTACACAACTACTTGTAAGGTCCCGAAAAGGAAAAAGTCCGTCCTATGGGGTAAGGTCCTTGAAGATATGCGTTTTATAAATCCGGAAATGTCGCAAACAAAATAATTTATGCAAAGGAAATTTTTAAATTTGTTTGCGACGTATAAGAGGAATAAAAAACGTAACGACGCGACAGGTCGAGGTGCCACGACGTGGGAATATTTCAAAGATTTTGACAACGTGTTTGGAAATAGACACTCCATTGAGCCTTCAATAAGGAACCTCCAGAGCCCACTGTAATATTTAGTTAAAAGTGGAGTGAGTGAGGAGGAAAGGTGCGTGGAAGAAAGGGAGGCAGAAGGTGTCAGCCGAAAAAAACGACAAAAAACTATTGCATATGAAACATTGGATTTTTAAAAGAAGAAGCGCGGAAAGAGAAGATTCGAAACGAAGAAACTATGAAGTTCGAAAATTAAAAATTGCTGGTTGACAACGAAAGGATTAAAGCAATGTTGGATTTGTGGCAAGTTTTGGAGGGATTGTGCCAAAAATAAAAAGTAATCATTTTATAACAAACTTTATGTTTATATTAATATAATATCTTCTTCTTCTTTACTGGCGTAGACACCGCTTACGCGATTATAGCCGAGTCGACAACAGCGCGCCAGTCGTTTCTTCTCTTCGCTACTTGGCGCCAATTGGATATTCCAAGTGAGGCCAGGTCCTTCTCCACTTGGTCCTTCCAACGGAGTGGAGGTCTTCCTCTTCCTCTGCTTCTCGCGGCGGGTACTGCGTCGAATACTTTCAGAGCTGGAGTGTTTTCATCCATCCGGACAACAGGGCCTAGCCAGGGTAGCCGCTGTCTTTTAATGCGCTGAACTATGTCATTGTCGTCGTATATCTCGTACAGCTCATCGTTCCATCGAATGCGATATTCGCCGTGGCCAACGAGCAAAGGACCATAAATCTTTCGCAGAACCTTTCTCTCGAAAACTCGCAACGTCGACTCATCCGTTGTTGACATCGTCCAAGCCTCTGCACCATATAGCAGGACGGGAATTATGAGTGACTTATAGAGTTTGGTTTTTGTTTGTCGAGAGAGGACTTTGCTTCTCAATTGCCTACTTAGTCCGAAGTAGCACCTGTTGGCAAGAGTTATCTTGCGTTGGATTTCTAGGATTGTTGGTGGTGTTTACGCTGGTTCCAAGATAGACGAAATTATCTACAACTTCAAAGTTATGACTGTCAACAGTGACGTGGGTGCCAAGTCGCGAGTGCGACGACTGTTTGTTTGATGACAGGAGATATTTTTTTTTATATATATAATTTTGCCCTCGTTCACTGCCAGACCCATTTCTTTTGCTTCCTTGTTCAGTCTGGAGAAAGCAGAACTAACGGCGCGGGTGTTGAGGCCGATGATATCAATATCATCGGCATACGCCAGCAGTTGTACACTCTTATAGAAGATGGTACCTTCTCTGTTGAGTTCTGCACCTCGAACTATTTTCTCCAGATGCAGGTTGAAAAAGTCGCACGATAAGGAATCGCCTTGTCTGAAACCTCGTTTGGTATTGAACGGCTCGGAGAGGTCCTTCCCGATTCTGACGGAGCTTTTCGTGTTGCTCAACGTCAGCTTGCACAGCCGTATTACTTTTGCGGGGATACCAAACTCAGACATCGCGGCATAAAGGCAGCTCCTTTTCGTTCTGTCGAAAGCAGCTTTGAAATCGACGAAGAGGTGGTGTGTGTCGATTCTCCTTTCACGGGTCTTTTCCAAGATCTGGCGTATCGTGAATATCTGGTCGGTTGTTGATTTACCAGGTCTAAAGCCACACTGATAAGGTCCAATCAGTTTGTTGTGGGCTTTAATCTTTCACACAATACGCTCGACCGAACCTTATATGCGATGTTGAGGAGGCTAATCCCACGGTAGTTGGCGCAGATTGTGGGGTCTCCTTTTTTGTGGATTGGGCAAAGCACACTTAAATTCCAATCGTTGGGCATACTTTCGTCCGACCATATTTTGCAAAGAAGCTGATGCATGCACCTTATCAGCTCTTCGCCGCCGTGTTTGAATAGCTCGGCCGGCAATCCATCGGCCCTTGCCGCTTTGTTGTTTTTCAGGCGGGCAATTGCTATTCGAACTTCTTCATGGTCGGGCAATGGAACGTCTGCTCCATCGTCATCGATTGGGGTATCGGGTTCGCTTTCTCCTGGTGTTGTGCGCTCACTGCCATTCAGCAGGCTGGAGAAGTATTCCCTCCATAATTTAAGTATGCTCTGGGCATCGGTGGCTAGATCACCTTGCGGGGTTCTGCAAGAGTATGCTCCGGTCTTGAAACCTTCTGTAAGCCGCCGCATCTTTTCGTAGAATTTTCGAGTATTACCCCTGTCGGCCAGCTTATCCAGCTCTTCGTACTCACGCATTTCGGCCTCTTTTTTTTTCTGTCCACAAATGCGTCTCGCTTCCCTCTTCAACTCTCGGTATCTATCCCATCCCGCACGTGTTGTGGTCGATCGTAACGTTGCGAGGTAGACAGCCTCTTTTCTCTCCGCTGCGACACGGCACTCCTCGTCGTACCAGCTGTTCTTTTGCACTTTCCGAAAACCAATGGTTTCGGTTGCAGCTGTACGTAAGGAGTTTGAAATGCCGTCCCACAGTTCCCTTATACCGAGTTGTGGCCGAGTGCTCTCAGAGAGCAGGAGTGCAAGGCGAGTAGAAAATCGTTCGGCTGTCTGTTGTGACTGTAGCTTCACGACGTCGAACCTTCCTTATGTTTGTTGGCGTGCGTTTTTTGCTGCACAGAGGCGGGTGCGAATTTTGGCTGCAATAATATAGTGGTCCGAGTCGATGTTAGGACCTCGGAGCGCACGCACATCTAAAAAACTGGAGACGTGTCTTCCGTCTATCACAACATGATCGATCTGGTTGGTGGTTTTTCGATCCGGAGACAGCCAGGTAGCTTGATGTATCTTCTTATGCTGGAATCTAGTACTACAGATAACCATATTTCGGGCCCCGGCGAAGTCGATCAGCCTCAGCCCATTTGGGGATGTTTCCTCGTGGAGGCTGAATTTACCGACCGTAGTGCCAAAGATACCTTCTTTGCCCACCCTGGCATTGAAGTCGCCAAGCACGATTTTGACATCGTGGCGGGGGCATCTCTCATAAGTGCGCTCCAAGCACTCATAAAAGGCATCTTTGGTCACATCGTCCTTCTTTTCCGTCGAGGCGTGGGCGCAAATCAGCGATATGTTGAAGAACCTCGCTTTGATGCGGATTGTGGCTAGACGTTCATTCTCCGGAGTGAATGATAGTACTCGGTGACGGACTCTCTCTCCCACAACAAATCCAACACCAAACTTGCGCTCCTTTATATGGCCACTGTAGTAAATGTCACAAGGACCTACTCGTCTCTGTCCTTGTCCCGTCCATCGCATTTCTTGGACGGCGGTGATATCAGCCTTTATCTTTACGAGGACATCTACCAGCTGGGCAGCGGCAGCTTCCCAATTAAGGGACCGGACATTCCAGGTGCATGCCCTCAAATCATAGTCCTTAATTCGTTTGCCATGGTCGTCATCAAAAGGGGGGTCTCTCATCCGAGGCTGTGTTTTGTTTTCATTGGGGGTGTTTTTTTACGTGGCGGGTCCCAAACCCAGCGCACAACCCTAAGTTGGGAATGTTTCGCCTTCTGACTTTAGCTCGCCTTCAAACGGATGTTCTTAGGCTACCCAGAGGATACTTGGTCAAAGACCGGAAGTCGTGAGCTGCTTGAGTCATATGTAAAAGAATCGTTTCTGGCCACTCCCAAGTGAATGGCGATCAGGAAACTTTCCTCACTTGCGTGAACTTCTACACATGACTCCATCCTCCAATATAATTTAATATAATATATATTATTATTATAAATATAAGTATGAGTTCCTGTTTTCAATAAAATAAATATTTATTAATTAATTAATGTTTCAGTAAAAACGAAACAGAAAATGGTTTAGTATTCTAGGGTAGGTGATTTTAATAAAATTAACTGATATAACAAGGTTTCAAACAGTTAATAATTTATTTGATATGTATATAATAATAAATAGCATTTTCAAGTTATTTGAGTTATCTGATAATTCCTTCATTAGTGTCATTTATATTTTCAGGTAGTTCAATCATATCGTGATCATTTGAATTTTCTAAATTTTCAGGCATACTCGTATGATTGTCTTCAGAATGAACCGAATTGCTTCGCAGTATAGGATTATGTAAAATTGCGCAAGCTAATATCACAGTTGATATGTCTTCTATACTTCGCAAATCAATATGATTCAATATTTTGAACTTAGCCCTGATCATGACAGCTAAGTGGGTAGCCGATGAACACATCTAAACAACATAACTTACTTTCGCATATGGCCGTAATAATTGAATATATAACACCTATCTTAAAACAGATCTATTAGCCGAGTACATACCTGCAAAATAACTGAAAAATTTCCTCTACGGTCATAATAATTAATTGCATCTGTTTGAGGTGTGTTAATTTTGAAATGCGTTCCATCTAAGCATCCGAGAGGAAAAGGAAATGTATTTACCCGGCTTGTTTGAAAGTTTTCCATTATTTTTTCTGCTGTGAAACTGACGGCTAATATATTTAGTTTTTAGGTTTGCAGGTTGTCTTGATTCTTTTCAGGAAAAGTTTGTGGGCAGTTCCTTGCCCAACATTAAATCTATCGGGAAGCTCGCGATATGTCACTACTATTGCTTAGCTTCCAAAGAATCATATGGAAGGAATGTTCTAAGGAATATTCCCCGTGTGGTGTTGACCAAAAAGGTTCTAACGCATTTTTCAAGTCCTAAGGCAACTTAATTTATTTATCAGGCACTTCCAAAAAGTAAACAACACTACTTACTGCAAATGTTTCACGAGTCATGCGAAAATGCGTGAAATATGTATCATCATGTTATAATGGAATTGTTTTCCATACCTTTGTCATCTTCGTCGCTGTCCTCTTTTTTGAAATTTCAGCAAGGAACCACTTTCTATTTCTTAAAAAAATTTGTTTTCTATTTTTTCCATACTTGAACAGCAAGTTATTATCACTGCTTTCAAAATTATCTCTCACTATATTTATTAAAAAATTCATGGTTAAACTTTCGCATTCGGTCCCAATTCGCGCAAAATGTTGCAATTATTTTTCTTAAGTGTCAGCTCAGCATCTGCAACAGTGTTGCAAATTGAGTATCAAAGCTGCAATATTGTCGCAGTTATGGAGTGCCTTGAATAAGCCCCATTTTTATGTCCACCCATAATTTCTTCAGATTTGTTAACGGGGTGATAGCTTCGGTAAGTTTTTGTAAGCTTTTAGCTTCATTGATATTTTTTCGAAACACTGCATTGGATTTTTTGTATTTTATTTGATTATAATCTTCATAATTATGAATAGAGGAGTTCTTTTGTAAATTGACCATAGTGATTGTTTTTCTTCTCAAAATTTAGATAACTCAGTAGACCAGTAAGGCACATGATTTTTAAAGCTTTTTTTACCAGTTTGGGGAATAGAGAGGTGAGCAGAGGTCTTGATTATTTTGGTAGCGACAATATTTCTTTATTTATATTATCGACAATGGGATTTGCAGCAGAATAACTTTCATAGAGTTGCTAAAATTTGGACCAATTTGCAATGTCCAACAGAAATTTAGGCTTCGACGATCCTTTTTTGGTTAAAAGGGTTGATAAGTGAGTTATAATGGGAAAGTGATCGCTGTTATATAGATCAGTGAGTGTTTGGCTGTTAAGTTTGGTGGCGATAGAAGAAGAACAAATGACTAGGTCAACATTCCTGAATGAATTATGTGTAGAAAAATGCGTAGGAGAACCATCGTTTTAAATTGGCAAGTTTTCCGCTAATAAATGGTCTTCTATGGTTAGTATATGTATGTGGAACCCCAAAGAGGGCTTCAGGCATTGAAATCGCCAAGTATAAGTACGGGTGTTTGGATAGGTCCGATAATATCTTTGATATTAAAGTTTTGGTATGGTGGAATGTAAATTGTTAAGATCGTTAATTTAAATCCAGTAAATATTTTGTGAGAACTAAATATTTTTAACCAGAATTTGGTCCACACAATCCATAAAGGCACACCATATTGTTCACAACACAACGGGGAAAACCATGCCACTTCTAGAAACACAAGAAGATTGAGAAACCAGATATGCAGATGAAATGACAACAAGTATGCTTATGCAGCGGTAAAAACACGCCACGCAAACAACACAACGGGATAACCACGGAGGTAAAATCACGTCACTGCCAGCAACGTACGCCATCCCAGCAACATACGCCACCCCAGCAACACACGCCATCCCAACGCAACATGTTGCGAATCTGTTAGGACGCAGCACAATGATCAGTCAGTCAGTACGGGACTGTGACCATTGTAGAATCATACAAGTAACAAAAGAATCTCATGGTCGTCAACAGCTGAGATCACCTGATCGAAATAGTTGATTTTTCGGCACAGAGATTTAAATAAAAGGACTTAAAAATAGTAAAGAGGTTGCAGTATAGGTGCATTAGCAATATTTTTTGGTTGTTTGGTTCCTCAAGAGGCCTATTTTCACACATATAAAATATACAATACTAAACAAAACTATTTGTAATAATTTAAACAAAAATAGATAGATTCTTCAAATATTTTTAATAAAGTAGAAAAAATTTACCAATATTTTCATACAATTAATAAAATCTTAATCAAAACTAGGTAAATTTAATTTTTATGAATTTTAATAATTTGAAAATTTAACAAAAACGTGCTTAAAATAAAAAATTGGATAGCATAACACGGCAACACATTCGTGCCTCTTCTAAGGCATTTGGCCGTTTCAGTAGTAGAATATTTAGGAAACCCTAACGGACTGCCTGGGCTTTTGCCCTGAGTCTTCCCTCCTTCCATTGCATTCTTAATGTAATTTCTGTCATTCTACAAGCTTTCGCTTGTGTATGTATGGGTGAAAATGATAGGCTTTGTACTTGTAGGCTTATACAATGACTGTGACAGCGTACACACGTTCAGAATCAGACTACGCAGTGAGTTTATCCTCTAGCTAGTCTGGGCACCCTGACTTTTGAACGCCGTGTGTTAAGGATGAGCCTGGTAGTGAGTTCATCCACTGACCAACTCAACCTTTAACATTGCGGTCGCCAACACAGTCTTCCGTAGTCCGGTATCTTTACGTGGTAAAAGTGGTTGAACAGCACATCACCAGCGTAGCAGAGGCGTTTATACCAGGACAGCGTCATTGAAGGCTACACAGGCGTCGGCAGAAGTAGCCGAGCGTAGTCGTCTTAGCACGCGAGCGTCAACGTATACGCCGGGAGTGGTAAGAAGGTGACCGTAGCTATTGAAATAAAAATGACTCGAGACTAAATCGACCGTCAACCAGTCAGGAACTTCGAAAATTCGAAAGCATGAGTGGAGTGACGACCGTGGCGGAGCATAAAGTCACTATGACTGACGACCGCCCTATCAAGCAACAATATTTTCCGCGGAACCCAGCGATGTAGGCTATTATAAACGCGGAGAACGACGAGCTGCTGTCGAAGGAATGTATCGAACCGTCTCATAGCCCAAACAGCGCACCGATTTTATTGGCTCAGAAGAAGAACGTTCCAGAGGGTACTCGACCATTCGAGGAACACATATAGAATTTGGGGAAGGTACTGCAGAGACTACAGCAGAACAACCGTCGAATTAACCCTGAGAAATGTGAGTTTCTCAAGAAGAAATTTAGACATCTAGGTCACGTGATCAGTGACAAAGTTGCAGCAATCCAGGAGCTGAAGCCCCAACTAACATGAAAGCCCCCTGATATCGCCGTCTGTACGTATTGTACCCGACTTCGCGACCATGAGCTCTCTTGAAGAAAAGGAAACAGTAGAAATGGGGACGCCAGCAACATCGGCATTGGTGCTGTGCTGAAATAAAATCTGGAAGAAAGCGAACGCGTAATAGCTTACGCCAGCCGAAAATTGAATGAGAAACTATTCAGCTACCAAAAAGGAGTGCCTCGCCATAGTCTGGGGAATCCGGAAAATGAGACCCTACCTAGAGGGATATCGATTTAATTTTGAATTTCATAAAAAGCTCTTCCGGTCGTATAGCACGATGGGCTTTAGAATAACAGCAGCATGCCTTCGAAATCGAGTATCGTAAAGGCGAACTCAACCAAGGAGACCATAGACCACAAGGCAAGCGACGATGGCTCCACAATGCAAATGGTGGCGAAAGCGAGTAGGGAAAGTTCGCGAAAACCCAGAGAAATACGAGGATTACATGGAAAGGATGGCCAACTTCATCGGAACATTCCGTGTCGATCCCACAGTGAAGAGGCTGTACCCTGGAAGCTATGTGTGCCTAAACCCCTCCGCGTAAGGGTGCTACAAGAGAACCAAGTTATACCCACATGGGCATACGCCGGGCAGTACCCCTAGTCGCCAACCGATATTACTGGCCCGGAATGTTCCGCGGCATTAGCCAGTACATACGCCAGTGTGAGTCCTGCCAGAAAAAGATACAAGGAAGGACAGCAGAGACCTGCAGGGAAAATGCTTTCACAGGTGGCACAAAAACCGTTTGCCACAGGTTGCACCGACTTCATCGGAACATTACCGCGATCAACTCATGCCAATACAATGCTACTGGTGTTTTTCGACCGCTTCAGCAAGTGGGTTGAATTAGTTCCCAAGAGGCGTGCTACAGCTAAAGGACTTCGTCGCGCATTCAGAGAAAGAATCCTCGCAAAATTTGGCGTTCTGATCCTTATTTACTAGTACATTATAGCAACACTATCTAAATAAATTAGGGGTACGCAAGCAGTTCACCGCACCTTATACCCCTCAAGAGAATCCCACGAGTGAATCGTACGATCAAACGAATTATTGCATAACTCAGCAAGCTACAACACCAGCAATGGGACGATTTTCTCCCAGAGATCAAACTCGCAGTAAATTCCAGCATTTCGGCCCCCTTCAGAATCGTTCGGCAAAATATGGAGAGGGTGTCGACGGATCAGGCCCGCCATTATAACCTGAGGGAGAGCTAATTCTCGCAAAGGAACATCATCTCCCTAAAGCCGCGATCGGGTTCGTCCTTATGGTTCTTATAAAATTCTCAGATACATTTCACCAGTGATCGTACATGTTCGAAAGATCGACGGGGACAAAGAGAAAACAGTGAGCATCAGCGAATTGAAGTTGTACAACACTGCCGCAGCAATGTAAAAAAATATATGTATATTCTTTTATTTAAACAAGCATCGCTACTGACCAAACGAGTAAATCAAATTCATTCGACCGTGAGCCGTCACAAGACAGGACCAAGAGATTTTTATACAAGATGAATAACGAAGAAAAGTGGACACAAAGTGTGAAGCGATTCCGCGAACGGATGGGGAAGAAGCAAAGATAGCCCCCCAGGACACAGGAACTGGACGCAGCGGCCACCTCAGGCACTAGAAGTGCTCGATCGGCACGCGCAGACGCGGGGCACTGAGTTAGCGACAGCGAACTATGAAGCAAACCCTTGCACGGCTAACATACCCAACGCCGCCACATCGCACTACGTTAAAACTACTTCTACCGTGAACACCACCGGCAGCTTTAGCAAGGTACAGACCGCCATGAGACGTATTATCGCGTCATTGAAGGCTACACAGGCGTCGGCAGAAGTAGCCGAGCGTAGTCGTCTTAGCACGCGAGCGTCAACGTATACGCCGGGAGTGGTAAGAAGGTGACCGTAGCTATTGAAATAAAAATGACTCGAGACTAAATCGACCGTCAACCAGTCAGGAACTTCGAAAATTCGAAAGCATGAGTGGAGTGACGACCGTGGCGGAGCATAAAGTCACTATGACTGACGACCGCCCTATCAAGCAACAATATTTTCCGAGGAACCCAGCGATGTAGACTATTATAAACGCGGAGAACGACGAGCTGCTGTCGAAGGAATGTATCGAACCGTCTCATAGCCCAAACAGCGCACCGATTTTATTGGCTCAGAAGAAGAACGTTCCAGAGGGTACTCGACCATTCGAGGAACACATACAGAATTTGCGGAAAGTACTGCAGAGACTACAGCAGAACAACCGTCGAATTAACCCTGAGAAATGTGAGTTTCTCAAGAAGAAATTTAGACATCTAGGTCACGTGATCAGTGACAAAGTTGCAGCAATCCAGGAGCTGAAGCCCCCAACTAACATGAAAGCCCCCTGATATCGCCGTCTGTACGTATTGTACCCGACTTCGCGACCATGAGCTCTCTTGAAGAAAAGGAAACATTAGAAATGGGGACGCCAGCAACATCGGCATTGGTGCTGTGCTGAAATAAAATCTGGAAGAAAGCGAACGCGTAATAGCTTACGCCAGCCGAAAATTGAATGAGAAACTATTCAGCTACCAAAAAGGAGTGCCTCGCCCGGAAAATGAGACCCTACCTAGAGGGATATCGATTTAATTTTGAATTTCATAAAAAGCTCTTCCGGTCGTATAGCACGATGGGCTTTAGAATAACAGCAGCATGCCTTCGAAATCGAGTATCGTAAAGGCGAACTCAACCAAGGAGACCATAGACCACAAGGCAAGCGACGATGGCTCCACAATGCAAATGGTGGCGAAAGCGAGTAGGGAAAGTTCGCGAAAACCCAGAGAAATACGAGGATTACATGGAAAGGATGGCCAACTTCATCGGAACATTCCGTGTCGATCCCACAGTGAAGAGGCTGTACCCTGGAAGCTATGTGTGCCTAAACCCCCCCGCGTAAGGGTGCTACAAGAGAACCAAGTTATACCCACATGGGCATACGCCGGGCAGTACCCCTAGTCGCCAACCGATATTACTGGCCCGGAATGTTCCGCGGCATTAGCCAGTACATACGCCAGTGTGAGTCCTGCCAGAAATAGATACAAGGAAGGACAGCAGAGACCTGCAGGGAAAATGCTTTCACAGGTGGCACAAGAACCGTTTGCCACAGGTTGCACCGACTTCATCGGAACATTACCGCGATCAACTCATGCCAATACAATGCTACTGGTGTTTTTCGACCGCTTCAGCAAGTGGGTTGAATTAGTTCCCAAGAGGCGTGCTACAGCTAAAGGACTTCGTCGCGCATTCAGAGAAAGAATCCTCGCAAAATTTGGCGTTCTGATCCTTATTTACTAGTACATTATAGCAACACTATCTAAATAAATTAGGGGTACGCAAGCAGTTCACCGCACCTTATACCCCTCAAGAGAATCCCACGAGTGAATCGTACGATCAAACGAATTATTGCATAACTCAACAAGCTACAACACCAGCAATGGGACGATTTTCTCCCAGAGATCAAACTCGCAGTAAATTCCAGCATTTCGGCCCCCTTCAGAATCGTTCGGCAAAATATGGAGAGAGTGTCGACGGATCAGGCCCGCCATTATAACCTGAGGGAGAGCTAATTCTCGCAAAGGAACATCATCTCCCTAAAGCCGCGATCGGGTTCGTCCTTATGGTTCTTATAAAATTCTCAGATACATTTCACCAGTGATCGTACATGTTCGAAAGATCGACGGGGACAAAGAGAAAACAGTGAGCATCAGCGAATTGAAGTTGTACAACACTGCCGCAGCAATGTAAAAAAATTATTTTGTATTTTCCTTTTATTTAAACAAGCATCGCTACTGACCAAACGAGTAGATCAAATTCATTCGACCGTGAGCCGTCACAAGACAGGACCAAGAGATTTTTATACAAGATGAATAACGAAGAAAAGTGGACACAAAGTGTGAAGCGATTCCGCGAACGGATGGGGAAGAAGCAAAGATAGCCCCCCAGGACACAGGAACTGGACGCAGCGGCCACCTCAGGCACTAGAAGTGCTCGATCGGCACGCGCAGACGCGGGGCACTGAGTTAGCGACAGCGAACTATGAAGCAAACCCTTGCACGGCTAACATACCCAACGCCGCCACATCGCACTACGTTAACACTACTTCTACCGTGAACACCACCGGCAGCTTTAGCAAGGTACAACGTCCCGTGGTTTTTTACGTGGGTACCTGCTGACGACAGCCTTACTCCACGGCGCTCAAAAGCACAGCGGATCAAATCAATGCGTTGATCAGCGCCCTGAGAATGCTAAGCATTTTCAGTACCAATTGGCAGTGTGGAATGGACACACTAACCACCTTGGTAGGGTTCGAGGCCCATCTAAAACCTCTGCCGTGCTTTGGGTCCGGCACCCGGTTGCAATGCAACTCCACATTCAACTGACAGGGTCAGTTCTTCCCGCGATTTGGGTTACAACCACAACCACCACGATACTCCCCGAGGGGCCAGTCCGCATGAGCAGGTTGGAGTTACCTCCAAGGGCTCCTGCTCCCCGTGGTACCAGAATTAAGTCTCCGGTCAGACCTCGTAGCCGAAACTACTACCAGTTGAGCTTCCATACTGCTCTGGACTGGTGGCCAGGGGTTGGACCCCATACACACATCACTTACACACACCAATCATACAAAAAACTAAAAAAAAAACCCTAACTTCCAGCTAACCGCCTTCGCCGCTTAAATAACTCACGCGCAAACAACCCTAACTGTTCGGTATTCCGACTAGTGGAGATCACACCACTAACATCTAGTCGTCCATCAGTCCAGCTAATCCCCATACCACCCAGATCCCTAATGTCCGAGTACATCGGGCACTCCGCAATTAAATGCGACCAATTTTCTAACCCCGCCCCACAAAAACACCCTGACGTATCTGATAGGTGCCTCTGATGCAAAAATGCATTCAGAGGCCCATGCCCCGTAAGCAGAAAACCCAGACTCAGACAGAATCTGAAGTCTGGGTTATCCTCAACGAATCCAACGTCCCGAATGTACTCGTACGTCACTCGGCCGTTAGGACTATTGTCCCAACGTTGTTGCCGCCTACATCTAACCCTATCATCTAGAAGCCTCTTGATCCCTAGATATCCCTCCCTCTCCACATCATCGTCGGAAATCCAATCGTTCCGCAGCAATGACACACTCAAACCCCTTCTTAACCTGAATGCAACAGCTCGCTGTATGACAATCAGGTCAAGAGGGGGTGCACCTAATAACACCTGCATCGCATCCGTTGAGACGGTGCGACATACAGGCAAGCAAGCAAGCATCATACAACGCTGTATTGAGAGGAGTTTTTGAGACCCCAAGACAGTCGTGGCTGCCTCCCACCATACAGGGGCTCCATATGTGGCACAGGCCACAAACAAGCCACGATATATAGTGCGGACAGCACGACGTCCGAGACCCCAATCGCTCCTCAAAATACGTCGTATTTTGCCTACAGTTGCCTGCAGTCGCTCCTTCACATTCGCAAAGTGTGGAGTAAAACACAACCTTTCACTTATGGTCAACCCCAGATATTTGACTTCCGTCACATATCTGATGCTGACCCCGTTCACACGGACAATCGGTGGACGAGACGGCGACAATCTACCTTTCAGCAGCATTGCCACCGTTTTGTCCATCGATATGTCAACCCCCACACCTAAACCCCAAGAATTAACGATCTCTAAGAGATCTCCTCCCGCCCGTTCTAAATCCAACCTCGAGCGACCTTCAACCATAAGAAGAAGGTCGTCCGCATACGCGCAACATTTACAGAGTGGCTCGAGCTGCCCAAGCAGAGTGTCCATCATAAGGTTCCAAATATATGGACCACAGATGGAACCCTGCGGGCAGCCTCGAACAACTCCAATCTCCACACTCCCATTCATGTCGACCAGAGAGGCCTTTCTGTCCGAAAAATAACTCCGCCAAAGAGTAATTTCCGGACAGCCAAGCTCCTCCAGCCGTTGCAACACTCGATCCCAGCTTAGGTAGTCAAAAGCCCCCTTGAAGTCAACAAATATGCCAAGGACATACTTGTTGACATTCTCCCTAACGACATTCTGAACAAAAAACCACGCATCCTCTATACTGCGTCCTTTTCTGAACCCAAACTGCCTATCCGACCACATACCCCGCGTTAGCTCCTGAAGCCGTTCCACCATGACCCTTTCCAGCACTTTTCCAAGTACTGGAAGGAGACTGATGCCCCGATAAGATCGAGGATCGCTCCTGACGTTATCAGGGGACTTCAGGAGAGGAACAACCCTAGCACTTTTCCACTCGCGTGGAAAGTATCCCTCCCAGACGCACTTATTATAAATGGCCTCCAGGTATTCCGGAATGAACTTCCATAAGCTTTTACACATCTCTCCGTTCAAACCATCAAAACCTGGGGACCGTTTAGACCTAACCAGGCCAAAGGCGTACCCCAACTCCCCATCATCTAATGGAGGGACAGGCACCTCTTGTGCGTGAGGAACCTGCACCTCCGACCTAGGAAAGAACGCACCTAACAAAACCCCCGCACACTCTCTCCACGACGATAACAGAGTGTCACCGACGCGAAGAGAGGTGATATCCTCCCTCCTACGACCCCTGCAGATCCTATAGACCTGACCCCAGGGGTCGTTCCTATCCTCTCTATTTAGCAAGGTACAGACCGCCATGAGACGTATTATCGCGGCGCACGTAAACACGACACCCCGAGCATCCTGTATTGCAGCGTCGCAAAGAGCCAACCCGGCCGAGTCAGTAGCAGCGGTACGTCTACCTCAGACAATGCCACCATACCATAGCGTTCGAGGGTGATTACGGGAAACAAAAAATATATTTCACGTTTTTCCCCAATCAGATCGAACTCTCTATCTGATTGGAGAAAAACGTGAAATATATTTGAGGTAATACGTCAAACTGCTACATTTTCGTCAATAACTGGTATATAGTTGGATTTTGTAAAATTAATAATTTTCTGTCGGATCCCTGCGTACGCAAAAGTGGTAAAATAACTCTGTAAAGGTGAAAAAATAAAATTTTACGTAAGGTTACTCTTATGAACCTTCCTACTATCTATTAAAACTGTGGATCCTAGAATCTTTGAATCGTTTTTTCCGTAAAAACTTTTGTAAATTTATTACCAATTCATTTATTGGTCCTAACGTAAACTTTATCCTGTGGCTTGAAAACCCTCGTAAGTTTAGCGCTATTGTTTCTTGCCAACTCGTTTTCCTGGGCTTTAATTAATTTGCCTTTGATTTCGGTTTTAAGGTCCAAAGGCATGGCAAAATTCGGCTAGATAGGTTTCCGTCCAGTTACTGAGTGAGAGCAGTAGCAAGAATTATTAGTTCATTGGTTTCATTTATAGCTTGCTCTAGCTTAGTGCATCTAGCGATTTCAGTTAAGTTGCTATGAAATCTCTTCATCTGCCTATTTGTTGTACTATGGTGACTTTTCGTTATCAACCGTCACATTCCTCGTATTTTCAAAAGAATTAAGGATTTGTAATAAAGCTTGTTTTACGTCAACAATTGCCCTATATGCAATTGGAATAACTGTGGCGAACTTTGAAAACATATCTATGCAGGTTAGATAATTATTATTTATCAGTAGAATAAATATCTAAACGTAATATTTCCCCAGGACGGGATGGTATCGGAGTCTTTCTTAGCTCTGGTTTAGTGGGATACCGTTTGTAATTGACTTCTTTACAAATTTTGCAATTGGCAGTAATTTCATTTAAATTCTTCCACATATTTGAAAAATAGTAGTTGTTCAATACCTGTTTAATGTTCTCTCGGATAGAGAGATGTGCTCTTCTATATTCCGTTGTCAGTATTTCGTTTTGATTGTCTTCATTAAAAATATCATTAACTTGTCTCTTTATGTGACGAAATTTTATTGACGGGAAATTCAATCAATTCAATACAATCTCGTATTAAATTTTGCCCAAAATGGGCAAATTGCAAAGAATAGCGTTAACTACATCAGGATTATCGCATTCACCAATCAATTCTAGTATATCCCGAAAATTTTTAAATGTAATTTGATGCCTTATCCTTGACTTGAAAATAATTTTTGTCTTCTTGGTTGTGATATTTCCTTCTTCAAGAATTATCTGATTTCGAAAGTAATTTACAGGGTTTTCCTCTTTTGGAATAACTTCTGTTAGAGATTCTTCACTATGAACAGTAACAGATAAGGATTCCTGCTCTATTGCATTAATGTGCTGTCGTGACAATGCATCGGTAATCCTTACAGGGTTAATAATGAAGGTGCAAACTCTTCCACAAATGCTTGGCAAGCTTTGTATTTTCGTATTTTCAAAGGCTGATGATCGGTAAAAATATTCAGCTGTTTTACTTCTTACAAATAGTTTCGCAGCTTCTGAAGTGCCCACACTATCGCTAAAAGCTCTCTGTCATTGGTAGCATAATTCTCTTCTGCTGTCGATAACGTTCTGGAAATCATGGTTATCGGTCTATTGCCTTGAGATAGTTCCGCCCCAATAGCCTGTGCTGAAGCGTCAGTTGTTAAGTCAAATGGTTTATTGTGATCAGGATATAGCAGAAGTACGTCCTCAGAAGATAAAATTCTCTTAACTTTTTCGAAAGCTATCAACGCGTCGTTGTCCAACTCAGTTTTAACGTTTTTTGATTGATTAGTTTCCACATGACCATTTCCTCCTCTTAAGTATCTAGTGAGAGGCTTTACTATGGAGGCGTAGTCTTTAATAAACTTCCTATAGTAAACAGATAGCCCCAAAAATGCTCGCAAACCACGAATAGTGTTGGGCGTTTTATAATTCAGAATGTCATTGACTTTATCAGGGCATGTTTTTATCCCTTCCTTCGAAAAAATAAATCCAAAGTTTCGTTAAAACTCTTTCGATGTCTCTGTAATGACCCTCTTCATTGCTTGAGAATATAATTACATCATTGATGTAAACATGACAGCATTTCCCTATTTCATCTCTGAGAACATCATCAATTGCCCATAGGGGGCGCATTTTTCAGCCCGAAAGGAAGTCTACAAAATTCGTACTTTCCATTATTTACAGAGAAGGCAGTCAACTTAATTTGGTGGAACCCTGACTTTAGGTCAAGTATCGTGAAAAATGCTGATTTCCCCACGTTGGTTAAAATAACTGAGGTATCTGGATTGGGATATCTGTCCGAAACTGTTTTGACGTTCAGTTTCATATAGGATTATTATATCGAGATCGAGAAGAACGAATTATTCCATCTCGTAGTAAATCTTTAATTTCCTGATTTCTAATTCTGAAGCAGCTAGCGGGTAAGGGTATGACTTTGAACAAATTGATCCGTTATCGACTGTCCTAATGGTGGCTACCGCATTAGTGTTAAACGGCAAAGCCTCATCTGGATTTCCGAAGACTTTTGCATGTTTTTCTTTAAAAAAGAAATCTTTTCCATATTCCCCGGTTCCTTAGAAGAATTCCCATTTCCAACTATTTTATTGACACTATTACAATCATAATAAGACAATTTTTTCTCACCACCTTTATAGTGAAGGGTTCCCTTTTGTAAGTCTATTTTTGTGCCAACCTCTTTCAAGAAGTTAAACCCAATAATCCCGTCAAATGTTTCAAGTTTTGAAAGAAGGTAAAAAGGAGCCGTCTTTCCGAGCACGTTAATTAAGCACATTTTCTTCGTAGATGGACCTAACTTTAAATAAGTTTTCTACATTCCTTACTTCTGTTAAATTTTCTTTGGGCTTGCCAAAAACCTTTCCGGCTCTAGTATCGATCAACAATTTCATCGGTCGCCCTGCCAGTGTTGTATCTTTATAGGGCAGGGACGACCTATTTCCGAAAAATTTATTTCTTCCAAAAATTCACATTGTGACTCGTTTTCAACTGAGTCTTGGGTTAAGTGATTAACCCTTTGTATTTTCGAAATATTTTGCCTATCGCTTTCGCGAAGTCTTTTCATTGTTTCTCTTTTTTCAAAGTGTAGGTTATTATTTAGACTGTTGGCCTTTGATTAAAGTTTTGGGATGCCATTCGGGTTCTCTTAGAATCCCGCTCAGCTCTCTAATTTGGATTATAATTCCCTCCTTTCCTGTAGTGTGATAGAGTCGGATCAACCTCCATAAGGGTTGCCGCATCTACATGCTTTTTTCCATTTGGTTTATAATGAGGAGAGTTGTGTGGAGCAATTGTGTTTTCACTATTTTTTTCCCCCTAAGCTGAATCCATTTTACTGTAGAAAGAATTTGCAAACAAATGTCGAGCATGGTTTGCTTCCAATTCTTCTGCTAATGTCAATGCACTAGGCATGTCTTTAGGCTGCGACGAAAACATTATGTCGCTCATTGGTTTCCGCGAGCCAAAAACAAAAACCTTCTGTTGTTGTTCAGCTGCACCTGCTGTTGTTGCTGTTGTTTAGACAACAAGTGAATCGATGCTATCGCGCTGATATTGGAGTGGCGAAGAATTTGCCAGTTGATGAGAAAATGCTGACGCGGACTATTCCCACGCTTACTAGCTGGCATGGATAGCTCTAAGAACGCTACAGTAGGCAGGCTAGCAGTTTAATGAGTTAACTTACACACGTTTAGCATCAGACTACGCAGTGAGTTTATCCTCTAACTAGTTTTGATACCCTGACCTGTGAATGCCCTCTGTTAAGGGTGACCCTGGTAGTGAGTTGATCCTCTGACCAACTCAACCGTGGTCCGGTATTTTTACGAGGTTATAGTGGTTCAAGAGGACATCACCTGTGTAGCAGAGGAGCGTCAACATATACGCCCTGATATCGTCATCGAAGCTTACAGGAGCGCAGGCATAAATAGCCGGGAGCGTGTACGCAAGGACATAATGCGTCAGCGCACACAGCAGGACATAATTATCGAAGTCTACACGAGTGCCGGCAGAAATAGTACAGAGCATCACGTCGTCTAGCACCCAGGAGCACAGCAAAGCGGGAAAGGGTATTGTCCTATCAGGCCATACAGGACCCTTACCCAGGCGCAGCACTTTCCTCGGGCAACTACATTACAACGCGGGAGACAATATTTGTAACTATAAGTAAAATTATAAGAGAAAGTTAAATAAAGTACGATTCGTAGAGAGTCCCAATGTTTACAGATTTATTGTAACGAACCCTGGACACGGCGAGTATACCTCAGCAAGTTATAAGAAGCAGGGGCAGCAAAACGCTTCATTACAAAACTTATAGCTAATTACTGCAACTTATATCAGATTCAATTTAGGTAATAATTCGAACGTTACTCTATAATATATTTTAAATGATTATATGGAATCATCATGAAATTTGCCAATTTTATCACAGATATATATATATATTTGTACATGTGTATATATTTAAGAATATGCTTTCGTATACGAGTATACCGATCATCTATAAATTATATGCAGAGTCGTTTGCGCATTCCTTAAGATTGATATTAAAATTGTTTTTCTCATTTAACATTGAAAATACTCAATTATGCTATTTTCGAGTTCCCTGTTGTAAAACTCTGGTGAAACATGCTTATAAGTTCTCTATAATATACGTTCTCAGGATAAAATATACGATTTGTGTACATATGTATGTACTATATATCACAATTGTAATATATTTAATTTTTTAGTACATTATGATGATTTATTATATACATACATACATGTGGGTCATTCCATCTATTGGCGACAAGGTTCTGTACCCGTATTCCGATCAATCAAAAACAATGACTATTTCTTTTATTTTTTAACGGCCTGAAAATTGAGTGCAAAAAATGTTGAAGTTATATAATTTTATGTAAAAAAAATCTCAGCTTTCTCTCGAAAGTACAAAAAATTCTTTTTTTTGAAAAAAAAAAAGTTTTTTTTTGGACTTTGAAAATTTGTTTGGATTTTGAAAATATTTTTATCAGAAAACTGAGATTTTTTTACATAAAATTGTATAACTTCAAAATTTTTTGCACTCAATTTTCAGGTAAAAATTTTTTATGTAAAAAAAATCTCAGTTTCTCTCGAAAGTACAAAAAATTCTTTTTTTGAGAAAAAATGTTTTTTTTTGGACTTTGAAAATTTGTTTGGATTTTGAAAATATTTTTATCAGAAAGCTGACATTTTTTTACATAAAATTGTTTAACTTCAAAATTTTTTGCACTCAATTTTCAGGTCGTTAAAAAATTAAAGAAATAGTTATTTATTTGGCTTAATCGGAATAAGGGTGTCGCCAATCGATGGAATGGCCCATATGTAATGAAGCATACGCATAAGTATGTATATATCAAACATAGGAAATAATTAAAAAAGTAGGACTTATTCCCACATTAACTACAAATATTGCTTTGAAAAGGTATATTAATTAAAATGAATTCCATTGCACCTGTATTTATAAATATGCACAAAACGAAAGATTTTTTTTCCATGCTCAGCTTTGTTCAAGTGCAACTGTTAAGATTTCTCTTGCCCACCTGAGTGTGGTGAAACCCCCTCATCTTGACCGAGTTATAGTATAAACAGGGGACACCCCAAAACCGCAGCCCGAATCAACTGATACAACCTATTTTATGAGAGCGCAGTGTAAATGATTAGCCAACACCGCTTCTGCAAATCTATCAAAGAATTATTCTCCCAAGGAGTAATCGAAAATTTAAAAAGTATGCTGTGTTGCTCACTTTCAACCATTACAATTTATCCATTTAAATTGACATCACCTGGTTCAAAGTATAATATATTATTAAGTGGGTAGCAACCTTTTTTTAAATTTTTTTTCTGCACAAATTTTTATTAGGGAGTTCAGGTTTTTCATATGTTATTCTACATATAATATAGTACGGATATATGGAGGTGGAGGTGAAGATACGGGTGACCGAAAGTCGGTCTTGAAAAGTTACTAATTTTGTTACAATATTGTCAAATATCTATTAACAATGATAATTATTGTCTTTTCTGAAAATTCCAAAAAGAAAATTAGACAAATCGACCAAAGAGATTGGCTGGAATCGTGGGTACCAGTTCAAAAAATAGTGCTTCGAGAAAAACGCATTTAAAACGCACCAGCTGTGCGATTTGAGCGCACGACACCTTGCGTCGGATCTCATTTTTAAAACTTTCCGATACCATCTGAGTCAAAGGAAGATTTCTACATTATTATTAAGGATTTAAAGTAATCAAACCAGCACAAAAATAATAAATAATAATATATAAAAAATAAATACCTACGTTTTCCTCTTTGTGCAAACTATTTTTTCCCTTCTCATTCTTCTTTCGAAGTTTTGCGCCAATTGTTCCAAAGCACACCCCTTTTCCTCCAAATAAAGCCCCAAATTTGTAAAAAACTAAAGAAATTATGAAATATAATATATACGAAAAAAGCAAAACTAGTATAAGCTATAATACAGTTACGACAAACAACAAAATCAACTCCAAGAAAGCAACCATTAATGAAAACCATACTTCTTCTTCTTTATTGGCGTAGACACCGCTTACGTGATTATATTCGAGTTAACAACAGCGCGCCAGTCGTTTTTTCTTCTCGCTACGTGACGCTAATTGGAGATTACAGGCGAAGCCAGGTCGTTATCCACCTGATCCTTACAACGGAGTGGAGGTGTTCCTCTTCTTCTGCTTCCTCCGGCGGGTACTGCGTCGAATACTTTTAGAACTGGAGTGTTTTCGTCCATTCGCCAATATGACCTAAACAGCGTAGCCGCTGTCTTTTAATTCGATGAACTAAGTATGTCAATGTCGTCATATATCTCATATAGTTCGTCGTTCCATCGAATGCGATATCCGCCGTTGCCAACGCGCAAAGGACTATAAATCTTTCCCAGAACTTTTCTCTCGAAAACTCGGACCGTCAACTCATCAGTTGTTGTCATCGTCCAAGCCTCTGCACCATATAGCAGGATGGGAATTATGAGTGACTTATAGAGTTTTGTTTTTGTTCGTCGAGAGAGGACTTTTCCAGGCTGACATTATTGGTGGTGTTTGCACTGGTTCCAAGATAGACGAAATTATCTACGACTTCCTCTGGGTAGCTACATTCCATCATTAAATTAAATTCGAAATCAACTACAGAAACGAGAATTGACAAATAAAATTCGTTTCAATTTAATAAAATGAGCGTATTTTCTAATGTTGTATATTTATTAAGACAGAATGAATGAGAAGTACATGTAAAAGTTCGACGACGTATTTTAAGGGATCATTCCAATCCTTTTGATATCTCAGATTTAGTGTAAAACAAAGTTTGGATCGCAAGAGATGCATTTTGTTCCGTAAAGTTCTGTGTTAACAATTACAGAATAAATAAAGGTGCGTTATTCGTGATGTCCAACCACTAAAATATCCATAATCTGCTGTGGTTGAAATACTTGCAAAGCTACAGTTTTGAAGTACCTTGCAGAGGAAGGATTTCAGCGTCGGTAGGAAAAGGCACCGACGTATCGCTTGCAGGAAGTACCATGTGAGTAAAAATACGTCCACTTGATCATTTTTTTCATAAAGTAGTCACCATGAACAAATAATCCCCCGCCCAAATTTTTTAAATTTTAATTTTAACAAATTTTTTTTTAATTGAAAATTTTTTCTACTTTTAGTTAAAAAATTAATAATTAAAAAACCATTGGTGATTTTTTGAAAAAATTTTTAGGAAGTGTAGTTCAATACTTGTACTTTCAGAAAATTTGCATGAATTTTAATTATTTTTATTTTTTGTGTTGTTAATTAACTTTTAAGTTAACAAATGAACATTTTAATGACTTCTCCCTCAAAAAAGAAAATTATTTTTTTCAGTTTTTTGCAATAAACATTCAAGTAACGAAATCCGCGAAAAAATTTGACTGATCGCAATTAGATTAAAAAAAAAATTGTTTAAGACGGGCCGTCAGCGCTGCCGGTATAACGCGCTACCGCGTATCATTGACTTACCTTTAGATTTACTCCGTAATTATAAGTAAGGAATAATAGTTACTGTTTTAACTAAAAATATCGTTATTTTATGGTTAATTTTATTTAAACAAATGACAGAGATATATAAATAAAAAACAAAGAAGTTAAATAATTTTTAAATTAATTTTATAACTCATACCTATTGCTTTATTTTTTTTTCAAACTTTATTGGTAACGATTTTAAGGCATTTGGAGAAATCTTTGAACTCGAGTGATGTATTATTAACAGCTCTGTGATGGTGATATTGGCGTGTATTTTTTATATTTACACATTGGTCATGACGAGATTTGAACTTCTTCTCAGGGAAGTTGTGATCTTCTTGGGAGCAAAAACCAAAGTCCGAAAAGTAGGCAATTTTTTTTATTTTATCTGATCCAAACTTATTGTTTAGCAATTCAATAAGTTTAAAATTAAAAAGGTGAACAGAGCTCGCGTCGTGACTAACTTTTTCCGAAATAACGACGTAGTTTATGTGTTTTATTTCTCCATTTTCTCTATAATACACAACGTATGGATGAATTGTAGCCTGACTATTATTCCAATGATGAGATTGATGCCATTTTGAACAGAAAATTTATAATTTTCAGAAAAATCAGGGCAAACAATAAATTCTCCATCCTCAACAGATTCTTTCTTGTCAGTAAAATATGACGCTTGAGATCATGCACAAAAATCATGTCTTAATAATTCAGGCCATTTTTGTCTTACATCAATAAAAAAATCTTCTTTTGTCTTCGTTTGTTCAATGATTTCAGTTCTAAAAAATTAAAAATTAATTTTAATGAATTTTAAAAGAAAAGAAGAACATTTGACTGAAATTTTTTTTTACCTATCAGTACTTTTCCATTGGCTATATGTAATTTCATTTACTTCATGCTCGTTGAGCAATAGTTGCAATTTATTTATAATATTCTCATCTCCTGGAAACTTAGTACACTCAGAAAAGTAACACAATGATGCAGACTCTTGGCAAACATAGCTTTTTATTAAGTCATGTGAGCTTTCTGGAAAAATAATTCCTTTTTTTAATTCATTTTTAAATCCAGTTAATTGCAATTTAAAATTTTGATGGATTTTACACACACGCACATTATGAGTCCCACTTTTGCCGGCAGATATACATTCTCGAGGTCGGAGTTGTTGAAATTTTGAAAGTCCAATTTTTTCGTTAGAATAAGCGTCAGTAAATTTTTGTGTATTTCATGAACATTACCTTCATACCAGGCATTACGCGGCTGACGTCATCTGATAGATAGAAAGCTTCAATACGATCGAGGGTTTCAGTGTTAAAAGAATTTCCTTTTTTACTTTTAGGCTGCGATGCGAACCCTCGTTCTTGTCTTATTTTTTTTGTGCTGTTGTCACCATGCGTTTGGAAACTTTAAACTCTCTTCTTATCATTTTCATCGACCAATTTGCAGGAAGCGTAGTCAAAACCTGAATTTTATCAGCTCTACTAGTTTTATCATTAAAATCTGATTTAAAGTTATTAAGCAAAAACTCTTTTGGACCTATTTTATTATTTATCTTGTTTGTATTACCTGAAAATTTCCTCACAACATTTGTTAAAACTTTTTGACATTCTTTATCACTCAAGACTCTCTTGATTTTGATTGGAGATTCACCAATTTCCGTTAATAATTTATTTACCATATCAATTTTTAATTTGTTATCTACCGGTTTGCATTGAAAAGTGGGATCATTTTCTTCGTCATCTTCGATCAACTCTTCAGGATTGCTCTTCAGGATTGCTGACTTCAGGACATGCATTCACCGATAATTCACCAAGAGTTTCAGGTTTTCGACCAAAATAAATTATCCGTTCACATGAATTGCACATATAATTCACAATAAAATCTTTGAAAACATGAGCGCTATTTTTTGTTATTAAAACTAAGCTTTTTATGAGTTTTTTGATTTTTTTTGTTGAATGGAATGCAGCATTTATTTACCCGGTTCATCTTTAACACATTCTACCCAGGGCATTTTTTTGCATGTTCGTATACAGCGCGTGCACGAAAATCCAAGTTGTTCGTTCAACGGAACTCTTCTACTGCACAATAAAAAATTAAAACCGCCCGTCTTAAAAAAACTTTTTTTTACTTAATATAACTGCGATCAGTCAAATTTTTTCGCGGATTTCGTTACTTGAATGTTTATTGCAAAATACTAAAAAAAAAATTATTTTTTGAGGGAGAAGTCATTAAAATGTTCATTTGTAAACTTAAAAGTTAATAAACAATATGAAAAAATAAAAATAATTAAAGTTCATGCATATTTTCTGAAAGTACAAGTATTAAACTATAACTCCTGAAAATTTTATCAAAAAATCAGCAATAGTTTTTTATTTATTAATTTTTTAACTAAAAGTAGTAAAAATTTTCAATTAAAAAAAATTGTTGTTAAACTTGAATTAAAAAAAACTGGGCCGGGGATTATTTGTTCATAGTGACTACTTTATAAAAAAATACTCACATTCAAATTCGATGATCAAGTGGAAAATGAGGGGTCCACTTGACGTATTTTTACTCATGTGCAAAGTTTTTAATGAAATGTTAAGTGTTTTAGAAAAAGCCCGATGTGTCCAAAATGGATTAAGGGGGTATGCTAGTCTAGAAATTTAAAAAAATTGATTCTTTTTATATATTCAAAGTTTAACTATTCAAGAATATGTGTACAAGAGGATTTTTCAAAACTCAAATTATTTTCGGAGATATAGGCAGTTTTCTGACTTGCATCCAAACTGGTTCGGCCGGAACGCGAAACTTTAAACGCGTTTTTCTCAAAACTGACTTTTTCGGAACGATACCCACGATTTCTCAGGTTCTACTGGACCGATTTACTTTAAATTTTTATAGAGTCTTCCTTGAAGGCTTGGCTATGGTTGAAACTAGCCCCATCCCCAAATTTTTATTTATATTACTTCTAAAAAATTCGAAATAGTCAGAAAAAGTGATCCAATAAAACTTTTTTTTAGGCAGTCGCCATTTTGTAAAAATTTTTTCCCACTTTTCCGTAGTTCCCGCCATTGCCACATTAATCTACATTAATAATCTTTTTTCCTTTTTGGTTTCAGATTACTAGGAGGGTTGAAATCATGGGTATGGTCACGTGGAAATTTTCAGAGACCCCCCACTCGTCAGCTCATAATTTTTGAAATTTTTTACTTTTTTTCGTTTTTAAATTTTTTCTCTACTCTTCTAAAATTAACAAATAACTAATAAAAAAATGGATAGTAAAAATATTAATTACCTCTTTTTACGACACTTTAAAAATTACTTGAAATTCATGCTTCTAGACTAGAATATCCCCTTAACTTAGAAATGAGTGAAGAAAAAACTAGAATGTCTAAAGCACATTTTTTCAGCATTCCTGAAATAGTCGGTTGTGTAGACGGGACGCACTTAAAAACTTACGAAGAATTTGTACTCAAACAGAAAGGGTTACTTCAGTATTAATACGATGATGATTGGTGATACTAATTCAATTCCTTTACAGATTTGCAATTACAGAATGCAAAAAGAAGAGAGGATTCAGAATATGGCTGGGAATCATATTTACTTACCAATTATAGTGATGCAAACGCTGCGTCACCACGGCACAATTCGTTGAGAGAGTAATTGGAGTCCTCAAGAGCCGCTTTAAATGTCTTCAAACAAAAATGCCATACATATGTCCCAGACCAGTAGACAGGTGTATACACAAATAATAAGTATTACGAGACCAATGGAAATCCGGGTCCTTCGGGCCCCTACGTTGTCTGTTGGGCGTAATATGGTCACAACCATAAAACACCAATAATCGAAATCCTATAAATTGCCATAACTAAGCAGCAAATTAAGATACGTTCTTTAAATCCTGCAAAAAAAAAAACAGAAATCGTAATAACTTTTTCCGGCGTGAGTAATCGATTCATTTTTTTTATTTGGCTTTTATTTGGCCCAAAAAGGGTTTGAATAGTGCAAAGGGAATTCAGACGGGATTTTCGCGGCACCCTTGGGTAGATAGACCATTATGAGGTTGGTAAACTTGCCGAGTTTGGAAGTAACGCCAGAAGGCCGTACCATGGAGATCCGTATGTTGGTGTTCAAGAGTTTCGACTCACAGCTTATGGGCGCAACTTGGAGTAAGCAGACGGTCATTACAACGGATAATTCGTGATGACTTAAACCTGTTTCAGTACACAGTTCAAATAAAAAGTCTTTTAAAGACTTTCGCCAAAAACAAACCACAGAAATCTGACTGAATTGAAGCAGTCCACTAAATTGATAATTGGGTAATCTCGACTTCAAACCTACAGGACGAATATGCATGGCTCACCATTGAGGTCATTTACAGTCTAAAAGATTTTAAAAGAAGCCGATGTAGAAATTGGACGTTGGGATGGTGTTGCCCATTTTTAGTCGAAACCCATATTTCGCAAGCTCCTAAACCAATTTTAACTAATGAATAAATCGGGATAAAGGCACAAATAGTGCCTTTAAAGTATGCCAACTGATGCATAAAAAATTTAAAAAAGGGGCTATAACTGTTTAATCTCCTAGATACAGAAAATGTGGACCTAGTGCCTACTACTGTGCCCAAAAAAAAAAGGTGAAATTGTATTTATTTTGACAATTCTTTATTTACTCTTCCAAATCTATTTCATCCCCTTCAAAGTAATCCCCTCCCGATGCAATGTACTTATGACAACGGATTTTCCAATCTTCGAAACACTGGTTGTAGTCACTTTTCGGGAAGGCCTTCAGTTCCGTCTTCGCTGCGGCTTGAATCTCCTCTATCGTAAAAAAACGGTGCCTCCGGAGCGGTCTTTTGAGCTTGGTGAACAGCCAGAAGTCGCACGGCGCCAGATCAGGTAAATTCGGTGGTAGCGGAACGATATAGGTTGAGTTTTTGGCGAAATGATCACGAATTACGAGGGCAGTATGGGATGGTGCATTATCATGGTGTAAAAACTACAATTCCGGCCTTTTTAGACGGATACCGTTACGAAAACAACGCATAACTTTCAAATAATATTCCTTGTTGACGGTTTGACCAGTTGAAAGGAATTCATAATGCACAACACCACGATAATCGAAGAAAACAGTCAACATGACCTTGATTTTTGAGCGACTTTGGCGCGATTTTTTTTGGTCTCGGCTCTCTTTTGGGACGATATTCGCTCGATTGATCGGTTGTTTCGGGGTCGTAAGCATAGATCTAAGTCTCAAACGCCAGTTATAATGCATTTCATGACACCCTGGTAGCCGGAAAGCATCGTTTCACACACTTCAACGCGACGCCTTTTTTCCAAAAAATTCAATGTTTTCGGTACCAGTCGAGATTTGACGCGCTTGAGGCCCAAAACATCCTTAAAAATGGTATTGGCTGAGCCTTTCGATATGCCAACTTCATCAGCAGTCAATGAAATTGTTAATCGACGGGTTTTCAACACCAACTCTTTGATTTGTTGAACGTGAGCTTCGTCGGTAGAGGTTGATAGTCGCCCTGGACGCTCTTCGTCTTCGACACGTTCACGGCAGGTGTGGAACTCACTATACCACTTGTAAACATTTTTTTTAGACACAGCCTCATCACCAAAGGCTTTCTGCACCATCCTCAACGTATCCGCAGCAGAAAATTGATTCCGTAAACAAAATTTAATGCATATTCTTTGCTCAACAAATTTCGACATCGCAAAAAAGGAAAAACTCACTTTTAGCAGCTCACAAAACGACATCTCAAACGTATCTCAAACACTAATGAATATTTTGACACGACAAATTCGACATAAATGTGACTGACAGTATTATCAACCTAAAAAAAAAATTAATTCTCAAAATCCTTCAACGCGCGCAGTTTAAATTCAAATGTCACCTTTTTACTAAAAATATCAGTCAATGACATTTGGAAGAAACTCTTTCGTGATAATAGTATGCCTGCATGTCGGGTAATTTCTTCCCGTAGGCCCAGAAACCTAATAACAAATAAAGATTGACTTTATACCGAATATTACTGTAGTCAGAAAATAGTAAGACTTTTTAATTTAAGTTTTGCGTGAAAATCCACTTGCCGAAAGATTTTTTCTAGGCTAGAAACGCGTTGGCGACAAACCACGTTTAGGACGGCCATCAACATCAACTGATGACCAACACGTCAATAAAATAAAGAAATTGGTATTTGTGAATCATCGATTAACAGTCAGAGATCTTGTTTGCATCGTTGGAATATCAGAAGGATCAGTGATTTTGAAAAAGCAGGTCAAATTTCAAGGTTATGTTGACAGTTTTCTTCGAGGTGTGGTGCCCACCGAATTCCTTCCGATCGACCAAACTATCAACGAGAATTACTATTTGAGTGTTATGCGTCGTTTTTGCGAAGGTATTCGTAAAAAGAAACCGGAATTTTGGGCCGAAGATAATGCACCGCCGCATACTGCACAAATTCTTTTTGAGTTTTTCACCGAATTTTCAACCGATATCGTGCCGCAACCATAGTATTCCCCTGATTTAGCTCCGTTTGAAGTAGTAAACTTAAAAGGTCACTTCGGGGAAAGCGTTATGAGTCAATTGAAGACATTAAACGTGAAATTGACTTTGACGACTGTTTTGAGGATTAGAAAAACCGTTGGCACGAGTGTATTCGGTCTAAGAGGATTACTTTGAGTCTTACTGTTTTGTGCTCATATCGGCTAATATTTAAGTTATATTAACTAAATTGAAAAAGTATGTTTTTCTAATAACTGTGTATCCATAGCCATAGCCCCCACATAACTATTTTCAGGATTTTTAAGTATCCAGTTGTCTTTATTCCTTATAACATCTGTATATTGTATGAAGTACCGTTATAAAACTTTTTTTTTTTAATGATATGTCGTAGTGCCAAATTTTATAAAATTGGATTGGATCAATACTCCATTATGTCCCATATACCTAATATAAGATGTCCAGCCTGGACATTTTCTAGTTAATCAAAAAAGTTGTGAGGAGTTGTAAAGTTCAAGATTTGTGTTATGACAAATTTGCTACGAATTGCTTGTATATAAAACTATTCCATATGTATTTGAAAAAATGGCGCTTGTTGTATATATGTACATATATTTTCTAAATATTCTAGTTCGCTCAGATCTGTAAGAACAATATCCTACATATAATATTTACTTGGTTTCTCGGTTGAATCTCGTATATCCACAAGAGGAATATAATATAAACTGTTCGTTTTAGTAGTAAAAATGTAACTCTTTAAAAAAATTTCTATTATAATATTTATAAAGCTTTACTTAGAGAACTCCTTCTATTATATATTTTGTACCATATTACTATAAAAAATTATATTTTAATGCAGTCTGCCATCAAAGCTTCAATATTTTTAACTTCCTTTGAATATTAAACCAAAACAAGAAATTGGTAAAAAAAATAAATGTGATAAAAGTACACATAACTAATTTTAAGACTTAAAATGATTGTACAACATTTTTCAAGATTCGATTCTTAAAGAAGCTATTGCACTTAATGAATTTGTCAATTCTTGCAGCCTTTAATATTGATGCAACAATGGATTCATGAGTTCATGTTAACAGTAAAACAGCTACACCCACAATTTATAGCTCTTCACTTGCAAGAAGTTGGCGGAAAAACCTACGAGCAATCTTCTCATTATGTGAAAGAGTTTGTGAAATCTCTGTGTGAAGCTTATGAAATGCAAGAATTCTCCATTGTGCGCATATATCTGGATGAAAACTTTAATTCACAGGAGCAGTTTACGGTAAATGCGTTACTATTATAATTTAATTGTTGAAATGTGCAAGTAATTACCATTTTTTAAGGCTTTAGGAAACTTGTATTTCGGCCAAAAAACTATACCTAACAGTCGTCTTTGGAATTTCAAAAATTGTTCGTGGGAAACTACACAAGGAAAAAATTTTTATTTTGGAAATATAGAAAATGTACCAACGAAAGATAAGTCAAAATTTCCGCTTGATTTTTTTCCTGAGGTAATTTGTACGGAAATACATACTAAATATAATACTTATACACATTACTCTTTTCAAGTGCAAATGGTCAAGGAAAGGATTTATGAGAACACGTTGGGATATTAATGGTACCATTTTAGATTTTGTAAATATGCATTTATTTCATGATGCATCAAATTTGACTGCACTTATTGAATTTCCTTCAGTTTATTCACAACGAAGGCGAAAGGCATTGATTCACACATTGCAAAGGTTGCTATTAATAGTTAAACCCATTTAATTAAAACTTACTTTCTCAAAATTTTTCTAGATTCGATATGGACAAGGACAATGAGATTGTACCTTATTTTCTATTCGGCGACTTTAACTTTCGAAGTGATTCTGCAGGCGTAACTAAGGTAAAAATATTTTTATATAATTCTACAATCTTCAAATTTTAATGATTATTATGTATTAAAAAGGCAAAAAAATTTTTACAAAAAAAAGCTCAACAGCATAGAGTTATTATAACATTAGAATATAAATAAATAAGAATACATACAACATGACCTAGCCAGTGCTGCCGCTGTCCCATAATGAACTGTGTCAATGTCGTCGTATATCTCATACAACTCTTCGTTCCATTGAGTGTGACATTCGCCGTGGCCACCGCGCAAAGGTTTTCTTCACAACTTTTAATAATTTTTCCTATATACGCTATTTTCAATTGTACTACATTTAAAATTGTAATATTATTCTAATTTACTAATATTTTGTAAGGTATATCCTCCTACCGGACATATTGTGACGATGACTGCATCAGTAATTATAGGATTAGGTTGTCAGTATTCATGCCATAATGCACTGTATGATGCCATTATAGTTCCAAGTGCTTCGAATTTAATCACGTAACTTTTCAGATCGTATGTCCAATTTCTCCAAGTGCAGACTAGCGACCTCTTCATGGAGTATTTTCGGCAACAGAGTCACATCTCGTTGTATTTGTCAGCCTTGGTCCACAATTTGATTTGTGCCAGCACTTGATTTCTGAACGATTTGAACATCACAAACTGGGAAGACCGTGCGCGCAGCACAAATTTACCAGACGTCCTTCGGCTAACAAAATAATATGATTACCATTGGATAGTGTATAACGATCTTGGGGTTTGACATTAATCTTCTCCTTGGCATTGGCATTCAACCAGGCGACGTCGGTTTCACAATTGAAATTACCAATATTACAAACGATCGCATCATCGAGCGTGTGTTCTCAATGTGCGCCATTAACAATGTCCTTGCGACCAGTTTTTGTTGCAAAGATTGTAGCTTCTTTGTATGCTCCATGTTGGTTATTTCATAGCCTTCAACAACCGCTTGCAAAGCAATAATGGAATCGATTTGGGTGACAATGACGATTACGCCGAAACTACGCAGAGCTTGTGCACAACCTTTGCCCATATCACCATAACCAGAAATACAGCACACTTTTCCAGTAAGTTGCAAATACCATCATTAGCGACCCGCGACAACCATACTGATATAATATCTTATTAACTTTTCATACACTAAGTTTGTCAATTGAGCACAATTATCGGGGATCAAGTTCAACAACTGACCATCTGAGAACAGTAAGGTCTGTTCAATACACCATAAGTATTCTTCATTCATCAGGTCTAACCACTATACTACTGACCCTATAAAGGGTAACACTGACCTGATCTTCGTTTGCATCATCCTCTCCTTGAACGCGATGATGTCGTAAAGCTATTCAATATCTAAGTATTTGTTGTGCAGCTGCTGAATCGTTGTGTTCACTTAATTCTCTACAAATATCGTTGAGTATTTCAAATGTTTTAGTGAATTTGAAATTAGTTGCCTTTCTTGAAATATATCGATGTGGATAATAATACGCCAGGCTGTCCAAGTCACCCCAACAAACCTCCTTTTTGCAAAAAATACTCCAGATCTATTTTTAAAGTAACTTATTTTTAAACATTTTTAGGAGGGTAAAACTATACGTAAGCCTAAGGTTTTGATCTTCTTTAAAAAGTACCCACGTACCAGTTTTAATATTTTCAAATAGAACTTACCATTTATTTTTTTTTTTGTGGTTCATTATTTTTAAGATTTCTATTCAGAGAGATTAATCTTCCTTTTGCTTGTGAAGAATCTCATAAGTTTATATTTTCCTTTTTGAATGAAAAGGTTATAGTAAATTTACTATCTGCAGAAATTTTAAATTATTACGAAAGTGTTTCTCGTACTGTGTTTCTGTTTTAGTTTTATTAACACTCTATTTTCAAAGGATTCGATTTCCAAAAACTTTTTTCGTTGATTATTTTTAACTAAATATGTTACAACACCACAGTGCGCTAATTTGGAACTTATTTTAGGTGATACGTATATTAACCACCCAAACACTATTCTGGAGTTTATATTATAAGAATATGCCAGCACTTTATAATAAATCAATTTTATCTGGAACATTACATAAATGAAGGGTCGGCCAGTTTTATATCTTCTGGAATTTTTTTAATTTTAATGCATTTTGTGGAAACATGATACATAAGCTTTTGTACTATAATGTAGTCTAAATTTGTTTCAAAGGATCTATTATTGATTTTAATGGAAGATTAACTGTTTATTTTGTATTGATCAATCAACAATTGCTGTTGTTTGCAGGACATGTTCAGAATCACTTTTTAATCTGTCATTATTTTTATTTTTAATAAATGTGCTTTTTGCTTTAAAAAATTTATCTTTTTGAAGCCATAAATAATGGTTTCCATGACATGTGAGGCAACTTTCACCTTTAAATTCTTTTAAATCGTGTCCTGTTTTAAGACATGTTCATCCTATTTGTCCTGTGTAGAAAGAGCTTTAAATTTATAACAATAAAATGCATAGCGTTGACTATTACATCCCATTATGCATTTAAATAGTGCATTTTTAAATTTTGGTCATGTGTTTGAAATTTGTGCTGCTTCTAGTAGATTCGCTTCATTAAGAAGAAGCGAGTGTAGTGAATTTAAGGTCGGTATTTCCTTAGGGTCCTTAAGGGGATTTTAATACTTGAGCTTTAAATTGTTGTTTAATTTTTGCACAAGCGGATAGTTTAATAATCCTTGTAACAAATTGTCTGCAGAGAAACTGCGGCTTTCCAATGCTTGTCTACTTTCAGAAATTTTTCTTGAAATTTTCATACACTGAAATCAGTTTCAGTCACTACTGGTGCATCTAAAATTTGTTTGAAATAATTATTTGCTAGTAACCTTTTATTCGTAAATTTTTCATTAAGAAGGTTCCAGGCAACTGAAAATTTCGTCGAGGTTGAATGCAAATTTGCAATACAACTTCCAGCCGATCCTCTTAATTTAGTTTTTAAAATACATATTTTATACGTATCTAAAATATTTCTTAAATCATAGAATTTACGACTTAACTCTTCATCTTCGTGCTGGCTATTAAATTCAAGCACAGTATCACGAGTTTTCTCTATTAGTTTCTCTATACTATCTAGAGAGCATATTTCGTTTATTTCGCAGTCTTCAATATATTTATTCTAATTCTCTTAATAAGAATTGAAACCTGCGAACTAAATCAAAATTTAAAAAGCGTTCCATTTTCCTGCGAGCACTATTTCCTTTAATTATCATTATTAATTCGCTTGGTTTGGCGTACGCTGTCAAATAAAGCGTACCGTCTCTTCAAAATCATTTTTATAATAGTTTTATTTTTTATTTTTGGGATCTTTGGACAATTCTAAATGGTTTTGTTGGAACTGTGACCATTTTTTGTATAAGCTATCTTGGAATTTTTCTAAATTTTGATTCATACTCCTAAAATGAAGTTTTTGCAGTTCTTGTATCAATTTTAGTGGTTTCCAAAAAAATTGTCTATAAGGAAATAAAAGATTTAAGTAAAAACTAAAAATATTCTTACCTTACACACCACCTTTTTGTCAAATTCAAGCAGGGATGTCTGAATTTGATATCCCCGCAAAAATAATACGTCTTTGTAAACTGATGTTGAGCAATACTAAAAGCTTCGTCAGGATCGAGACCTCTCCAAGCCGTTCGATACTAAACGCGGTTTCAGACAAGGCAACACCCTATCGTAGGAATTCTTGAATCTGCTGCAAAAGAAAATAGTTCGACCTGCAGAACTTAATCGAGCACTTACAATCTTCCTTAAGAGTGTACAGCTGCTGGCGTATGCCGATGATATTGACATAATTGGCTTCAACAACCGCGCCGTTAGTTCTGCTTTCTCCAAACTGGATAAGGAAGCAAAGCAAATGGGTCTGACATTGAACAAGGGCAAGACGAAATATCTCCTGTCGTCAAACAAATAAACTCTAAAGCTTTCAGGCCATCGTTTAAAGCACTTTAAAAAAAATGTATCCGTTTTTCGAAGTCAACCTCCACAATCGAAATGAAATCCTTCGATTTTCGAAGCTGCGCTTATTGAATGACATTTCTATTAAATACAGTATTTAATTACTAAAACAATTTAAAAATATATACTTACAATGTGTTCAAGATGTAACGTTTTCATTTTCCAAAGTGTAGTTAGGTATTGGGACCTAACCACATGGCCATTACATTCACCAGACGCCAATCCATTAAATAATGCTTAGGCTTTAATGAAAGTAAAAATATGAAGATAACATTTAACGTCCTAACTATAGTTTCGAAAACCAAAACGAAAAATTGTAATTTTAAATTATTAAACATTATTTAATCGATTAGCGTCTGGTGACTGTGATGACCATTCTAAAGTAACAATATGGTTTTCTTGTGTCCACTGATTAAATATTTTGCCCCAAATTATTGCTCTGTTGTGGATCATTGAATTTTCGAAGTATGTTAATGGTTATTTTTGTTATAAATCATTTCATCTGACTTCAGTAAACCAATTTTATGCTATCTCATTATTCTAACAGCGCTCAGGCCTTCTGTGAAGCCCCTCAAATCCATGAACAGAGAAGCATCTATAAACATTCACATTTTGGGGTTTCTTAACATCCTTTTAATATCCTTTTTTCACAAACACGTATCAAGGGGTTGAACAAAACAAAACTTAACCTTTTTGTAAATATTACATTGTTCCAATAAATAAACGTGATTGAAATAATTTCCTGCGGCAATTACAACTCTTTTTTAACGTGTGTTTTTGAAAGTAGTACTTCTATTATAGCAATTCTGGGTTTGATGCCAAAACCCTGAAGACTGTCCAGTATTGTATTTAGAGAAATATCTCATCCTTTTCTAAAAAAAATTTCTTTAGCTTCTCCTAGAGTCAGCAGTGGTTTCTCCTAATTGGCCATGTGTTAATTTGCAAAAACATTTTGTTCATTCGAAATTGTTGTTTTTAGTGCTTCCAATATATGGAAATATTCTCTTAGTATTTCAAAGATGTGTTATGTATGTATTTTGATCATAAATTAAAAAAATTAATAAATATAAATTAAAAAAAACCAGCTTTAATTTTCTAGTTCTTATTTGACACGTGGCTGAATCGGGATTTTATTATATTTCAGTAGTAGAATTTTTAAAACTTTTGCCATTCTAACTTTGCACATACTTGTATTATCCACAAAACTGCTCATCGCTTTTTAAAATCGGCATTGACTTCGGCTTCTGCTTGGAAAAAAGAGGCGAATTCGTAGTCGAAGCTGCAGCAAAAATCAAAAAGCAGCAACAGTCACCGTTATTACTTTTTTGATGCAGCCTTCGATCATGATCAGCATCAAGTGTCGACTTTCAACAGTTGAAGATGCAAATTTTAATGTGCTCGACTGTTTGCCGATATTGATTTTTGTTGCTACTGCTTTCCGTGTTTGCTTCATGTGAATATAAGATAAAATTTTTGCCTGCTGCCTGGTGTCTCTGATGTTTAAGATTTGTTCGGAAATTTAATTGCTTACTTCCACTTCCACCTGTGTGTCTAAAAAGAAAACAAAGTTTATTAACTTTGTTTTAACTGTTAAACATACATTAGGGAGTTTCTATTTTTTTCAATCCTATCCTATAAAGTTCCTTGAAAATTTGAGCCCTTAATATTTATATAAGTACTCGGCCAAGGCATGTAAAGATTTTTCATTGAAAATACACGAAAATCGTGATTTTTTATCTTTAAATTTTTATAGCTCAGAGCCGTTTTATGGCATTGCTTTGACTTTAGGCACGAATTTTGTCGAATCGGGTGGTCAAGTCTCGAGACATGGGATTTTACCAAAAAATGGGCGATGCCACGTCCATCGTCCAATTTTCATACAAGCTCATATAAAGCTCACTTATACCATCTCGGTGGTAAAATTTTAAGCCTCTGGCATATTTAGTTATTGATTTATCACGCTTTTAGTAGCTTTTGACAGTACCGTTATATGGAGAGTGAACGGCATTATCCGTTATAAGATTTGTACTCAGTAAATTTGTTGTAGCCTAAGTAGTTTAGGAGATATGTACACTAAACTTGTTAGAAGGCGAGGCCACGCACACTTTTTTAAATTTTGGCCCATAAGCCCACTGCGATCCCTTGTACTAAATTAGTACATGTGTGGCAGGGGTCCGATTGCACCCATCTACGGAGTTGTAATTTTTTTTGTAGCAAGGAACGTGCATACCAAGTTTCATCAAGATATCTCAAGTTACATATAGCTTGCACGGACGAACGGATGGACGGAAAGGCAGACAGTCAACCGGATTTCAACTTTTCTCGTCACCCTGATCATTTATATACTATATATTTATATACTATATATATAATATATACAAGTGTGTATTATACTCTGTAGCAAAAAAGTTAAAATGTATCTATGGCCTTGCCGAAAAATCTGGGATATAATTTTAAATGTAAAATATTTTCAAGAACATCCTGGCTCAAGCGATTGCAGTTAGATAAACCTTCAGTGTCAGTTCTTTGAAAATGAAATTGCAAGTTTTAAATTTTTGAATGAACCTCGATAGTGCAGTCAATTTATGTTAAAACCCTTTGAGTTAAATATTCATCCAGCGGTGCATCTTATGCAATTTTTATGTTTTTTCGTATTGTCTAAATTGAGGACCATGATGATGAAGAGTTCTCAATAAACAACGAATTATTTTTATGCCGTTTAATTAAATCTGATTTTAAATAAGACAACATATTGCTTTCATAGATGTTTTGCATGTATTGCTATGCCTACTTCTTTTTTAATAAATCCGACTACATTCTCCCAATGCTGTAGGTGAGGATAGATTCTAAACGAGAATGGAGAAGAGGCTCAACAGGGTAGGAAGATACCATCTCAGTCTATACCGACGGGTTCAAAATGGACTGCGAAGTAGGCACGAGAGTATTTTTCGATGATCTGGAGATATCTTTCTCTATCCGTCTACCCAACTTGGCTAGCATCTTCCAAAGCGGAAGTACTTGGCATAAAAAAGGCCTGCGAAGCTCCATTGGGGATAGAGGGGGACAAGAGGATACGTAAAGCAGCAATATTTACAGATAGCCAGGCGGCGCTCCTAGTCTTGTTTTCGCCAATGACAAAATCCATAATCCACGATTGCAAGAAAGCACTGGGCTCAATAAATAGGAACATTTTCGGGAACGAAAAAGCAGACGAGTTGGCAAAGGCAGGAGCTTTCCTTAACGAATCCAAGGCAGTGCTAATACCAAGCCCGCTGGGATCGATCAAAAGAGAGATCAAAAGACAATTTCAACAAGTTGCATAACAAAATGAATTATAACTTAACAATTATGGCCAACATATGACAAGAAAAGAACTAACGACTTATTAAATAGATCTAGGAAAAGTATCTATAAAGTAACAGCTACCATAACAGTGCCCTTTTCCACTTTCTCTGTGAATGTCCAGCCCTATCAGAGATCCGAATCCCACTGCGAATCCATCAAGCATCAAACCTTGAATGGATGTCTACAAAAATGCTTCGACTGGGATGTCCGCGAACACGAAATAGTCTGTTATAGTCCGGGAACACGAAAAAAAAATTTTGGAAAAATTGCGACTGCCTGAAACTAAAAATCATTTTTTACTCTTTTTTTTGAAATCCCTGAATTTTTTTAAATATTAAAAACAAAAATTTTGACAATGCTGGTGGGAACGATAAAGGATTATATAAAGAAGTTTAACACAAAATTTCAAGTAAATCAGTTGTATAGAACTTGAGATAATGCCGGTACCGTGTGGAAAAAAGTAGTTTCGAAAAAAAAAAAACGTGTTTAAAGTTTAGGAGACAATTCTAGTGAACACGGACGCCACCTCACAAGATCGGCTGTATCTCCGAAAATAAGTCTAAGCTTTAAATATATGAAAAATATCGAATTTTTCAAAATTCTTGAGTAGAATACCCCCTTGATTCACAGTTTTCCCCGGTGGAACGAATTCTTTGTGGACGATTTCATGGCATACACGTAAACACATACACGTAAACACAACAAATATTGCATATTTTCAATCTCGCACATGTTTCTCAACGCGAATTATATTTACATATTGATATGTGTTTTTGCCAATGCTTTTATACTTATAGACATAGAATACAATTAAATAATAAAAATTAAGAAAATAAATAAACGGTTGGTTAAATAAAAACAACATTTGTTGAATAAATTAAACATCTCGCATACATATTTATCTCTGTGAAAACCCATACAGCACAAATTTGTACACATACTCGTATGTTGAAGGTCAAATTTGGCGATTTTTAAGCATTTCTCTTGTTCCTTGTCAAACAAGAACAAACATAATTGCAAACAAAATATTAAATGCTTCTATATACACATGACGTCCACACGTAAGTACAAATGATATTGTCATCGTTTCAGCGCGAGCTGATACATCGTTTCAGGAACGTACTCATATACAAGGGTATACAGATAATTCCGTGAGAAATAATTTTTTCACAATAAAAAACCCTAGAAAATACATAAGCGATTAATAAAAACGATAAAAGCGTCCTTGAATTAATTTTCTCATATTTCTTATTTATTTAAAAGAGTTTTTGTTACTACTTTTCTAAATTGCAATTAAAGAAGATATATGGATATATTTTATTAATTTAAATTTTCTGAATGGACATAGATACGAAGGAGTCTAAAGGAGAATTCTTAAAAATTCCGAAAATGATAACTGACGACAAATGTCCATGTAAATTATACAATTTTATTTGGTTTACGAAAATTTATTAACCAATAACCACTTTGCGCATTGATGATACATCTGATTAGTCCAGTTGCCGCAAACAGAAAGAAAGACTTAATTCTAATTAGAATACCCTAAAGCCACCACTGCTCATTTTCCGTTTCCCACTCTCCGCTGCAATCCATAGTATTTTCAACCAACAATACTACAATAAGATACTGCTTGCGTACTCTCTAATATTTTATTTCAATTAGAACGACTAGCCATAAGGCCAGCGGGCGCTCTGTCTCCGCTACCAGCAGCACATACCGCTCTCCCAGCATTCAACGTACTTTTGCATTGCAAGTGCTCGCGAAGCCGTTAACTATTTACTTAAATATAATGTTGGGATAATCGCCTGACTATCATTATTTATTGGCTTAACTCCTCCCCCTCTTACTGAGGAGCGTCCTCGATCCTTTATATTTAATGTATCTAAGCACGTATAAAGCGGCATGAAGTTACATGCAATGGCTTGTCAAGTTACAGATTGAAAGACGTATGAGCTTGTTGACTAGACACAATGGTTTTGAGTTTGCTAATATTATAGTATCGAAAAGGCACTGTTGCAGGGGTATTACTTCCTTGTAGCGAAATGTTAAGGTTCTTCAGGGTGCACTCATAATTTGTGGATGAAAATTATTTTGGAGCGAGTGGTAACTCAATGTTCTGCCTATTAAAAACTACTTTCTTAATACTAAGTACTGATAAGCTACATATGTTTTAGCAGTTTTGTAAATAAAATATGAAGTAATTTTGGTTAAACTTAAATAACTATTTAATTACTTGTGAGATGCTCAGTTCAAAATTACAATATACAATAATACCTTGAATTAAATATAGGCCTTCGATTAAATGCAAGTGGCGTGTCTAAACTTTAAGCTTCAGATTATATGAAAGCTTTATCAAAAAGAGGGTCTATTTCAAATGTCCTTATGGATCACCCTCCCTTTAATAAGAACTGTAGTTCCTTAATCTTTTTCTACGATCTGTTCTTCGTAAAGGGGGGATAATTTATTTCCTAGCCTAGTATTTCGTTTTACCATAACCTTATCGCTAAATGTACGTTCTGGTTTGTTTTTGTTATGGTTTTCTAATTCGTAATGCTGAGCCTGTCCAATACGGGCCGATATATCATTACTTATACCTTCTGTAGCGGATAGAAATATGTCGACTGGTCTTTTGTTTGTTACAGAATGTATTATTTTATTATATTCTATAGTTGAAAGCAATATCAAATCTTTTGTGTCGTCAATGCTCCTCTCTAGCTTCATGCACCTAGCTATCTCTACTAATGTACTGTGAAACCTTTCCACTTGGCCAATGGAGGTGCTGTGAAGAGGTGGAGCATTTACGATTTGAATACCGAAACTGTTGGCAAGAAGATATCTGACGGTATTTGAGTTCAATGATTTCTCATTATCGCAGTAAATAACTGTGGCTTTAGGAAAGACTTTCAAAAGCTGTATAAGTTGAAGCTTTATATCCCCGATTGTTCTAGATGGTATCGCTTGAATAATTGCGAATTTGGAAAACTTGTCCAAACAAGTTAAAAAATATTTCGAGTCTGTACAAAAAATGTCAATGTGAAGGATTTCTCCCACATATGACGGGATTGGTGTTTGGGATATTTTATGTTTTTGGCGATGCCTATTATACTTTGCCCTAGAACATATTTTGCAGTTTCCGACTGCTTCCTTTGTTTTTTCTCCCGTTTTGGAAAAATAGTCCTTTAAAATCTGCTTGACATTATCTTGTGCCGCGCGGTGTGCGCGATTATGCTCCGTAACTATAATCTCAAGCTGGCCGTTAGGGTCAAAGATATCTGTTACAAACGTTCTTGCGTATTTAAATTTCATATTCGGAAATATTTTTACTATGTCATGTTGAATATATGCTAAAACAGATAGACTACAATGGATAGCATTTACCACGTTGGGGTTCACAAGATCATGAATAATTCTTAAAAGCGTGTTTTTATCCCTAAACTGAATAATATGCCTGGTTCTGTTTCCAAAAATAATAAATGTTCGTTTCGATGGTATTTCAGCTTCTTCAATAATTATTTGATTTTTGAAGCAATTTACCGGCCTTTCAACTGCCGCTATGGCATAACTTAATGACCGTTCGCTGTGAATCGTTGCTGACTTTGAATGTGAATATTCTTCTATTATGTTCAGTGGCTGACGCGACAGAGCATCGGCGACGTAATTTTCTTTTCCGGGTTTATAATATAATTTGGCGTTGTGTTCGTCGATGAACGCTTTCCAACGACAATGGCCAGAAGTTCTCTTTTGTTTGTTGCAAAGTTAAGCTCTTGATTCTTTAAGGTTCTAGATATCATAGGTATGAATCTACCTTCTTGTCACAGAACAGCACCCATGCCATTGTTGGAAGCCTCCGTCGTCAAATCAAATGGTTTTTTATAATCAGGATAGTCGAGCATCACATTTTCCGACACCAAAATCTGCTTCAAAGTATCAAATGCTTGGATTGATTAGAACTGACCCTTCCATTTTCACCCTTCAGAATGTCGGTTAAAGGCTTGGCTATACTGGCGAAGTCCTTCACAAAACACCTGTAGTAGCTGGCTAATCCTATAAACGATCTGAGACTGTACAATGTTTCCGGAGCCGGGAAATTTAGAATAGCGCTAACTTTGTCTGCGCATGTCTTTATGCCATGCCTTGACACTACGAATCCGAGGTACTCAGTTCGCTTTTGAAGAAATTGGATTTTTCTGCTGAGACCTTCATGTCAGCATCACATAAGCTTTTTAAAACCCAGTATATGTTTTTAACATGCTGTTCTTTCGTAGGTGAGAAAATTATCACGTCATCTACGTAAACATAACAGCTTCTACCTATTTGTTCCCTAAGTACATCATCTGTCGCTCTTTGGAATATGCTAGGTGCGTTCTTTAAACCGAATGGTAGCCTACAGAATTCATACTTTCCGTTGTTTACGGAAAAGGCTGTTTTCTCTCTGTCTCGCTCTGCGAGCTCGATTTGATGAAACCCTGATTTCAAGTCGAGGGTTGTAAAGTACTCTGACCGACCCAAGTTTGATAAAATGGACATAACGTTTGTAATTTGCTTCTACCTCCTGCGCAGGCGGTAAGTCGGCAGGACATGTAGAAAATAAAATATCACAAAGAGGTTTTTTTAGACCGGAAATAAAAACGCGCAGCGCGTCCATTCTGTACTTTTCGTTTATAACCATCGTAAGTCATTATTGTCTTATTAGTAAGAAGGGTCAGCTTTCTTTCGACCTCATAATAAAACTTCAACACCGTCAGATTGCCCTGCCTTAGAGTACTCAGTTCCTGTTCTATCAAATAAACCGGTCTCTTATCAGCATAAGTAAAATCTAGCCTCGCTATTATGGCGTTAAAATTCAACACGGTATTGAATGAAGCCAAAATACCATCTGCGGCTCTTATTTTATTTCTGATTATTGCGACCGCTTGGTAATGTTTTGCACTTCCATCGTACCTTTCGTACAGTTTGTAGGCCGTGTGCGCCGCTTGTCTCCAAGAGACATAGTTCTCTTGTTTGCCGTCGAACTCGTCTATTTTTTTCTTATCTTGTAAAGCTAATGAATTAAAAAGGCTAACAGTTCAGATTCGCTCATTAATTGAAGGTACCAAACTTGGTTGAAAGAAATAGGCTGATTTAATCGAGAAAAAAAAAATTGCACCTACTTTTATTTCTATTGAATTTTTACTAATGCGTTAACAAGTTTGGATACGCTCACTAAAAGAAGGTACTACACGTGAAAAAATAGCTCTTGCTTTATATTTTTATTAAATTTTATTAAAAATGTAGGCAACGTAATATGATTTTCTACTTATTACAATAAGGGCACTGAGTATCTCATTTACATTGAATATTATAAGCTACTTCAGTTGTCTCCGCTGTTTCTTCTTCTTTCAATGTCGTTCGAGGTCGATATACTAAGTTGAATAGATAAAGCACATGCATTTGTTTTGGATTCTGATTCAATGGTTTCCTTTGGTGCTGGTTTATCTTAATCAGTATCCAATAAACTTGATTGATTTTTATATTTTACCCGGCCCCACGTTTAGGCTTGCCACCTGTACTTTATTATAAAGTATTTTACGTTATTTCAGGTAATTGTACTCTATACTTTATGAGAACAAAAAAAGTTCACAAAAATTCTTTGTTTCGCATGATTTGATTTCTATGAGATTTTTAAAAGTTTAGTCGATGAATTTCTTAAACGAAATTTATAGATTGGTGATTTAGTGCTGAATCGATGTTGCCACTCGTCGGCGCCACATCACTCAAGCACTCGTTTTGTACAATTACGGGGGCTGTCACTTCAGCAGTTTGACAGCGCAGATAGAAGATTTATTGATGCTCAATGATACTGAGAATGATATGATTGAAATTTATTTGCATTTTTGTAGTCACTTATTAAATTTATTTAATAAGGCTGTGATATGTCTTGAAGACAATTGCATAACAATTTTGGATATTTATGGGATTATGGTTAATCTTAGAAATCAATTAACACAAAGAAAACAAGATCTGTTTTTTGGCTTTGAAACAGGCAACAAAATTAAACTGTTGTCTTCACCAGAACTGACCAGAAAAATTCAAGGGAATTTTTTATTATTTATTGACGAATTCCTAGTGTACCTGATTTTAATAACACGAACTGGTTATTTACACTGGGTAATATAAATTTAATGAGTAATATAGAATTTGACAATATTGTAAACATAATTGAAAATTTAAATCTGCAAAAACTTAATGTGGATATGGATGATCTTTATGCAACACAACTGCACGAAAACGGCAGCAGGTATTTAATATGGGTGATGATAATTTTTTAAACTTGTATAAGGTAATTTCATTTTTATTGTCTATTCCCGCCACGTCAGCATTCACAGAAAGAGTTTTTTCTGTGATGAATAGCAAATGGCGAGACGAAGGAAACAAAGCGACTCTGAATTTGATAAAAAATAAATTACTTATTTATTTTAATATAAATATAGAAAGATGCTGTGCAACTGTTCAGTAAAGATGCTAATTTGATACAAATTGCAAAAAGCAATAAAAAATATGTTTTTAAATATAATAATAAAGAAAAATAAATTATACTTTAATTGGATAGTATGTACTTTTTTTTTTCTTACCTATAATAACCAATGTACTTTAACTGCAAAAAAAAAGGTGGCAACCCTACCCACGTTGGGCGAAAATTAAACAATTTTATTTGGTTTACAAAAATTTATTAACCAATAACCACTTTGCGCATTGATGATACATCTGATTAGTCTAGTTGCCGCAAAAACAAAGAAAGACTCAATTCTAATTAGAATACCCTAAAGCCACCACTGCTCATTTTCCGTTTCCCACTCTCCGCTGCAATCCATAGTATTTCCAACCAACAATACTACAATAAGATACCGCTTGCGTACTCTCTAATATTTTATTCCAATTAGAACGACTAGCCATAAGGCCAGCGGGCGCTCTGTCTCCGCTGCCAGCAACACATACCGCTCTCCCAGCATTCAACGTACTTTTGCATTGCAAGTGCTCGCGAAGCCGTTAACCATTTACTTAAATATAATGATGGGATAATCGCATGAGTTAAAATATGTTACGTGGGTGACCATCATAATTTATTGGCTTAACTTGTACACCTGCAGAAGCTAGACGCTCAAAGCAACGTGCTAGAAGCAAAAAAGGGGGAAAGACATTTCTTATAGTAAATTCATTTTTGAGAGTGACAGCTGAATTAAATACTGTAGTCGATTTGCATCTTCACCAGTTCAAAACAACTCTGAATCGGTACAAGTAATCAAGAATAAATATATTAACAACTTTTAGACACGCTTCTAAACTGCATAAGACGCAATAGTAGAATCTGATCAGCCTGAAAATTTCAAATCCTCGACTTACGTCAAATACCAAAACTGCTTAGACCAGTATGAAGGCACAAAAGCTATGATCTCAGATCAAATAAAACTGATAAAGTCAATTGTACCTACTATCAATCCGAGAGTAGAGCTGCCACAATTACAAGCCCAAGAGGCAGGTTCAAGCATTCATCTCAAAGTGCTAGCATACGATACAGAAATATTTCATGGGGGTTATGAACAGTGGCCGTCTTTCCGGGACATGTTTACAGCCTTATGTACGAGTAAAGCATCCAAAATTATCACAAGCGTAAAAGTTGTATCACTTCCAATACAAAAATAAAGGTCAAGCAGTCGTAATAGTCAAACAGTTAGCATTAAATGAAGATAATTTAAATTTGGTTGGGGAAGCTCTAAGATCAAGATATGAAAACGATAGAATATTGGTCGACCATTAAGTAACGATACTTATGAACTTGTCTAAAATTCAAAAAGAAACAAGTGAAGAATTCATCAAACTAGAATCCACTGTTTCAAATTGTTTGTCAGTTCTATCCACACAAAATATTCCGACAAACAATTAGGAACCTATTCTTGTGAACATATGTAGTATATGTCGCATTTTATTAATTTTTCCAATACACTTTAAAGTAGCTCTCAAAAAGAGCCACGGGTTTAGTTGCAACTGCAACTCCCGAAACTTAAAATCACGAAATCTGAGACCATGTTGCTCAAAAGCACAAAAAACTCACACCATACACAGTGAAATTGAGAATAGGGTATTGCTACCCACAGTAGTCGTCTCCATCGAACACTGAGGAGAACTGTTTAAACATTGAGCCTTAATAGATCAAAGATGATAATGATCATTCATAGTGTCTAGGGCATAAAATAGGAAAAACTACGAACAAAACAAGCCAACTTTTAAATTACGGGTATAGGCGGAAGAGGAGTTCTAAACTCTAATAGAATCTGTCTCATTATCCTTATTTTCCCTAAGCGGATAACAGAATTCAAGCAGACGCTATAGTTTTACCGCAACTAACAAATACATGTGCTCGCAAGCTATTATACATATAAATAGCAAGCATTAAGAAAAGGTTTCACACCGTAAGATAGAAGTTCTCAACTGCAAGACCCCTCCTCAAATAGATTAGGATATATATCGCAAATTATACTAGAAGATGTGGAAAGAATTTCAAACACTCTTTTAGTTCAAAATACTATATTCGGTTGGATACTAAGTAGACTAGTTACGGAACCAGTTACCATTATGACAACTCGAGTTGAAAAAATATCATTTGGAGCAGTAACCATAATCGATCGCCAAAATGTAACAGCAAATATGCGGAATATAAAAGTTTTTTATGCACCTTTTGTAATATGGCTCATGATGATTCAACAATTATCTGACACATCTCATAATGAAGTCATAAGTAAAACTGAAGATTTTAATTTATTTGCATGACTCATTTTTACTCATAACAAAACAGAAAATTGGATTTAATTTGTACTTTCCGCATTATACATACATACATACCTATGTACGTATTAATTAGCTCTTGATAATTTTTGTGCGCATATTAATAAGATGTGATGTCTGATTTGCATCACTATTGTTTTCATACCACTTTATCAAGGTATTGATGCAATCAACTGCTTCCGAAAAACCCACTTTCTGTTGTTGCATATCTTCCTCGATAACTGGTTCTTCAACTTCATTGTCAGACACTTCGAAATCTTCATCATCTTCCGTATTTTGGTTGTTGTTCTGATTTTCCATGTATTCATTCTGACGTTAACACCACCTACCTTAGACAATAACGATTGTATCTCTCGAAAGTGTATCATCGTTAGAACTATTTGATCTAATCAGTGTAAGCAGTGGAATTTCGTCTTCAAGCTTTTATAAGTTTTCTCCAAGCTGTTGTATGCACTGCTCATCGCAATTTATCCCATGCTGATTTAAGAAGCAAGATGGCTTCACAGCTTCACAGCTTAAAAGCTTAGCCCGGTATCCTAATTTGAGCAGTCTAATAGGACTTTGATCCATCTGCATTAAAGCTGTCACGTTAAGTGGTAAAAGCATTGCCGCAATCTTTCCATCATCTGACTGTAACTTGTCAATTGACTTATGTGCAGTACAGTTGCCAATCAGCAATAATGCTCTTGGTGGTAAATCATTTTCAGCGGAAGAATAGCTCTGAATTCATCCACAACTTTTGCGAGTTAGGATATTCAAATGGTTTTCAAAACCCTTGAAACAACGGGGGTTCGCGGATTTACCAATTATCAATGGTTTCAACTTATGCCAACCATCTGCGTTCGCACACAACATAAATGTGATTTTATCCTTAGCTATTTTTCGGCCAGGTGCCTTCTTTATGTTTTCCGCGACAAATATTTTATCGGGAAAAAAACGAAAAATAATCCAAATTCATCTACGTTATATTGTAGCTGCATGTCCGAAATTTCCATTTAATTAACTTTTGCTCGCAAATTATAAATGAGCGGTGTTATTTGTGACTTGTTGCTTGAAAGGATTACCCACAAATTTTTAAGTAGCGAGACCGTATCGTTTCTTGAAATTTGCTAGCTATCCATCACTCCCACGAAATTTTTTTCCAGGGTGCAATTTGGGCAATTAGAGCTTGGCTGTTGCCTATGAAATTGTTGGATTTTAAAATTGCACAATAACGCCGTCTTTGGCTTAAGAACCGTTTATACAACCTTGCCTCAAGAACGGCAAGAACGGGATATTCCGATTAATGCAAGGTTTTCTTGGTTGCCACCCATGTGCGTTTGCCACTCCTTCCAAAATTTCATTATTTTTGAGATGGCCGCCTTAGATACATTATAATCGAACGCCAAACGATTTCCATGAATACCTACATATATCGATTTATCTTAAAGTTTTATGTTTTTGATGTAAATTTAATCTGATTTGCAATAATTTTTTCTACTTTGTTGATATTTTTTAACACACTAACTATAAAGAACCCACAAGTTCAGACCTTCATGACAAACTACGTATGTATGTATCATGCGACACCGAAAATAATTTTTTACTTAGAAATTCTGGGAATACATAGTAACTATTTTTCTTGCTAAACAAACGGTTGGGTCTGAAAAAAAGATAAGCTAAAAGTTAAACTGTACGTGGGCGCTCACGATCGGTCAACTTAGTCGAAGGTTTAACTTTCTCGCGTGTTTCCAACAACACTGTTTTTGAGTTTTGTTTCATTCCGCCTCACCATCCCCATTTTGGGGGTTTATGGGAGGCGGCTAGAAATCAAAGAAATCAATTGAAATACCTACCTGACATATGAAAAACTGTAGACCATCGAAGTTGAAGTAAAAGCTCTTTTAAACTTTCGTCCGCTGTACCGCTTTCAAATGGCCCAATGATGGCGAAGCATTAACCACGGCTCATTGATTGGTTGGTTTCATTACTGTCCATGTCATATAAAGCCATCCATACCCATGTATCTTCGTTAATGCAATGTCAGCGTGTGACATCCATGAAACCAATTTGCCCCCACAACATTGGCCATTTGTCAGAATTATCGACATTGCCCCTGGTTCAAACGGCAAAGTAAGGGCTGTGGATATCAAAACTACAAAAGTGGTTATGCAGAGAGCTGTCCGAAACATTGCACCAGTCCCCATTTGGGATTGAAATGAGAACATTTTAATGGAAAGAGCATGGTTGGTCAGAAGCATGACGTCATGCAAAATCGGATGACCGTGACCATGAATTACGCTATTCACCTCTGAGAGTACCGCCCAAGCATATGCACATAAATTCTTATATCCATACACATACGGTAGGGTTTTGTAAGATTCGTACATACATAATTAAATTTTTTGTGTTCTCACTTGTATACGTAGAGGCAAAATAACGTATTTTCTACCTACGCCGGTATTATAATAATATTAAGCACAAAAATCCGCTTGCAGCCGCACCTCCTGGTGAACAGACGCTGCAACCTTGTTGAGCCCTTAAACCGATTACTTCAGTGTTATCTCTCTCTTAACCGTGACCCCGAGATCCACGCGGGTCGGTTACCGCATCTCATTCAAAGTTGTTCACGTTGCGGTGTGTTCGACACGGACGCTGTTCAAATACTCTTAAAAATAAATAACAGACACATGAAATGCGCATCCAATAATAATAAAAATGCATGGGTAAACACAAGTCATAAATCTACAGATCAGATAACAATAAACACACATGTATTGAATTGTACACTTACAAAACCTTCATATCATGTATCATGCAGAATTAATAATATGCTGCAATAGATACAAACATATAAAAATACACGTATATTTAGTTATTTAAGATAGTTTCCTAAAACAGTATATAAGCATTGAAAATATCAAAATATCAACAGCGGGGAAGTAAGAAGTTAAAGATACTTATTTGAGTTTATAACACTAAGCGAGATAGATATTGGGTTAGATATATAAATAATCATAATGATGAGAAAGGTTGAAATCTGGGTGATTGCCTGTCCGTCCGTCCGTCCTTGCATGTAAAAATTGAGATAACTTGATGAAACTTGGTATGCGGCTTCCTTAGTACAAAAAAAACAACATTCTTCTTCTTAATTGGCGTAGACACCGCTTACGCGATTATAGCCGAGTCAACAACAGCGAGCCAGTCGTTTCTTCTTTTCGCAACGTGGCGCCAATTGGATATTCCAAGTGAGGCCAGGTCCATCTTCATCTGGTCCTTCCAACGGAGTGGAGGTCTTCCTCTTCCTCTGCTTCACCCGGCGGGTACTGCGTCGAATACTTTCAGAGCTGGAGTGTTTTCGTCCATTCGCACAACAGGACCTAGCCAGCGGAGCCATCGTCTTTTAATTCGCTGAACTATGTCAATGTCGTCGGATATAGTATTTCGTACAGCTCATCGTTCTATCGAATGCGATATTCACCATGGCTAACGCGCAACGCGCAAAAGACCATACATCTTTCGCAGAACTTTTGTCTCGAAAACTCGCAACGTCAACTCGTCAGTTGTTGTCATTGCCCAAGCCTCTGCACCATATAGCAGGACGGGAATTATGAGTGACTTATAGAGTTTGGTTTTTGTTTGTCGAGAGACCCATCTTCTTTGCTTCCCTGTCCAGGCCGATGATATTAATATCATCGGCATACGCCAGCAGCTGAACGCTCTTATAAAAGATTGTACCTACTCGATTAAGTTATGCAGCTCGAACTATTTTCTTCAGCAGTAGATTGAAAAAGTCGCACGATAGGGAGTCGCTTTGTTTGAAACCTCGTTTGGTATCGAACGGCTCGGAGAGGTCCTTCCCGATTCTGATGGAGCTTTTGGTGCTGCTCAACGTCAGTTTACACAGCCGTATTAGTTTTGCGGGGACACCAATTTAGACATCGCGGCATAGAAGCAGCTCCTTTTCGTGCTGTCGAAAGTAGCTTGTAACTCGACGAAGAGGTGGTGCGTGTCGATTCTCCTTTCACGGGTTTTTTCCAAGATTTGGCGCATGGTGAATATCTGGTCGGTTGTTGATTTTCCAGGTCTAAAGCCACACTGATACGGTCTAATCAGTTTGTTGATGGTGGGCTTTAATCTTTCACACAATACGCTCGATATATATGCGATGTTGAGGAGGCTTATCCCAGGGTAGTTGGCGCAGATTGTGGGGTCTCCTTTTTTATGGATTGGGCATAGCACACTTAAATTCCAATCGTTGGACATGCTTTCGTCCGACCATATGTTACAAAGAAGCTGATGCATGCTCCTTATCAATTCTTCCCCGCCGTGTTTGAATAGCTCGGCCGGCAATCCATCGGCCTCCGCCACTTTGTTGTATTTCAGGCGGGTAATTGCTATTCGAACTTCTTCTTGGTCGGGCAATGGAACGTCTGCTCCATCGTCATCGATTGGGAATCGGGTTCGCCTTCTCCTGGTGTTGTACGTTCACTACCATTCAGCAGGCTGGAGAAATGTTCCCTCCATAATTTAAGTACGCTTTGGGCATCGGTGACTAGATCACCTTTGGGGGCTCTCCGATCTTGAAACCCTCAGTTAGCCGCCGCAACTTTTCGTAGAATTTTCGAGCATTACCCCTGTCGGCCAGCTTATCAAGCTCTTCGTACTAACGCATTTTGGCCTTTTTCTTTTTCTGTCTGCAAATGCGTCTCGCTTCCCTCTTCAACTCTCGGTGTCTATCCCATCCCGCACGTGTTGTGGACGATCGTAACGTTGCGAGGTAGGCAGTCTGTTTTCTCTCCGCTGCGACACGGCACTCCTCGTCGTACCAACTGTTCTTTTGCACTTTCCGAAAACCAATGGTTTCGGTTGCAGCTATACGTAAGGAGTTTGAAATGCCATCCCACAATTCCCTTATACCGAGAAAATCGTTCGGCTATCTGTTGTGATTGCAGCTTTTCGACATCGAACCTTCCTTGTGTTTGCATGGAGGCAGGTGCGATTCTTTGGCTGCAACAAAATAGTGGTCCGAGTCGATGTTAGGACCTCGGAGCGCACGCACATCTAAAACACTGGAGACGTGTCTTCCGTCTATCACAACATGATCGATCTGGTTTGTAGTCTTTCGATCCGGAGATAGCACGGTAGCTTGATGAATCTTCTTATGCTTCTTCATAGTATTCTATCAGGCATGCGATTTTTTGTGTGTTAGTTTTTATAATTTTTTGTATCTACGTATATGTATATTCTTGCATATTTTATTGTTTTTTTTTTCATCATACATATATATACATATTTGAGCTTTGGTTTTCGTTTTATCATATTGTCAATTTTTCACGCCTATGTATAATATTACATTTTTGAATTTTGGAATTTAGAAAATGTGTGAGGTAATATCATTTATCACCGAAGCAAATTTAATAAAGCTTCAGTATCTATGTACTTATTAGAAGCTTCGTTAACAAAAAACTTGATATAGACTTTTTACCCTGCTATGATAACAAGGAAAATCAGTTATCCTGAGCAAATATGTATCTTATCTCAGAATCTGATGGTGAAGTTGAGTTAAAAAAAATTATTGGACCACATTGCGTCACAAATGTAATTAATGAACGGAATGAGTCCTCGAATTACCTATTATCAATAGGAATATGTGCCTTCAATTCTGGTTAGAGCGAATACAAGCAGAAATTTGAAAATATTATTTTTAAAGACAATATTTTATTTGTCACAACATATTTCCCTGTATAACAGATAATAAAATCGCAAAATGATGAAGAGCACAAACAAATTTGGAAAAACCTTCGTTCACCCGCTATCGCTGTCCTGTTCGAATTCAATTCGAATTTCAAAAGGACAGAGTTTAGTAAACCATAAATACACTAGATTTGCATTAGATCCTGTACAGCAATTAACTTTGAATTATTCCTGGTATTATCTTCCTTCATCACTCATAACATCGCTTCCGATGTTATTCAATATGCACCAGTTTCAATTGGAGAGCTCTCATAAGAACCTGCTGAGTCAAGCAATAAGGACGTTAAGATGTATCGACTCCATCATACACGAAAGAACTAACGGATCACTACAAAGCAGGACTTGCTATATCGATTGCTTTTGAGCTCAGATCCTTTCTTACCAGTCAAAGAAAACTATCATGCAAAAGTAAAACAATTTTAAAAATCAGTTTTTGATTTAGTTGAAAATATTAAAAAAATTCCATTTTTCATTTATCAACTTTTTTAATTTATTATAATTAATTAAACTTTGTTACCATCGGGGGCGGCAGAGTGGGAAACGGGAGAGGGAGATTTTAAAAAGCTTTCGCAAAACTTTCACTTGTACACAGGTAGTGGACCGACCACTGTGCAGAGTAGCAAAAATTACGTTTGCTCTTCTTTTGCAGTGATCAAACTAAGAAAATCTTGCATAAGTTTTACAGTTCTTTCAGCTGTATCTATAACTGCCGTTAAAGAAAGCACTTTCCTTTTCACCTCTGAATAGGCAACATCTTCACCCCATGTAGAAACCGGAAAATCCAGAAAATAAATCTGTGCTCTTGACGAACACAAAATCACTTAATGATTTTCCTGCAACAATAAATAATAATTAGTAACAATTTATTAAAACCAGTATAAAAAATAGGACTATTTAATAAATATACAATAAATAGTATTTACTTACTATACAAATAATCAGACACATTTTCTAAAGATGGAATATATCTCTTCCCAGAATCATAGAAACTCTTTCTTTGGAAATTCACTACAATGCACTATGGCCGAAATTGGGATTTTAGCGACAAAAAATACTTCCTGGCAAGCTAGCTTCACCAAATTTGGTGTGTAGACTTCTAATGATAAAAAAATCGATTTGAGAACAAAATGGGCGTGCCACGCCCCCTTTTTTCAAAGTAGTGGCAAAACGTACTTCCTGGTACAAAACAGCAACTTGAGAAAAAATTGAACGGTCCACGCCCTCTTTTTCCTATATCCAAAACCCAAATTGTCGCCAAAAATACTTACCAAAACGCTGGCTTCATCAAATTTTGAAAACGGGCTTCTTCTGACAAAAAAAGCTTTAGAAAAAATGGGCGGCCCGCGCCCACCATTAAAAAAAAATATTGAATGCTACGAAGAAATTAATTTATTTTTTTATTCATAAATTTATAATTTTAAAGAAGTTGTAAATGCTTATGGATTAATCTTAATCTTCGTTTTTAGCCGCTTCTAATTCTAATGAATAATTATTTATCGACTCTAAGCTTACATCGGGATCATAACTATAATTGCAGCTGGAGGCTTCTTGAGATGTTGAAGGTAATAACAATTCTGGTGGCAATTCAGGCATTTTAAAAAGATCAATGACTTCTCGAGGAAAAGGAAGTTTTTTTGAACTATTTGTACGTTCTTGCAAACATAAACTTGAAATATATGGGTCAGAGCTATCCATAGTTCTATGATACATGTCAAGTATGTTGAGCACTCTTGAATCCTTTCGAGCGTGACCAGTTCGATCTTTTTTATAAAAAGATGCATTTTCTGCCAGGACACCTACGGGTACTACTGAAGCCTCAATTATTTGTGACGAATGCACTAATATTTTGTGTATTGTGGCAGACATAGAGTACCATTCGTGGTTTTGGAAAAATATTTCACTGGTTTTAATGCAATAATCACAAAACCTTTGAGCATCAATTTCAAATTCAGAGGAGAGAGCAATTAAGATCATGTGTAAATGTTTCAAAAAATGAATATTTATACCAGTAATAGATGCTAAAAGGTCCGTGCGAGAAAATGCTCTTCTAGCTGAGTTGCCATCGTTGGTGTTGCCGCTGCCATTTGCTTTCGGCGTATCGACATGAAGCCCCATTTGAAGCAAAAACTCTTTTTGAATTTTTTATTTCTTTTCTGCCAGGATTCTCTTCTCTTCTGCTCCACGAACTTGCCATTTTTTCGAATCTAGCTTGTATGAAAGTTTTAAAACAAACTCGAAACTACGAATCCACGCATGCAAAGGGCTTAATCCATATTTCAAAGCGTCGGTCTTCGGTTCAAAATAAGGAGAATCAAAGTTTCTTATAGTTCGAAATTCCTTTGGACCGGCATGACAGATGGGACATTGCTGTGCACTTTTAGTTTATGTCAACACATTTAAGACTTTCCCATCTATTAATGTCATATATAAATTATATTTTACTTTAATTTTTTTCCCATTACTTAGTGTGTATTGTAGTGGTTTCAACTCCTCAATCTGTTTCTTTATGTTGTGGTTTTCAGTTAAAATGTGCTCTTTTGTTTCTTTAACAAACTCCACTTTTAAAGGTCTACAAAAGCGTACTGACTGAGGTGTACGGTTTACCCAAATGTTATACCCTGCTCATGAAATTATTTTTATTGGAATGACTGATGTCACAAAAAGGGAATGATCGAAACTTTCCGAAGTTTTTTCCACAAATTTTTGTTTAAACAAGCTGTGACCGGTAGAACCATCAAACCCATAGCTCGAAATTAGGCTCGATTCTTCACCATCCATTGTGCACAATACTTCATCTTGATATTCAAGAATTCTTTTAGCTGTGTGGTCTAACAAATTTTGCAACGACACTTCGACAGAGCTTTCACTCGCTTTGATTTCATCCGGTCTACATTTCAATTTGCTTTCATAAACTTTATCATAAGTCGGATAAATACTACAATTGTGTTTTATGTTTAATTCCCGCATATTTGAGTACACCTTTTTAGTTAATTCGTTTTCTAACACAAACATTAGAGCTTCATCAGGTGATACTGGCGTAACTTATTTATGGCTAGTATTAAGAACTTCTCGAATTTTGGATGGGCGATTTGGAGATGTAGCAACTTGCTATAGGACAAATTTCAAATCCGTTGCGTGGGATTTTTTGGCAGATATAGAGGCAGCATGAACTAATAATTGCGCATTGTCTCCTTGCTGGGAAGCTAATTCGGAAGCTAATCTCCTTTTATTGCTTTCGCAGCTATCATCATACGTCAGTTTTGGTCGGTTAATCTTTTTCGGTATTACAAAAATTGTTTCTCCACTCAACAATTTCTTATTATATTTTCTAAATGCATTCTCATTTCTGTATTGTTTATTCCATTTAAATTTAATAAAATTAGATAAGTTCCGAGCTTTAGTACATATCAATTTACTTAATTCACTGTCAATTTCGTATGAAATCTTTCCTTTTATGTAATTCGAAACATTCCTGTTGTTTCTCAACCAAAACTCAAATAGTTCCGAATTTTTGAACCTGAGTGTTTCTACAAAAGTATTAAAAATTCGTTCATTAGCAGTCAAATGCATACACTTTTACCATGACATAAAACTTGAGTTTTCTACAAACAATCACATGTAAATAGTTCCAATGACACTTCAAAACATTTTTAGTTTTACTCCACGAAAAACGATAAAACTCTTCACAATTTCACAAAAAATACATACAAAAAACCACCAAAATAAGTACGAAATAAAAACATTTAGCAAACTATATTTGTATATAGTAAAATTACTCACCTCGAGTAATAGAACTCATATTTACAAAGTTTTTTACAAGAATATATTATTAAAAAACAGTTTTTAATTTTATAAAAATTTTTTCTGCTTCACTTGTATTAACACGTACTAAAAAATTTGTAAACATTACCAGCTGTTTGTACATAAACAGGGTTGCCAACAGTAATTTTTTTTTCAAATTTTTTCTTATCAATATGTTGGGTATTGAACACTATCAAAATAATTGCAAAAATTTAAATTTGAAAAATTGACTTTTTGCCGCTAAAATCCCAATTTCGGCCATAGTGCAATGTTCGTTTTGGTGTGTTCATTAACTTCATGATCAAAGTGTAACTAAAGGGAAATTTCTTCTCACAAGTACCAAATATGTTGACTAAACTTGCTCAGGGCGGCTTTTTAGATCAATTTGTCAACAGTTTCATATTTCTTGAGCCTTTTTAAAAATCACAAATCTTGATTTGGTGCCTTTATCGCCAGACTACATCCAAGCCATAGTTTTACATATAAAACCGCAATAAATAAACAGACGTGTAGAAGTGCTCACCTATTCTTGGCACTAATTTTGAACTGAGAATGCAACATACATTTTTACAGAGTAAATAGCTCTAGCCATCCACCTTGCTTGATACATAACTCCAAGAGGTCTAATTTTATTTTATTTGTTCACTGTCTTTTGCTAAGAAAATAATATATAGTTCAATCAGTTCCCGATAATCGTCACGTCTAAAAAGTCCCCAAAAGTCATTTTCTACAAAAGTTATGGCTATTTGAAAATAAAAAAGCCATTTTTAGCAAAAAATAGCAAAATTCATAACTTTTTTGAAGTTGGACAAAAAATTTTGAAAAAATTCTAAAAAATGCTTTTCAAAAGGTAGAAAAGGATGCATAAGTTCCAGCAAAATCTAAAGGGATCGGGTTCAAAAGTAGTCGATTTGGTATGGAATACCCCATACATAGACGGAATCCCTTATGCTTAATTGACATCTATTTAAAGCTGCAATTCACTTCGGCGTGATAGTTTTTCCTTCCTTTTTTTGTAGAACTTAGTATTGGAGACTTTTATCAGATCTGGTAAGTTGATCAGTAACAGATGACGATAAACCTCTGGCTTTCTCCTTCTTCTTTTTCGGCTAACTTTTTGTCTACACCCGCTAAACACCCTCTCTTTGTTTTTGTAAAAATATCTTATCTTCTTCAATTTTCAGCAGTTCCACAGAATCAGTGTAAGCTTTAATGGCGCTTGTAAATGTTTATTTTTTTTTTTTTGCGACTCCCTCCAAACATGGTGAAAAAGCACAAGTTTTTTTACACAGTAAGGTATAGCTTTGGTAGGGATTCTAGCTTTTTCCCAAAATATAACGCACTCCCGAATGACGAGATTATGAACTTGATTCGATGCAAGTCGGAACGGGCTATCGTACTCCAAATGAGCTAAAAATGTATTTCCCAGTGTTTTAGATGCAAATGAACAAAATTAAGTCCTATGCGATAGAAATTTAAAACTTTGAAAAATAAGGGACACCCTAATATACACATACACATAATAATATTAAGTAGTAATTTAATATTGTTTCCTAAAATAGTATATATGTAAGTAATGAAAATACTAAATAAAAATGAGAATGAATAAATTCTCCCTCGATATACATATGTAAGTCTATCATCGCCCCCACACCAGCGGTAAGGTTTGTTAGAAACTACATTGAGGTAGTAACAGACGCGGACTATGGGAAGAGAACGTATAATATAGAGAAGGTTCAACGCGTTGCCAAATTTACGACATTTAATTTTTTGGAGGGGTACTCTTTTCTATTAGTGGATTTAACCGCAAAACCAGTGGTACTCTTTTCTATAAGCGGATTTCACCAATATTTAACAGAAGCGTCGAAAATAGCAGAATTGAGCATTTTCAGTGTTAAATGAGAAAAATGATGTTAATTTCAATATACGCTTACAGATTCGCATATTTACAATGCGCAAACGGCTATGGATATCATTTATAGATATTCTCCATATATTTGATATCAAGCCACATAAATATGTATGTGCAATTTGACTAATTTAATGATAAATTCCACTAAATCTGATGAAATGTATAATAAAGTCATATTTTTTATTATTACTTAAATATTTAATTAATATAGGTTTGATAAGTTATATTTTTATATACATATGCATGCATGCATTTATTTGCTTTGGGCATAAGAAGTTTTGATAACATCTTAAATGCATACAATTTTGTGTACTTGTAAAAAGATTTTAAAAAACCTTTCGCATAATGCTCACATATTCACATATGTATGTATGTAGTTTTGTGTTCATGTAAACAAATTTGAAAGAATCATTCATGTTTGTAATTTTGTCTACACAGAACTTTGTTTGTAAATATACTCATCCATTGTTTCATACAAAAACTCCGTTGTCACGGACAACCAATGGCCGAACTTTACGTTTTGTGAAAAAGTCAATGTGTCGAAGAACTGACGCGACAAATAAAAAAAAAAATAAACGAATGACCGCCGATTGTCACCGCTTCCCTTGCCGCTGTAGCAGCTTTGCCTACAAACCAGCGTAAATATTTACATACATATGTTTATGCATACATATCGACGCAGCTGCGTAAAAATGTTTCAGAATTACAAAATATTTTCTACATTCCTTGACAAATACAGTCAATCCCGGTTATGTGCCACATTCAAAGATACAGATATTTGTAGTTAGTTAAAAATAAAAATATAATATGGTACATAAGTGAGTGAGGATATTTAAACGAGTGGTACTTAAAACAATAATTTCTACGTATTTCAAAAAAAAAAAAAAAAAGAAACCGTGAGATGCAGCAAGATATGATATAGGCTGTTAAGAGTGATGAGGGAGGGATTTAATTTTCCTTTAAGGGGAGTATTACTTAACCGGGATTGACTGTACACATAAATCAGAGGAATATTTTCTTTGAAATATTTCTTGACTTGAAAATCGACAAATAAACTATGTTGTCGATTTTATTCTGGATATATATTTGCGGGGTTGTCACTTTCAGAATATATTCAATTTATGAATTTTTGAAATCGTCGCGAAAGACGCTTGTAGGCAAGGCATGCTCGGGGAGATGTAATGGCTTTTGCTTTTATTAATGAATCGAATATGCTTTTTGAAAGTACGTTTGCGTTCATGAATGAAAATTTTGTTGTTGTGTAATTTACTATAAATTTTGATGTCGGCCATATTGATTTCTGATGCTTTTCAAACGATTGTTGTTTTTGTAGAACAATATTTGTAATTTTTGCGGTTGACATTACCACATGTGAACGCATGTGAGTATTATGTTGTGTATGCATTGTTTGTGTGGGAATGTCACACGCATATATTTACATGTGTATTCATATTGTAAGTATGTACGATGATTTTTGAGACTTTTGTTTTTTTTCAGAAGAATGTTTGTATTTTTTGATTTACATGTGTACGCATATATTATTTGGGTGAGAATGTCATATTCACATACATATATATGTCGGAGATGTTTGATTTAGTTCCATTTTCACGCAGTAAGTTCTGTTCGTCTCTGAGGCACCACAACAACTGACTGGTCACGCACATTCTGAGCTAACTCACACTACTCTTCTGCCCCTACGAACAGACCTTACTCAGCAGCAGAGTATGTTTCTTTCCCTGAACTGCTGTGCGTTCTGAGAACCGTTAGCGACATCGTGTCGCCATTCAAAACTGTACATGCATGTACAACGGTCCAACCAACCCTTCTATGCCACACATATACAGTGGGCTAATTTACCATTCTATGCCAAACATAAACAGTGGGCTAATTTACCATTCTACGACACGGCCTTCCTGACAAATCACACGTCCTCGTGTGTTAAATCTGGGAAACAAGATTTTCTCAGTCAAATTCCATTAACCATTTACTTCATTAACTTTTATTTATATAAAGTTTACATTTTTATACAAAACAATCAAATTGTTTTCACAATACCATCACATAAACTTTTTCATAACATTTTCTTTCAAATCAAACTTAACAATTCTTCTTTTATATAATTCCAATTTTGATGTGTAGTTATTCTTACCGATCCCCGCCACAACAAATCCTTTAGTTATGGTGCGATCATCATTGACCCCCGCCATAACAATTCCATCTGTTATGGTGCGGTCTCTATATCCTCTCTTGGGATTCTAAGGCAACTGCTGTGCCTTCTTTATCTCTATTTCTCATTTGAGAGTCAGATGCATCTCCCCTGGAGTCATCAAAATCTTCATCAATTTCTTTACTTAATTCTCTATTGGGCAATGCCCTCAAAAACTCATGTGCATACTTATAAGTTCTTTTGCTTATTAAAGACTTTAAGACATACCTATCGTCATCTAGTTGTTCGATTATTTCGAACGGGCCCTTAAATTTCGGATCAAGCTTAGTTTGGTGACGCTCTTCGTTTTTTAATAACACATGGTCTCCTACATTATATTTTATTATCTTTGCTTTATTCTTATCATATCTAAGTTTGTCATAACGAGCATTAGCCTCCATATTTTCCTTGGCTTGTTTTCTTATAGACTCTCTATCAATTACATTATCCTCTTCTTCACCTATTGGTAACAAACAAAGAGGTATAGATTCTCTACCAATTAGTAATTCTAATGGACTGAATTTTGTGACTCGATTGGCGGTGCAATTCATTGCCAATTGTACTTCCGCTAAAGCATCTTGCCACGACCTCTGACTGGTTTCGACTGCTGTCAACATACTCTTAATTGTGCTCATTATACGCTCCACCTGACCATTTGCCCTACTCGCACCTGTAGCAATTAAGTGTAGCTCAATCTTTTGGGAGGAACAAAATTTACGGAATCCTGAGCTTGCAAAATTACGTCCCTGATCCGCTATAATACGTGTAGGCACACCAAACAAGCACACAACGGCTTTAACAGCTTTGATTGAACATTCAGTATCAATATTTAAGGTGTGATGTAAGTAAACAAATTTCGTGAACGCATCTACCAAGACAATTACGTATTCCTTTAGGTCGTTCTTTCCACTCATCTTTCCTGTTATGTCTATATGCACTGTGTGCCACGGGATGTCTACCTTAGGAATCGAATGTAATTCAGATTGAATTTTTCCAACTGGTGGCTTAGCTAATTTGCAAGTAATGCAATTTTCAACAAATCTACGGACGTACTTTGCCATATTTTCAAACCAATAAAATCCATAGACTTTATCCAATGTTTTCTCCCAACCTAGATGCATAATAGATTCATGAACGTGATTAATAACTGCCCATCTAAATGCCCTAGGGACTTTCAGGCAAACATTTAGTCTTACCATTTCGTTGTATCTTCCTATATAGAACTCCTTTCCTTAATTCATAGATTTTTAATAAATGTTCTGGCAATTCGTTTTTTTTTGAACTTAGCTAATATGTCTACTACCTCAGGATCACGTTGTTGTTCAGAAATCAACCAGTTGTCAGTTACCTCGGTCAAAGCAATGCGTTTTTCCAGAATTTTATTCTGATAAATATTTTTATCGGACACTGGATTCCGAGATAAACAATCTACATGCGCCATACGATCACCCTTCCTATATTCTATGTCAAAGTCAAACGATTGTAAAAATGCCCACCACCTATGTACCCTCGGCGTTAAGTCTAGCTTTGTGCGACTAGCCTTTAAGGAATTACAATCCGTATATACGACAAATTTACGTCCCTGCAAGTAATGGCGGAAGTGTCTGATACCATTGACTACCGCTAGCGTTTCTAATTCGTAAGAATGATATTTTGACTCAGCAGGGGATGTGCATTTACTATAATATTCTACCACATGGAGTTTGCCATTAATTTTATGCAACAATATAGCACCATAGCCAATCGAACTTGCATCGGTGTGCAATTCGATTGCATGTTTCGCGGGCGAATATAGTCAACACAGGTGCCTGCGTCAATACTGTTATAATTTTAGTCCTTATTTGCTCATGTTGCTGTTGCCAAGAAAAATCAACATTTTTCTTTGACGTGAGTTGATACAAAGGCTTAAGCGTTTCCGAGAATTTTGGAACGAACTGTCTAAAATACGAAGCCAATCCTATAAATTGTCGTAATTGCGACACAGATTGTGGAGGTGGTAAATGTAACAATGCTTTTATTTTACGTGCGTTTGGCCTAATTTCTCCGTTACTTATCTCAAAACCTAGGTACTCTATGCGAGTTTTAAGAAATGAGCACTTAGTTATATTAAATGAAAATCCCGCCTTACTCAATGTTTCTAATACGATACGCAACCGTTCTAAAGCTTCTTCCTTAGTTTCGGCTATAACCAACACGTCATCAATATAAACGACAGCGCATGAATGTGCCAGTGATCCCAATGCTCTTATTATGGCCCTCTGGAAAACAGAAGGTGCATTTTTCAAGCCAAAAGGCATGGTCAAAAACTCGTACTGACCCTCTGGTGTCACAAACGCGGTTCGTTCAATTGAATTTTCGTGTATTGGAATTTGGTAGAAACCACTAGCCATATCTAAGCACGAGAAATATTTTGCACCGCGAAGTCGGGCAATCTGGTCTGCGATAAGAGGCAAAGGGTACCTATCAGCAATGGTATTATCATTTAACATCCTATAGTCAACACAAAGACGATCAGTGCCATTTTTCTTCTTTACTAACATCATTGGACTGGCGAAAGGTGAGCAACTTGGACGGATAATATTTGCTTTTAACAACTCATCGATTTTACAACGCACCAGGTTTTTTTCTTCCTCGCCTAGCCTATAGGGACGTCATTGCACTGTCTTCTGGGGATCTATTAACTTAATTTCCAACAGCCCTGTCGATACTCGAGTTTTTGGTATTCCGCTAATAAACCAGTCAGAGTAGCATTTTAAGATATTTGTTAAGACAATTTTATCGGAATCAACTAAATCTATATCAGAACTTATAATATCCTCATAATCAGTTAAAGTCACCATATCTATCATTTTCGTTTTATAAATCTGAAATTTATCAGCGTCTATCATTACGCCAAAGGGCCCTTTGGGTAAGAATCTCTCGACCAACTAACACATCGTATTTCAAATACTTGTCTAAAATTACGTGTAACAAAATCTCAAAGCAATATTGATCAATATTTATATTACATAAAACTTGTTGAGTTTCTATAAATTGCATCGTTACTTATGCCATTGAGTTTTACAACATTATTAACTCTTTTGCCTTTAAACTTATGGACTACACTTTCCTTTTAAATAGCGAGCATTCTGCACCAGAATCAAAACAAAATGGAATAGACTCACCGGATGCCTTTATTGTTCCAGATGGTGGAGCTACTGCGCAGATATCCACACGCTTTTCAGAAATTCTTTCATTTCCACCTGATCGGCCTTTAGGACATGCGGTTGCAAAGTGCCCAATTTCGTCACATTTGAAGCATTTGACACCAGATCGATCCTTCACACCCGTCGTATTTGTGCTGTTGTAGGTTTCGCCTTTACTCTGGCCCTTCTGCAAACGTGCCCGACACTCGGCATATCTATGCCCAATCTTTCTACAGTAATGGCATTTCACCAGGGATGGAGATTTGAACTTTTTACGATACGAGCCAGTTGCATCGTCTTCTATGCTGCGCTTCCTGAAGGAGTGTGCCTGCAGCTGTTGTTGTAGCTCATTGCGAGTTTTTACATTGGTGGTAAAAATCCAGCGCGCCAACTTGCTGTCAACTTGCGCCATGTGAGCCAAAGTTACAGACACAGCTATTTCATCCAACTCCTTGGCTTTCCATTTAGACATAAGCATCGTGACAATCCGGCTGCCGTATTCAGCAAATCCTTCTTCTGGTTTCGGTCGACCATTCAATACATTGAGAACCATGCCAGCAGAAGTTTCAATTCCAACAAAACGCTGAAGAAACAGTTCCCTGAACTGCGCCCAAGTGATTCCGGCAAAGCATATTTGTAAAAGCCACTGTGATGCGGTGCCTTCTAATGCCTTACTTAGTGCTATCACCAGATTGCTACCTTGGAGAACGTTATCAGCAAATATGAGGTCCACAGTGCTACACCAAGATGAGGGCTCCGCTCCAGCAACGTCAGGGTTAAATTTTGGTAGGGTAATGTGTGACGCCTTACCATCGGATAGCGGCGCCTTTGGATTCTGCATGTTTTTAATTATTTCCATCAGGTTGCGATTTTGCAGTTCCAACGCTAGCAAATGTGGATCAGTAGGCAAAGCAGATCCCACTTCTGATGTCGGAGATGTTTGATTTAGTTCCATTTTCACGCAGTAAGTTCTGTTCGTCTCTGAGGCACCACAACAACTGACTGGTCACGCACATTCTGAGCTAACTCACACTACTCTTCTGCCCCTACGAACAGACCTTACTCAGCAGCAGAGTATGTTTCTTTCCCTGAACTGCTGTGCGTTCTGAGAACCGTTAGCGACATCGTGTCGCCATTCAAAACTGTACATGCATGTACAACGGTCCAACCAACCCTTCTATGCCACACATATACAGTGGGCTAATTTACCATTCTATGCCAAACATAAACAGTGGGCTAATTTACCATTCTACGACATATACATATGTATGTGTGCACGTAAACCCAGCGGGGAATAAAAGGCCTTCATATGGCCTTATTCATGTCGGAATTGTAAGGTAGAAAGGGCTTACTCCGCCATATAAGCTTCATATCTTTTTAACACTGCTTGTTCTACATCGTGAGGCCGCACCTCAAGCGACGTAAAAAAGGAGTAAATGAGGCCTTATTGTTTTAATAAAAATAAGCTGTTTAATAATGACACGAAAGACTTTTAATTCATCAATATATTATTTTGATTTATTATCGTATTTTTTTTTACACACCCTATTTTTTATTAATTGTATCGATTTTTTAATATGATTTTCGTAATTTGGGAAGCCGTATTCGGGGGACTTCAGAGCATCCAAAATTAGAAATAGCAATTGTGAGTTGTGAATTTATGTATTTAATTAAAACAAACCTACCAAACACAAATTTTCCAAATAAGTTGGTTTTTTTTAATGATTTTTTCTTCTGAAGCACATCCCAATTGTACTCTAACAAGCACTCTTCTATGATGATAAATTGTAGAGATTTTGTAATAGGTGTTGAACCTATACATTCTTTAATGCTACAAATCTATTGAAATCAGGAAAGTATTAATTATATAGTTTCGCAGAAAATACTGTTCATTCAGTTAACTACGTTATTTTTTTGAAACATTTCAGCATTTTCCTCAAAATGTTCACAAATTAAGTTTTTCATTTGTTGCACCTCTTCTTCTATAAATAAATTGTTTACTCAATTTAATATACACAATTATGTATAGTTATTACTTACCCAATTTTTTCATTTAATTCCACACTCACAAGGTGGAGAATTTTCGTCATTTATCATCGTCATTCATCATCATAGCTCCGTTTTGACATTTTGGAATATTTAGTCTAAATCGATTATATTTATATTATATGTTTCAATTTACATATTCAATTGAAAGGATAATTAAAGTGTGAAGTGATGAAGAATTGGCAAAAAAGAAAAACATTTTATCTTGATATGGCAAGCACATCGCCTTGTACAATAACCCTTTTACATTAATTTTTTCTACATTAGTGGCGACTTCATGCATTAATCCAATTCCCAATTCCAAACTTCTAACTGGTAGTTCAAAAAAATTCTCTATTGCTGTATATCTATTCCCTAAAACATATTCTTCTTCATTTTCTTTACAAAATCCAACAACTCTGATAGGGATAAAAGGTTTAATAAAACAACAGTTATTTGGTGCTTCAGAACTAAGTAGAAACATGTCCGTTTTATAATTTTTGTAGAGAGCAGATCCTTCAATGACATTTTTTAAACCTGTTGCTTTGGGTAAATCTACTGAAAACGCATGTCGTTCCGCACATCTATTATATATTTGTTGCAATATTTTGGTAGGTTGATGGACACCTTGCTTTAAAACTTGTAAGTAATTTTCAAATTTATAGCTCGAAAAATTATCCACATTACCAAAGCTTTCAATGCAATCAGGCAAATGTAACAAGTTTTGAATATTTTATGACAATTTTTCTTCTCCATAAATGGATCCAAACTGTTCAACGAAATTGTAAAGCATCTGTCGAACGAAAGGAAAATTATTTTCCCATTTATTTGAAGAGCAAATTCGATACGCGCAGTGCAACAATTAAAAGTGATAAAAGAAATTCTCATCAAAATAGTCCTTGCAGAGTACAATGCCAGTATAAAGCAAAAAGTGCCTGAATTCGATGGCTTTCCATCTGGCCAATTAATCAAACTCCCTTGGCTTTCGACCAAATTTCTTTGGAATGTATTTTCGAATACTTTTTATTATTTTGTTTAATTCAACTTTCTGAAGAGAAGTTATCTTACGAGTTTTATGATTATTTTCCCAAATTGCAGTCAATATCCTTTTTGTGCAACCAAGTTCGACAAGGTGCATGAGCCCAAAGGTATCTGAATAACCATATTAATTCCAATTTTTTCTATTTTTAAAACTTTCATCTGTTCTTAATTGTGCGGGAGTTTTACTGTAAGTTAATCTTTTATTAATCTTCTTACCAGTTTGTGTGCATTTTGAACACCCATTGCTGTTTGTGTGGCCAACAACACCGACATGAAATGCTCTTGCCGGAGCATCGCAAATAAATTTGCAAATTTTTATAAACATTTTTATTCCATTCAAGAACCAGCCATGATCATTTAAGTGCTTTATTTCATCAACAAAATTTATTAAAAACTGGTTTATGGAATTCGGCTTACGGTTACCAATCAAAAATGGTTTCATATTATTACGATTTGACACTGCTCCTAAAATTGGCCAAAGTTGTGTCCCTGAACTTTTAAAAAGCGGGCACCCGTCTATATTGACATCAATATATAGGCAATCCATATTTGGCGGTAAAGAAATTTTCATCAAAAAATGGCATTTTCTACTCCGAAATGAAAGTATTTTCCAGGCGACACATCAATTATATTAATTTCTGAGTTAGGCAACGTCATTAATTGTTTCTTTGATGCAGGTACACGCACGTCAGCACTACGAAATATTTGGAGAATTTCATCGCATGCCCTCTTACGAATTTTATATTTAACACACCAATTTCTTAATTTCGCATTTATGTCATTATTATATTTGTTAGAGTTACCAGTAGTCGCATTACGCAAATTATGCACATTACATATATTTATATTTAGTTCTTCGGATACATTTTTGCTACAACTAGAAACATTTTCATTTTCTGGAACAATAGCTTTTTTCACGATTTCAATTGTGCTCTTTTTTTTCTTGCCACAAGTCGACGAAAATGTCTATCACTCACTCCACATTTAGTTTTTCCAATTTCAATAGAATAATTAATTTACTATTCAATTAGTTTCATATATACATATGTATATTAATCTAGACTTTTAAAAAACTACAACTTACTTGTACGTCCGCGTACGAAATGAGAAGATATAATAACTACAGCATAAACGCAGAGTTTCCGAAGACAACGAAAAATAGAACAATAATGGCAAACAGTAACGCGGTTGCATATACGTAGTATTCGGTGGCGACAAGAGGTCGGCGGCAGAAAACAGTAAAAAAATTTACAAACGCTGTGCAGCTTTGAAAATGAATATCATAGTCTACTTTGTCTTTTTAAGTTGTACACCTTACCCTACGCTACTAAAAGAAGGTCATTGTGAGGCATTCATGAGAAAGGGAAGGTATTAAACAAATAAGGCCCACATTGCCCTGCTTTTGTGAGGCCTTTATTTTGTCCCGCTGGGTAGAGAAGCGCGCGCTTTTTATATTACTGATAAATGATAATATCTTGACTTGAAATTGATTTGTACTTGCATACATATCTGCAGGATAGATGCGTATGAAAGTTTTAAATGATAACAGGTGTAATTTACATATATTGTTATTGTAATATGTTTAGTTTTTAGGATATTATGATAATATTTCATATATACATATGTATGTACTACATGCATACAAAATTATATAATATTATTAAAAATAAGAAATATTTAAAAAGTAGCTTATTTTTTGGACAATAACTACTAATATTACCATAAAAATAGCATAATTTAATAATAATGTTATCAATTTTTCATGAATTCACAAAAATTCGCAAAATTATAATTCATATCAATTGATATGATTTCATGTAAACGTATAAAAATATAAGCAAAAGAACAACATACGTCTGTAATAGCAATGTAATTAATTTTCATTGAATGCTCAGCTCTGTTCGCTCAGCACTGTTAAAATATAAAATATATAATATAAATAATAGCATTTGGCTCTTGACAGTTCACACGCCTGCCCGCAATTAAACCTTCTCTATATTATACGTTCTCTGCTATCGGCCTTCGAAGTGGTTTGAGTTGGTTCATCCTTTGCCAAATATGCCTGTCAGAGTGTGTGTTATCTTAACAATATTGAATTGAAATCTGTTCCTTAGAGGCAGCTGTTCAAAAAAACAGGCATCCATTTGCTTGGAAGGGCTTCCTGCGCGATCAAGTTTTTTCGGATTCGGCTCATCTTGAACACCTAGACAGTCTTTACTTTCGGGCCCACACGCATAAATCCACGTTTCATCATCTGCCACGTTTTCATAGAAGGGAAGGTTTTCGATAGTTAATTCCATATTTTTGTTAAAGATGATTATTTCAAGTTACTGTAGACAACACAAGTAATGGTCGTATGCCAAAACGTTCTGAGTATAACATCCAAAATGTCAGACATTAACATAAAGTTGTCAGTTGCAAGATTGCAACACTAGGATTACTTAATCCCGAAAATCTACAAAAGGCAAGTTTATGCAATCAGTTCAGTCCCGATATACGCTATATAGTGATTTCTGACTTTCTCACGATTAAAATATTTATGTTAGTCAAAATGTGAGATATTTTAATGAAATTAAGTCCACACGTTTTGTTAGAAATTGTGGGGGTTAGCGCTAAATTTAAAAGGAATTTTTCTATACCTTGCTCTAAACTTCATATCCATAATACAATTGTAAGAAGTGATAACAGTATAACTTCTAAAAACGTGCGCATACTCAGATATATATACATCCATAGCAGACGGAACTTATTTATAATAATAATGTTGTTTAATTAAATAAATATACTAATTGCATTAATTAATATTAATATTAATATTTTAGTCAAAATATAGCAATGAAACCTGTACCTATCCTCTAACTTTATAAGATACCAATTTTGATTTGGTTACACCCGAAATTGGCTTACCTGACTTGATTAAAATAAAGTTTTATAATTACTGAAAGTATTTATTTTGACAATATAAGGTTAAATACCTTGCAGAGTACATAAAATATGTTTTAATAAATGTTCGGATATTGCACAATTTCAATAAGAGTTTACCTTATGGTAAGTTAATATAAATTTTCATATTGTTTCACTGAGTTATGTAAGACTCATTACTATAAAATATATTGGCATTTTAATAGTAACAGTCAAACACATTGTAAGAAATTTTAATTAGTGAAAATTGAAATATACTCCCCAGAAACGTACAACTAAAAATTAGAGTACGTTTAACAACATTTGATGAGTTGGCATTACAAGTTGTCGAGAGAAAGGTTCTCCTGAAGATTTATGGTCCATTGCTCATTTGCAACTTCGAATACCGCAATCAATGTAACGATCAGCTGTACGAGTTATAAGATGACATTGACATACATTCACTCACACTGAAAGTCGGGCAAGCGCAAAACAAAATTTCTACTTATAATAAATTTGTTATGAAAAAAGATAGTCAACTCGATTTTTTTTTATTTTATTACAAGAAATATCGGTGCTGTCGTCACAGCAGCGGTATGTGCCACTTGCAGGTCACTAAAAACCCCCCCTCTAAGGAACCGTCGCCCACCCTGGGACCGCTATTGCATTACTTCAGGGTTTCCATTTTTCTCATTGAGAGATTTACATCTGCGTCCAGGTCCCGCTTTTGCGTAGCAAGAGTGCAGCGAATTTCTTGATAATCCCCCAGTTTGCTTCACTCTCCAACATGACGCTGACTAGATTGTCCGCGTTTATTGGGCCAACCAGGTTCTCTACGGCGGTGCGTTCTCCTTGCCAGTGCACACATTCGAAGAATGTGTGTTCAGCGTCGTCTTCTATCGCGTCGTTGTATGGGCATGACAGCTCTTCGACTTTTCCCATTCTGTGGAGGTACTTTTTGAAGTACCCGTGCCCGGATAACAGCTGGGTTGTGTAAAAATCTACCTCTCCGAATTTTCGGCCTGTCCATGAGTCTAGATCTTTTATAAGCCTGGCCGTCCATCTGCCGCGGTTTTCGGTGAAATCTTACGGTTAAAAAAAAAACAATGGTATATATTCAAGGTATCATAAAACAAAACGCATGTAACAAAAGCTGTAGTAAGGTAATTTTTTCGACTCACATTGAAAGTCGGGCAAACTGTATTTCTAGCAAATATAACAGTAAATTTTCCGTTATATCTATTCCAAGTTTATAGGTCTGAAGATTTTTAATTTAAATATAGTCAGTCAATCAGTGAAGTTTAAGTAAATATTTTTTTAAAATGTCTTGAAAAATTAAACTACGCGTTGGATGAGTGCAAATTAGTCATGTATCACAATTTACAATTTTGTAAAGAAGAGTAATCCACAGTTCACCATATTATAACCAGATATAATCGAAATGGATTGGTTTCAAATAAGCAGCGTAAGTCCAATCCTAAGAAATTATCAATTAGAGAAATAAAGCAAAGGCCTTTTACTGCAGCACCCAAACTAGTTGCCTAGAACCTTCTGGTACAAAGGTTAACCCAGAAACTATAAGAAGATTATTACGAATATATTACTTACATGGTCCATTAACAAAAATAAAGGGGATTTGAGTTCGTACGGTATATATTGACAATAAGAACGTTTCTATCATTCCAAGGCCGATTTTTAGGTATTATTTATAGACGAAAGTAAGTTTAATTTATTCGGATGTGATGATAGAGATAAAGTGTGGTGAAGCACGGTGGCGACTGGCACCTGGTCTGGGAGTGTATGGCGGCTTCATCAGGACAACAGGACTTCATGTAAGAAAATGGTTGCCCAAAATAATCAAAACTCCTACACAAAGCCCGGACCTTAATGTAATTGAGCATTTGTGGAAGATCGAAGGACCAGTTGAAAAATGCTTTACAAGAGGAGTGAAACAAGATTAGTCCGAATGCAGTAGAAAATCAAAACGGTGGTGGAACAAAATACTAAAAATAGTATTTTTGCATATACATTTTTAAATACTCATATCTTTTACATCTTCTCCGACTTTCATGTGGGGCGAAAATCTTTTTTCCCTATTGGTCTACACGATTATAGCAAATTATCTCATTCGAGGCTGTGTGTACTTTTTCATTGGGGGTGTTTTTCACGTGGCGGGTTCCAAATCCAGTGCACAACGCTGTGGATGTTTCGCCTTCTCATTTTAGCTCATCTTCAAACGGATATTCTTCGGCTACTCAGAGGATACTTGGTCTAGGACCGAAAGTCGTGACCTGCTTCAGGCATATGTGGAAGAATCGTTTCTGGCCATTCCCAAGTGAATGCCAATCAGAGAACTTTCTTCACTTGCGTGAACTTCTACACATGACTCCAACATCCAATGTTTAATGTTACTTTGAATATATACTAATGTTTTAAGCAGTAAGACTTCTTGTAATAAAATAAAAAACATCAAGTTGAATATCTTTTTTCAATACAATTTTATTATAAGTAGAAATTTCGTTTTGCGCTTGCCCTACTTTCAATGTGAGTGACTTTAGTTCAGCAAATTAAGAGAGAGCAGCTAGGCTGACTGGGTCATGTCGAACGAAAAGGTAAAAAGATTTTAAACCAGGTGGAGAAGGACCTGGTTACACTTGGAATCTCCGATTGGTACCAAACAGAGAAAAAGAGGCACGACTAACGCGCTGCAGTTAACTCGGCTAAATCGCATAAGCGATGTTTACGCCAATAAAGAAGATACGTATCTTAATTCCTAACTCCAACAAATTAAGGATTAACTCCTCATTATCCAGGCGTACATTTCCATCCTTATAGCACTCGAACCTTCTGGGAACTATGAATTTATCTAACTGGTTGATTCTGATAATTTATCGACGACTTTATTTTCTTCTCGTATCTGTGTTGGTCCCACTGCTCTCTACCTAAATCTGATCGTCTCCATTAGACATATTTGCGGTACGAAACTCATAGCATTTTTTTTTTAATACTCGACGATTACCTTCCTCCCGCCCAACCGACGCGAGGGGCACAATCCGCGAACGAGCGGAATTAGCCGAGTCATAAAAAGCAATAGAGTTTTAAAGCGTTGCTATGTTAAGCTGCTCAGCTACAGAAACAAAAATTTCAACAGCACAAATTATGAATTAAATTAAAGTTTATAATTTTTAAATGTTGCTTGTTAAGAGTAGATAAAATAATTTTTTTTTAATGGTAAAGAGTGAGTCTGTTAGATCAAATGTGCGGAATGATTCTTTTAACTCAAAATTTATTCTAGAAAGTTTTAAAAGTAAGAGTCTGAACTGCTTGGTAAAGCGATCGAGAACGTTATATTAAAAACCGTGGAACTTACGTAAAGATTAAAATTGAGTTTGGTGTCCATAGTTACTCCCAGGTCTACAAAACTGCATACTTGCTCCAACCTAAAGTTTTGTATTGTGTATGAAGTAGGGTCTACAGATCTAGGTGAAAAGCACATCGTTTTACATTTTTTTAAGGTTCAATGGCATTTCATTTCTATCACACTAAGAAACTAGGTTGTTTATGTCCCTTTGCTACTGACATCTTTCGCTGTTTGAAGTATTCGTTTTAAAAAGTTTTACATCGTCAGAATATAATAAAACTTTAGAAAACTTAACAACAGATGATATGTCATTAAAAAATAACAAGAACAGTATTGAACCAAGATGGCTAACTTGAGGAACGCCTGAAGGAACATTGACTATGTTGGAAAAAGTATAGTTAAATATGAATTGTTAAATTCTATTACTAAGATAAGATGCAACTATTTTAGAAATATTGGTTGAAAACCAAGAAGATCAAGTTTATTCAAAAGAATTGAACGCTTTTACTTAGCAAAAGCTTTACTAAAATCTGTGTATATAAAATCAGTATTTTTATTCTCTCTTAAACCCGTTAATACAAGTGATATAAATTCAAGCAAATTAGTTATTGTAGATTTCCCTTTTCGAAAACCGTGCTGAGAACAAGAAATTAGTGGAGAGATCCGGAATGTTATCTCGTCTGCTATAATTGCTTCAAAAAGTTTAGGTATTGCAGACAACTTTGCTATTACCCTATAGTTTTCAATGGAAGACCTAAATCCACTCATATTTAAAGGAATTATAAATGACTTTTTCCATATGGATGGAAATACGCCTTGAATAAGAGATGAATTAAATAGTTTTGTTAGGGGTTGGTATATATATTTGGCACATTTTTTAAGAGAGCATGAGGGAATCATATCTGGGCCATAATTGTTTGATTGTTCTTACATATTTAACTGATATAAGACGTCTGCTTCGGAAATGTTAGGTGAATTAATGACAAAAATCGGACATAACTTGTGCTGATGCAGAACATTTTTTGGAGATTTTGGAGAGTAATTGGACTTAAAGAATTCAGCAACATATTAGAAATGGTGTGATTGTCACTAGACATACTAGACTTATATTTCATAGCAGACAGAAAGTTAGAGAGCGTTTGGAGTTGACGAAACCATAGAACAATTTCGGATAACGTATAATATTACTTTTTACTTTATTTATATATTTATTATAACATATTTTGTTAAGCTCAGCAAATTGTAGACGCAATTTAGAATATTTTGAATAGTCAGCAACGAAACTAGTTTTTTTTTAAGTTTAAAAGCACGAGATTTTCTTTTTTTAGTTTACATAATTCTTTCGAAAACCATAAATTAGAATCCATTTTTTGGTTAACAACACACTTCGGAACATATTTTTCAAATAAGTTTAAAATAGTTTCATTAAAGTGGGAAGCACTAAATTCAATATCGCCACTGTAATCTGGCCAAGTTACTTTAGAAAGTTCGAAATTAATCTTCTTAAAATTAGCTTTCGCAAATTTGAACCGAAATCAAAGGTCTTGTATATAATATTATTATGAGCAAAGTTGGCTATGATTAATTTCTATAGCAGGATAATAAGGGTCCTCTGGCCGAACCAAAGGATCACGTTGGACAACGGAGAACATTGAAGCGTTATCAACATAAACTAGATCTAAGAACTTACCAAACTTTTTTGAAACTAAATTAATTTGGTTTAGACCCAACTCCGACATTTCATTTAAGAACTCGTTAAAACATAAGCGAGTACTAATAGGAATGGTGTAATAATCAATAGATTTCCATGATACGCACGGTAAGTTGAAATCTCCCAAAACAATCATGAAATCAGTATTATTAGCCATTGAGAAAACATTATTTATTAATGAAGCATGCTGCAAATATACAGATATGTCCGAGTGAGGCGGTATATAAGATAAAGTTAAGTAGATATGGCCACTATTAGCGCAAATACGAATGCACTTAAATTCTATGAAGTCTGCATGCGGAACATCGACTTCTTCAGATGGAATTGAAGAATGAGCAGCAAACAAGACACCACCTCCTTTTCTGTTCAGCCGTTGATATCTAAATATTTCGAATTCGCTGTTGAATATTTCAATATCCAAAATGCGAGGCTTTAGCCAAATTTCTGTGAAAGCAATGATTTTAAAGTTTCAATGAAAGCTATTTAAATACAAATCAGTAAGTTTTTTATTGAGACCTCTAACATTTTGAAAATAAATAATCAGCGTATTATTTTGGCTTAGTTTTTTGTATTCACGGGATTTTTTGGCATTTTAGTGATAACTGCAGAGGGCTTATCACGTTTATGCTCGAATTCGCGCACAAGACCCCAGATGGCCCGAATGAGTGTCAAGTTTTTTTTTCAGAATTATTTTATTTATTGAATCTGCTTTTCTTAAAGCTTAACAATAAGTTATAAAATCTTAAATCTAATTAAAAACTAGACAGGCTCAAGCAAGTGATTGAGCTGTTTTGGTGATATGTCGCTCTTTAATACGCAGGCATATCTCTTCTTTTAAGTCGTGTTTGATCGCAGGAATGCACCAAAGCATTAGCCAAAGGGTTTGGGTGATCTCGGAGTTTAGATATATATTTAATTCTGCTGTCTTCTACTTCTTTCTTTACCATAGGGATACTAAGGTCTTTATGGATATTTTCGTTACGCATGTACCATGGTGAACACATGATTGTTCTAAGCATTTTTGATTGAAACCTTTGTAATATATCAATATTAGTTGCACAGGTCTACCCCACAGTTGAATGCCATACATCCAAATCGGCTTTATGACCGCATTATATAAAAGCACTTTGTTGTCTAGGCTAAGTTTGGAGTTTTTATTTAAAAGCTAATTTAAATTTGCAGCTCTAATCTTCATACATGTTATTTTACGGGAGTGGTATTTTCTCTACGTGAGCCTTCTATCTAGGTGAATACCAAGATATGTTACTTCGTCCGCTTGGGGTACTAAAATATTGTTTATTTTTACTGCAGGGCACATCTTTGGTTTTAGCAAAAATGTAATATGCTTACACTTCTGTTCATTCACGTTTATACACCAGTTCGCTAGCCACTCTTCGACAGAACTTAAATGCTTCGCTAATATTCGTGATGCTAAAATGTGGCATTTGTTACGGCTCACTATAGCTGTGTCATCCGCAAAAGTTGAAGTTAATACATTATTAGCTGTTGTAAGATCTGCTGTATATATGATGTATAGTGTTGGGCCTAAAACACTGCCCTGGGGTACACCAGCCCTTATCTGTCATTCATCGGATATGAAATCTCCAACTTTTACCATAAATTTTCTATTATCCAAATAGGACTCCAATGTTTTATACAATTCTAAAGGTAGATTTTTTTTAATCTTGTATAAAAGACCTTCGTGCCACACCTTATCAAACGCCTGAGCTACATCTAGAAATATTGTTGAACAGTACTCCCTGTGCTCAAATGCTTTCCTTATCTCTCAGTAATTCTATTTACTTACTCTATTGTGCCATGTTTCGCACGAAAACCGAATTGATGCATTGGTATTATATTATTTTTATGGAGGAAAGGAGACATCTTTGATAGTAATACTTTTTCAAATACTTTTGAAAGACAGGGTAGAAGACTGATTAGTTTGTATGAAGACGGCTGTGTTAAGTCTTTCCCAGGTTTATTAATCAAAATAATCTGCGACTTTTTCCATGAAATTGGATAGTATCCGAAACTAAGATTTGCATTGAGGAGCAATTGGTAACTCAATTAGCATTTTTGGGGAAATATTATCATGTCCAGGCGCCTTTTTTGGATTAAGTTCTTTGATGATACCAATAATTTTAGAAGGTGAAGTCTTAAGAGACTCGAGCGACTCTTTAGCTGTGTTGGGTAAGATTGACAGCTTAAAGTTGTTTTTTGGCAAATTGGGTTGAAATACCTTTTTTATGTGATTTGCAAAACAATTAGCTTGTCCTCGTCATTTCGAGCCCAATTACGACCCAAGTCTCTTATAGGCATGTTGGTGGCTTCATGGACTTTTGGGCTTTCCAAAGGGAATTTTGCTTGTTTGAATTTGGACACAGCTTCTTTATAGACATTTCGGCGTTCAATTCTTCCTCACGTTTGAGCGCTTTTTTAATTTACGTACAGCAGCTTTCAATTGAAGATGAGTGGAGGGGGGTGATTTGTCTGCCATTCACGTCTTGCACGCCTTTTTTCCTTTACAAGCATTTATATTTCTTTATTAGAGATTTTTCTGAAACAAAGCGGATTATAGCTTTTGTTTGGTGCTGCTAAGACAGCTGAGCTGGTTATTATATCATTGACTTCTCTTATGCTTTCGTCAATATCTCTTCCTACATATATTTATTTTGTACTCAATATTAATGTGGCTACTGCCCCAGTACGTGTGTTTTGTGTTGTAATCTCCACCTGTTAGAAATCTTTGACCTAGTGTTACAAAAAAGTCTTTAAATTCGATTTCTGTAATTTTAAAATGAGGTGAACAGTATATAGCCGTAAGGTTTAAGTCGCAACCCCGATTTTTTAGTGATATTGTTGTAGCTTGTAACTGTGGTGTAGCATGAGATTTTAGAGCATATAGTTTAAATCCTGGTATACTGAAATTATTTTTATTTGTTAAATGAGTTTCTGAAATAAGCATTACATCTATATTTTTTTCAAACAGGAAGTATCAATTGAAAATTGTCAGCTGATACGTCGATCTTTAACGACGAAATATCCCTGTTGTATTTGAAATTAAATTTACGGAGGTTTGTATCTACCGTTTTTAATTTCGACGAGATGTAATTTTTTATATCATCGACTGTGGTATCCGCAGCAAGTCTCGAAATAAAAATTGCCTTTTTCCGCGGTATTACAACTAAGTTTTTTTAGCTGACTTGGAGGTATTTGGAGGCGGTTCTTGAGAAGTTTTCCGCTTACCGTGTTCAGTAACAGTTTTCTCAGTGTCCTGAGCAGACGAAACCTTCTCTCCTTGAGGACAAGAGGATGAAAGATTTATGAGGTCAATAGTGGGTGGGGGCATTCTTTTTAAGGAAGATACAATGGTATATTTTTTTCAGTAAGGGTTTCAAGCTCAGGACCAGTCTCCTTGAAACCATTGCGCGGCTGGTTAAGAACTTTAAACAATTCAATTTCGGTTGGTCTGTATTTTAAGCAAGACCAGCGCAAGCGCTTATTGTCAAGAATAGAATCCAATATCTTACCTGTCAGTCCAGCACATTTAAGATAGGCAAGCGCATCACAAAGCCAGCAAAAAACAAAGCGTTCCGACTCGCCTTTCATAGAGCAGTTCGGAAAGCTAAATATTAAAAATGTTAAATAATAAAAGTAAAAAGAGCAATGACAAAAATATTTGTAACAAATGAATGCAATAAAATTAGTTGGTTATCAAAGATAACAACCAATGTAGCGAAAAGTAAGAAACTCGCGAATAGGTGTGGACAAAGATGGAAACGAATAAAATAATAAACATAAATTAACATTAACAATTAAGCTCTTTAAAACGTAGCATAAAAACAAATTAAAAATGACTCGGCGGAATAAATTAAAATTAGCCAACACACAATTAAAGTAATTTTCAATGGCTTTAATAGAACAAAATAGCAGTGATACTTATCTTAACGGATCACTTAATACAGATAATTTCACCACAAAGTCTTAAATCTTAATATATAAAAATCACGTGTCACCTTGTTTGATTTCGATGTACTCCTAAACTACTGAACCGATTTTAATGAAATTTTTAACACTGTGTGCAGTTTGGTCCAAATTGAAAGTTTATAACTCTCCTTATAGTCGCATTATTTATTTATTGCAAATTATTTGTTTATTATTAGCAAAGAGCTATCCACCAGGTGGTGGCGCTAAGAGCGGTATTGAGTAAGTGCGGTATATAACAGTAGATGGCGCTACATTTCTAGTAGCTGGCGGTGTTTTATCAATTTCAACAGCAAATTTTCATGGATTTAGGCTGTCATAACAAAAGCTGCCACTTGCTAAAAACATTAAATGAAAATACGTTGTTTGAAGTTTAAATTATTTGTGGTAAAGTTATACGAGTCTATGACTTCTAATATTCTAAACTTAAGAAAAAATCACATACAATCCGTGAAATAAATAAAGTTAAATAATATATATATTGTCACCTAAAATACAAACCAATGTATCATCAGAAATAAATGGAAATCGCTGACAGATATAATAACCAAAATTTATCCATTTTATAACGAAAACTGAAATTTTGTTTCAAGATTGGATATAAAGTGGTTTTATTGCGTTTGCGGTACCTATAACCCAACTTAGACGTTGGCGGCCTGCCCGGTCAAAAATCATGATATATCAAGAAAAGGGGCAATGATTTATAAACTTGGGGTATAATCCTTTCTTTATTAATTTTTATTCGTTTGGTCAATGTGTAATTATGGCAACACTTAGTAGCTGACAACACAGAATACTTTTGTTATTGTGCATGTAATGAAATTTTTATAAAATATAAAATCTTATTTTAAGCAAATGTGTAAATAATAAATAAAAAATAAATATGCAGAAACGATGTAATGAAGTGTAAGTGCATAATATAAAATAAATAATTACTAGAAATCGAGAAATTGCAAGATAAAATTTGCAAAGTTTTCAACTTTAAATGCAAATATCTCGAAAACTCTAAGTTTGCGGCAGCAACAATTATATATTTTCTTAATCTGGGCATCAGCCCTATCCAACCATATCACTTTTAACCCTGAAATCGTGGTATGGTGTACTAAAGCCGACCCTAAATAGTTGCATTTACATATTTTACTTTTTTTTTTAATTTTAATTTTAGGGAAAATTTTTACGTAGCCTGGGCATAATTGATAGGGACGGTATTACCGAAAAAATTCGGTTTTATTACGACTAAAGAGCACTTAAACACTTCTCAGAATCAGTTATTCGTTCTTTTTGTTGGATTATGAACTTGCGAGGCACCCACTTTGCACAGAACTTTCGCCTCTTTAAGCTTAGCAAATATCTTTTCATCGATGAATTTCCCTCAGCCCAAATTCAACAGTATTTTTCTCCAAAAAGCATTGATTTCTTAACACACGAAATGCTCTATGATCCATTTTTTTGTAAACTAACTCAAGTTGCTTCACAGAAATGCTATATTTCATTAAGTATTAATTATTATCCAGTAGCAGTATTATCTATGTATGTATCAGTCACAGTGAAGCGTGGACGGGTCCTCTAGTATTATATAAATTAAACAAATTTCTAAGAGCATGAAAGAACAGCTGTACACGAGAAAAGTTGCCATATCAGTCACCAATTTCGCCTACTGGGATCATGTTGGCTTCCTAAGCATTCCTTATTTTATTGGTATTATTTAGATCTGGTACATCTCTTGAAATGAAACCGTTTTTACATTGCTTTTTGTGTCTGAACATAATGTCACTGGAAGACCATTCCTCGTTATCCCCTTGTATTTGTTTCCTAAGTTTTGGGATTCACGCCAATTCGCTCCAATGATGCACCCGAATTGTACCGCTTCAATAGTTCAAATGTACTCAGCATATTTGGCAATCTTCTTCACATCTAGTTGATTATAACCAACGCCAAAAAAACTTTTGCTTAAATTCCCCCAAGATTTTCGTGATTCTAAAGTGCCCTTCAATTGGGCCGTTGTACAACTCGATTAGAACTTTCAGACTTCTAACCTTTAGATCAATGATAAGACCTCGGGAGTATTGTCCTTCTTCGCTCTTCTACACTCAATGCAAGTAGACTGCTCCGCTTTGCCCAATATGCACCTATTTCTTCACTCGTTGTAAATTTGTTCTACTCTACTTCGTTCTTTACAAATCGCAAATCAACACATTTTAGTCTAAAGTTCATCTTGCTCTTCCGACCGGGAAGACACTTGTGGTATACAAGCTTCTAGCTCTTTAGACTGTGCGGTTCCTTGAGCTGTGATGATATGTATATTGTCCTTTTGACGCTAATGGCAAATAATAGGTTGTCGCTGAAAGCGCGTAGCTTTAGTTTTATTCATCGCATCGGATCATGCTATACCTTTTTGAAAAGCTCATTTTACGCGCTAACACGTGTTTGATTTATTGTCGTTTCTTTTAAGTCATGCGTGAGTTATAGCGTCGCAAACATGGAGCAAAATAAAGAGAAAATACGGCATATTTTACTGTACTACTACGATAAAGGCAAAAATGCATCTCAAGCCGCCAATTCCACCGCACAACAATGGTTTCAACGTTTTAGTTCTGGTGTAGAGGGGGTCGAAGATGCGCCACGCTCCGGAAGGCCTGTCGTCAAAAATTACGATAAAACCGCTTAATTGGTCGAAAGAGACCGGCATAGTAGCAGCCGTAGCATCGGTCAAGAGCTGGGCATGAGTCATCAAACCGTTATAAACCATTTCAATAAATCATTCAATAAAAATACCGCAATACTTTTTTGACAACCTAATATGTTCTCTCATTCAAGCAGAACAAGAAATGAGATGATAAGTACAGCTTGGTTGTTAAATTTGAATAGTTGGAGGAAAACTCTTGAGGGAATTTCGTTTACTTTCGTTTTCATAAAATCTAGCAACAGGCGAACTTCATATAATTTATCATAAGTTTTCTTTCGGGGCTGAACAGAATTACTGTTTAGATTGTTTGGAAAATAGAGATAGTAATATACTAATATATCTTTCGATTTCTGTCGAATGGCACAGGGGTGTTGTGCAAGCCAAGACAGAATTGCTTAGCTCTCAGAATTGCAAATCAATTCTCATTTTTAATGGTGTCAAAGAATCTGATTGGATTTTCTCCTTTTCGAACATCCGAAAAACCAATATTAGAACCAGGTGTTTACTAATGTGACAAAACTTGCAAATGAATACAGTTAGAAGCAATCCTATTAAAGTTTTTAATAAGTTCAGAATTAAAGGAAGATTTTAAGAGATAACATTTTTCGAATGAATCAAGATGCATTTGGGCTTTAAATTACGCCTTGTAAATCTAACATCTTTGAATATCCGGTTTTTTTCCAAAAACTCAATAATTAAGACATTTCGTGTTTTATACTTATGAATCCCTTAGAAATAAAGATACATTAATTCGAAATAATAAAATAACTTGATTTCTTAAATTACATTTGAAATCTGTGGGCGACTATCATCTTGCTTTATTTCTGATAGCAAAACCAATAAAATTGGTTTCCGTGACACCTAAAACCGATACAAATTCTGTTTCGAATATCAAACCTATAATATCTAAATTCATGACACATACTATTTTTTTTGATCGATTTCAATTCTGATTCCGACAACTGTCAGATTCCACATCACCCCTGACATTTTAATTGAGCCGCATAAAAAATGCTTTCGTCACAAATCTTCTGTCAAATTTCATTGGTACATAATTTTTTTAAATAATTAATTTGTTTTTTCATTTCATTGCTGTGCACTTTGCTTTCTATCTTCTATTACATTCCAGTGTTTTCGCACTTCATCTTCTACAATACCTTAATTTACCTATTACTTCGTCAATCATACTAATTTCGATATTTTTCAATGTTTTCAAAATTAACTGTTCTGGCTTGCTGTTGTTCTTCATTTTCCTCATCCGTCGAATCATCATTGGGCATCTTCATACTATGGAAAATATGTCAAAAACGACTAAAAATGTGAAAACTCATTAACTAAATACGTCAAAAGCATCAAATTTTGCGCATAAAATGGTTGTATAGGACTCAATGTATGCAGATATTAGATATTGTTCATAGCCCCCATCCACTGTTATGTATTACATATATTATGACATTTGACATCTTAGGAACTGCACGACTGATATCAATCAAATATTAATGCATAAAATTATTTTGATATTCTTATATAATGATGTGAAAACGAGCGAAATTAGACAGCACTCCTACATCAGTACTACAAAAAAATATTAAGAATTTGTTCATAATTTTAAAATTCTTAGTTTCCTCTCCATAAGCTATGTCGTCCCCCTCAATCTTCGTAAGGGCTGTTAAAATCAAATTCCGGAATCGGTCCATAATTCCGGCCTATTTTTTAAATAGCATCGTGCGAAAGACGAATAACACTGAAATAGAATTCTTTGTTGACAGTTTGGCTGGTCGGAAGGAATTTGGAGTGCACCTTACCTCGATAATCGTAAACAAATTTCTACATAGCTTTGATTTTTTACCTACTTTGGCGCGGTTTCTTCGACTACGGATCATCTTTGCCAAGATATTCCGATTGATCGTCTGTTTCCAGATCATAAGCATAAATCCAAGAGTCATCGCCAGTAATAATTCGTTTCATGACATCCGGTTGGTCGAAAAGCATTGTTTCACAGGCGTTAACGCGACACTGGTTTTCTAAAATATTGGGCCTGAGGGGTTCCAAACGATCTTTTAAAAATTTTTTCACTGATTCTACCGATCCTTCTTTCCGTAAAGTTAAGCACAACTTAACTAACAGATGGTTGCTGATCATATATTGAAAAAATCGCCTAAGCTAAGCGCTTAGCCAGATACTGAGAAAACGATCCTAAGTGTAATAAATAACAATTGGGAAAACAAAGCTCCTATACTTTGTGCAAACTATTTTGAAAGTATTAAAATCAAAGATCCTATATACAGATATAGATCTGAAAATAAACTTTCTAAAATTTTTCTAGGCATTAACAAGAAATCTGACAGAGCACCGTTTGGCAACTATGAATGTAAACAATACAAAAAAACAATACCGCGATGAAAATGGAAAAAATGTATTGACCATCGGAAAGAAAGAATTCCATCATATTGATCATCAAAATAAATTCAGAGAAGAGTGGGTAAGTTCGGTTGCATCGAAGCTATAATAATTTTCACAAATACAAAATATTCCTTACAGGAACTTGATTTTGTTTAGTTTGTATGGCAGTTATACAGGGTTCGTCCGGAAAGTAATAGGACTGATTTTCTTCTGCCGCGACTGTACTTCTGAGTGTGCACGCACAAATTGGATTCGGTAGCAGGCGTTCCTAGCTAACGAACGAGCGGCTGGTCAGTTACCTCCGAGCACCTCGAGAGTTAGAACAAACATTATCGCGCGACGCGTTTCTGTGGGTGTTGCAAGCCGAAAATACAGCGTTCCTTAGACCAGAGGTACGAGATCAAATTATAAATGAAACTCGGTAAATCTGCGACAGAGACGTTTAATATGATCAAGCAGGCTTATCCAGATGTTGGTTTATCAATAAGTGGTGTGTGCAGTGGCACCAGGCATTTTTGGAGGCCCGGGAAGAGGTCACTGATAAAGACCAGAAGAATGAGCAAACCGAAAGTGAAAATGACGCTCAATATCTTTTTGACATCAAAGGCATCGTCCATCATGAATTTGTTATTGTTTGCAGTCATCAAGAGACTCAGACGAAGGGTCAATCGGGTCCGACACGACATCGCCTTTCTTGTGAAACTACCTAACCAAGGGATCCCAACGCCTCCGCAGCCACCTACAGCCCATATACACCATCTACCCTATCGTCAAACCCTAAACCAGCCACACCAACCAGTCCCCCGCCTGTTTTTAGTTTCCCTTTCCTGAAAAGCCCCATAAAAGAGGATACAGGCAGCATGCAGCTCGACTCTCAAGGCTGTTCCTGAGAATGCCTTCCATGACTTTTTCAGTGATTGAAAATCGCGCTGGCAGCGCTGCATCGACGCAGCCCATTTTGAAAGTTTATAAAGAAGGAAGTTTATAAAATTTGTAACGATTGATTCAATAAATTATTTTAAATTGACTCAATCCTATTACTTTCCGGACAAACCCTTTTTGAGCGATTAAAGCGATTTCTGCGTGAGACCCGAGTGAAGGGCGGCACGATTTAGGGGCGGCAAAATTTACAGAACGTTACAATTTTAGAGCCGAAGAAATATAAAATATAAATATAGAATATATCTTCTTCTTCTTCTTCTTTACTGGCGTAGACACCGCTTACGCGATTATAGCCGAGTCAAAACAGCGCGCCAGTCGTTTCTTCTCTTCGCTACTTGGCGCCAATTGGATATTCCAAGCGAGGCCAGGTCCTTCTCCACTTGGTCCTTCCAACGGAGTGGAGGTCTTCCTCTTCCTCTGCTTCCCGCGGCGGGTACTGCGTCGAATACTTTCAGAGCTGGAGTGTTTTCATCCATCCGGACAATCCGCTGAACTATGTCAATGTCGTCGTATATCTCGTACAGCTCATCGTTCCATCGAATGCGATATTCGCCGTGGCCAACGCGCAAAGGACCATAAATCTTTCGCAGAACCTTTCTCTCGAAAACTTGCAACGTCGACTCATCCGTTGTTGACATCGTCCAAGCCTCTGCACCATATAGCAGGACGGGGATTATGAGTGACTTATAGAGTTTGGTTTTTGTTTGTCGAGAGAGGACTTTGCTTCTCAATTGCCTACTTAGTCCGAAGTAGCACCTGTTGGCAAGAGTTATCCTGCGTTGGATTTCTAGGCTGACATTGTTGGTGGTGTTTACGCTGGTTCCAAGATATACGAAATTGTCTACAACTTCAAAGTTATGACTGTCAACAGTGACGTGAGTGCCAAGTCGCGAGTGCGACGACTGTTTGTTTGATGACAGGAGATATTTCGTCTTGCCCTCGTTCACTGCCAGACCCATTTCTTTTGCTTCCTTGTCCAGTCTGGAGAAAGCAGAACTAACGGCGCGGGTGTTGAGGCCGATGATATCAATATCATCGGCATACGCCAGCAGTTGTACACTCTTATAAAAGATGGTACCTTCTCTGTTAAGTTCTGCACCAAACGAGGTTTCAGACAAGGCGATTCCCTATCGTGCGACTTTTTCAACCTGCTTCTGGAGAAAATAGTTCGACTATTTTCTCCAGAAGCAGGTTGAAAATATCGCACGATAGGGAATCGCCTTGTCTGAAACCTCGTTTGGTATCGAACGGCTCGGAGAGGTCCTTCCCGATTCTGACGGAGCTTTTTGTGTTGCTCAACGTCAGTTTACACAGCCGTATTAGTTTTTCGGGGATACCAAATTCAGACATCGTGGCATAAAGGCAGCTCCTTTTCGTGCTGCCGAAAGCAGCTTTGAAATCGACGAAGAGGTGGTGTGTGTCGATTCTCCTTTCACGGGTCTTTTCCAAGATTTGGCGCATCGTGAATATCTGGTCGGTTGTTGATTTACCAGGTCTAAAGCCACACTGATAAGGTCCAATCAGTTTGTTGACGGTGGGCTTTAATCTTTCACACAATACGCTCGACAGAACCTTATATGCGATATTGAGGAGGCTAATCCCACGGTAGTTGGCGCAGATTGTGGGGTCTCCTTTTTTGTGGATTGGGCATAGCACACTTAAATTCCAATCGTTGGGCATACTTTCGTCCGACCATATTTTGCAAAGAAGCTGATGCATGCACCTTATCAGCTCTTCGCCGCCGTGTTTGTATACCTCGGCCGGCAATCCATCGGCCCCTGCCGCTTTGTTGTTTTTCAGGCGGGCAATTGCTATTCGAACTCCTTCATGGTCGGGCAATGGAACGTCTGCTCCATCGTCATCGATTGGGGTATCGGGTTCGCTTTCTCCTGGTGTTGTGCGTTCACTGCCATTCAGCAGGCTGGAGAAGTGTTCCCTCCATAATTTAAGTATGCTCTGGGCATCGGTAACTAGATCACCTTTGGGGGTTCTACAAGAGTATGCTCCGGTCTTGAAACCTTCTGTAAGCCGCCGCATCTTTTCGTAGAATTTTCGAGCATTACCCCTGTCGGCCAGCTTATCAAGCTCTTCGTACTCACGCATTTCGGCCTCTTTCTTTTTCTGTCTACAAATGCGTCTCGCTTCCCTCTTCAACTCTCGGTATCTATCCCATCCCGCACGTGTTGTGGTCGATCTTAACATTGCGAGGTAATCAGCCTGTTTTTTCTCCGCTGCGACACGGCACTCCTCGTCGTACCCGGTGTTCTTTTGCACTTTCCGAAAACCAATGTTTTCGGTTGCAGCTGTACGTAAGGAGTTTGAAATGCCGTCCCACAGTTCCCTTATACCGAGTTGTTGCCGAGTGCTATCAGAGAGCAGGAGTGCAAGCCGAGTAGAAAAACGCTCGGCTGTCTGTTGTGATTGCAGCTTCTCGACGTCGAACCATCCTTGTGTTTGTTGGCGTGCGTTTTTTGCTGCACAGAGGCGGGTGCGAATTTTTGCTGCAACAATATAGTGGTCCGAGTCGATGTTAGGACCTCGGAGCGCACGCACATCTAAAACACTGGAGACGTGTCTTCCGTCTATCACAAGATGATCGATCTGGTTGGTGGTTTTTCGATCCGGAGACAGCCAGGTAGCTTGATGTATCTTCTTTTGCTGGAATCTAGTACTACAGATAACCATATTTCGGGCCCCGGCGAAGTCGATCAGCCTCAGCCCATTTGGGGATGTTTCCTCGTGGAGGCTGAATTTACCGACCGTAGTGCCAAAGATACCTTCTTTGCCCACCCTGGCATTGAAGTCGCCAAGCACGATTTTGACATCGTGGCGGGGGCATCTCTCATAAATGCGCTCCAAATACTCATAAAAGGCATCTTTGGTCACATCGTCCTTCTCTTCCGTCGGGGCGTGGGCGCAAATCAGCGATATATTGAAGAACCTCGCTTTGATGCGGATTGTGGCTAGACGTTCGTTCTCCGGGGTGAATGATAGTACTCGGCGACGGAGTCTCTCTCCCACCACGAATCCAACACCAAACTTGCGCACCTTTATATGGCCACTGTAGTAAATGTCACAAGGACCTACTCGTCTCTGTCCTTGTCCCGTCCATCGCATTTCTTGGACGGCGGTGATGTCAGCCTTTATCTTTTCGAGGACATCTACCAGCTGGGCAGCGGCACCTTCCCAATTAAGGAACCGGACATTCCAGGTGCATGCCCTCAAATCATAGTCCTTATTCCGTTTGCCATGGTCGTCATCAAAAGGGGGGCTCTCATCCGAGGCTGTTTATGATTTTTCATTGGGGGTGTTTTTTTACGTGGCGGGTCTCAAACCCAGCGCACAACCCTATACAGGGGTGTTTCGCCTTCTCACTTTAGCTCGCCTTCAAACGGATGTTCTTAGGCTACCCAGAGGATACTTGGTCAAAGACCGGAAGTCGTGAGCTGCTTGAGTCATATGTAAAAGAATCGTTTCTGGCCACACCCAAGTGAATGGCGATCAGATAACTTTCCTCACTTGCGTGAACTTCTACACATGACTCCATCCTCCATAGAATATATAATATATAAAAATTAGTATTGTTACATATGTTAGCATTTTAAACTTTAGTTTCGCAGTTAAGGGGACATTGGGGTGATTCAAAAAAATTAGTTTTTTTTCGTTTGGTACTCGGAAAATAGGTTCCTAGACACCACTAAGAAAACGTCTCCAAGCATGAGTTCTTAATTGTAATTTCCTACAAAAGAACTCCTACATACAGTTTTCTATTTTTTCTTATTAGCAGATAGAAAAATTTATATCTCGCTTCCAACTACTTGAAAAAATATCTTGATCCTTAGATTTTGTAGGAATTGAAAAGGTCTCCAAGATTTTTTTGTGAAAAGGGTAAATTTCCTACAAAAGAACTCATGCTTGGAGAGGCTTTCTTAGAAGTGTCTAGGAACCTATTTTTCCGAGTACCAAACGAAAAAAAATTTTTTTTGAATCACCCTAGTGGACATACGTAAGAACCATAATAGTTTTAAATATAAAAGATATTTTATTACAGAACTTATTTTTTATTCAAAATCAATCATATTGATCAAGTAAAATTTTTGTAAAAATATAAAGAAGCCGAAACCAAATTATTGCTTTTTTAGATCGAAAAAATCAGTAATTTAATTTGAGAGTTTTAATTGTGCGATTGGTGCAATCCTGGATTCTACGCCTAGTATTGCACATGTCGACCAGCTTAGGATAATTATATGGTCCGTAATAACGTTGAAATTGTTGAGAGATTTCTAGAATTTTTACCGAAAGATATAGAAGATACTCTATTAAAATCTCTTGAAAACTATGTTTTACATATAATGAACTGTCGTATCCTATCTTATGATACCGCGAGCATTATTTCAGGAGTGCAGTTTTGTAACAGAAATAGTTGATTTTTTCTATTTCGAGGGAGCTTTATAATTATTTTTCTTTATCAACACATCATTGGGAGGTCTTAGTGCAGCGAACATGTTTATCAAACTCGTTGGCCTGGAGTAACTAATGCACTGAAATTTGATGTTGAAAATCGCGATGAAAAACCAACTACAAGATCTGCAGTTGCATTATTGTAGCGAAATTTACAGTATCTAGAAACGGCAATGATCATTGTTCGCAATGATATTTTAGATTGTTTTAATGCTGCAAAGAAGAAGCTTCAGAAATCTCAAGTGGATTTATCATATGTAGTACAAATCTATGGTTCGTTGGTTCTTCAAGATCTAAGAGACAAAGAATTTTCTGAATGTGAATACAAATCCACAAATCGATGAAATCTAGTTAAGAAAATTTTGGCATTAGCGTGTATTACCGAATTTAGATACATTGCGAGTGCAATTGGCCGGACTTGACAGTGCTTATTAAAAGCTCTACGGAAACGTAAATTTATTCGACAATTTATCTGAAATAGATGCGAATGAATTAGACATTTTGTAAATACTTTATTAGTAGAAAAGTAGCCTGATGATTTGGAAAATATTGGGAGTGAATGTGTTCATTTACAATGACAACGCATTGTACGTTCCGAGCAATGCATAGGCAAAGTATTGCATTCTCTAAATCTTTAGGATGTTTATCCAAACGTAGCAACGTATATTTTTGATTATTTCCCTTACGAATTTTTCAGAAGAAAGATCTTTAGAAAGTGCTTTTAAAAATTGTTTGTTAAATCTATGTACAATGTACATACATACCTATATATCTTTCAAACCACCAATGTACAAGGTGCGCTCCAAAGTAAAGCTCCAAAGTGACGCCATCTATATATTGTCCAGTGAGATTTTAATGACATTTCATGGATTGGAAGTGAAGTTATTGCGTTTTAAGTGTCAGTATGTTTGTGTTATCAGTGCAAAAATGAGCTTTGAACAAAGAAAAAACAAGTGAAACAAGTTTATGGCGATGATTGCCTATACCGCAGCAGAGTGCACTAGTGGTTTCAACGTTTTCAAAGTGGTCGTGAGGACATAAATGACGATCAAAATGTGGGCCAATCAAAATCCGTAATCACCGGAAATTCCATCGAAACTGTGCGTGAATTCATCAAAAATCAGCCGAAATCATCATTGAAGTTCACGGAAATAGAATTGAACATCCATTTATCGCATTTTGACCGAACCGAGAGGCCATTCAAAATGCTTGCCCCGGCATACTGGCGGCCATACCGGCCAACGAGTTAAAAAGTCGTTCGACATATTTTTGGACCGTGCTAAAAACTGTATTGAAGCAGAAGGAAACTATTTTGAATAAAATAAATTGATTTTGCCGAAAAACCCTTTGTTCCGTTTTTTTTTAAAGTTCTGTTTGGAACACATCTTGTAGTATGTGTGACAAGAACTACTGAACCAATTTTAGTAATTTGGCACATAACATTCCCTTATGTTACATTGAAGAAGTAGGGGAAATCGAAATACTTCTCACACCTATTACACTTTACATTATATAAATCAAGCACAATGAATATATCGGTGCACAATTTTCACTAATATGTCCTCAAGGTGTGCCATTTCACGATTAAAGCTTATTGAAAGCGGACCATAGCTATTTAAGTCCCCAGATACTTAATATGTGGACACTTTTGCCTTTAGTTGACTTTTTCTCGAAGTTATTGTTCAATCTGTAGATATATATTGGTATTACGAAAAATCTCTTAGTATTTTCTCTCAGTAAATTTAATAAAACTTCAACTATTTTTTTTTATTTATAATGAACTTTAATGAACCAAAACCACCGCTTACGCGATTATAGCCGAGTTTATCATTTTGGTCGACCATTTTTTGTCAATTTTCCGCTAGAGACATTATTCCATCAGTGTACATCTTTTATGGTTTCTCGGCGAACAAGTAATTTTTACAGGTTTCTCTTGAAGCCAACTTTATTCCATTAAGGGAAGAGCCTGGTTTTTTGAGGATTTCTTTGGGAAGGAAAGAAATAAGTGATTAAAGCGAAATTTTTACGTTTGTAGTTAGTATATATTTAAGCATAATTCACATTTTTTTGGGGTACGAAATCCTTGTTATTCCGCCTTTCGGAATCAATTGCCTGATGCATCTCGTATGTGCATTTGTCGGACGGCGGGCAGGATGCAGGTCGCAATTTCTTTCGGAAACAAAAAATTCGAAGAGATTCATATTTTTTAATAATTTATCTTCTAGTTGAACTAAAAAAATTCCAAAAAAAGTTTTTTTTTAGTTGAATGCCAAAGATATTAAACTTTTGCCCCAATTCTATACGACGTTTTGTGTTTTTTCTATCCTGCCCGCCAATTAAGAAAAATCTTAAAAATTAAAAGCCGAGAAATGGAGCGTCAAAGTTTTCGCTTTCTGCCCAATCGCTCATATATCTGCTAGACGGCAGTCTTCTAGTTTCGAAAATATTTCAAATCCTCATCTAAAACTTTGAGGACACATTCTTAGATTATTTTTAAAGAGATTTAAGCAAAAAAATCGAGTTTTTGAAGCTTCTAAATCAGGCTCCCCCTTAAGGGAGCTCTGTATTGACCGAAACACATGGTAGTGCGATGATGCAAGCTCAGGGCAATATAGTGGACGCATCGAAATTTCCCAACCAAGCTCTCCCAGTTTTTGCCGAGTGATCAAAGGCGTGTGTGATCTAGTGTTGTCCTGATGGAAATCGAAGCCCTTTCTGTTGATCGGTTCTGGAAATTTTTTTGCGATTGCTTGTTTTAATCTTATCAGTTGTTGACAGTGAAATGTAAAATCAACTGTTCAATCAGTGAGTGATTATTTTCCAATCCCACCAAACACTCAATATGACATTTCGGAGCGTCAATTTTGGCTTTACGATCATTTGTTAAGCTTCACCATGATTTTCTTCGCACATTATTGTCGTATTTGATCCATTTTTCGTGTTACCGTTCGCTTCAGAAGTAGTTCGATTTAATTTCGTTTCAGATGTTAATTCGGTCCATTAAAATTTTCACAAACAATTCATATGGTTCCCAAACATCGAGCTTCTGTTTGTAGCCAACCTTTTTTGGATGGCCCAAAACCGTTTGATGATGAATTTAAGTTCCTTAGCGATGTCATGGCTGCTCATGTGGCGGTCCTGGTCAATCTTTTCCATAATTTCATCGACTTTTTCAACGATAGGTCGATCAGAGCGAGACAGCTTTCACATCGAAATTTCCAGAACGAGCGAACCATTCTTGTGTTACACGAACTGATATATCGTCTCTATAAACTTCTCAAATTTCATTGGTTGCTTGCGTGGCATTCTTCCCTTTTTTATACAAAAATTTCAAAATATAGCGAATTCCTGCATTATTTTCACTTATTTTTGAATTTAGTTTGAAAAAATTTATAACTGATATTATCGATTGTATGCATTGTTTAATAGTTCAATGGTTGTTCGTTGTCCTATCCCTGCTGGTGCGAGCACCTAGTAATATTTCGGCAATCTCGCGCTACGATTCTTGTTATTGCAATATAAGGTTGTGTAGTAATGCGCAACGAAGAATGCACTTGTTTATTCTTCTCAATCCGTTTTAATTTTTGATTTGTGCTATATAATATATGTATCGGGTGATCTAAGTAAAGGGTACTTTTTTCATTAGCCTTTTTTCAGTAGTGTTTGTCATTTCATCATGGAAAAACTAACGTTTGAACAACGTTTACAAATCGTTCAAATTTATTACGAAAAATCACGTTCTGTATGGAATGTGTTATGGTCTGCTGAGCATACTTTATGACCAGCATTCTTGTTTGGATAATGTTCGACCGAACAGATGGAAGCTTGAGCTGTATGTACGCTTCTGGGTCTTTTGATGGTTTTACTGCTCCTCCTCGTATCGTTTTTTTGCCCAGTATTTGGCCAAAATATATACTTATATATAGATAAAGATTATTCTAAAATACGGAAACGGAGTAGACCCTTTACCGCTAAAATCAAATTGCGAGTTCCGTTTCAAGTCATCCTACTTTATTAGATTCAATATAGTTTCCCAGTCACACTTTTGATTTTTTTTTGAATCTGCTTTCATCTTGCGCCACGCCGATCAATCTATTTTGAAGCCTATTCCTCCTCGGCCACGTTATCATGCGGCGAAGTGTCGAAAAAGAGCAGCAAGAGCTCGCATTCTTCACAAGAGGTGTGCAGAATATGCGAAGAAAACTAGGGGGGTATATGTCTACATGGCAGTTCTTCAACGTTTCCAATGCAGTAGTCAGTAGCTTGTTGTCTTTTACCATTTTCTTCTGTCCCCTATGACACTGCGAGTGATGAAGTTCACTCTTGATCGACCTTGTCATTATCTAAAAGGCTTTTCAATCTATCTATTAAGCAGTCAATAAGATTTTTTGTTTTCTTTGGTTTTTAAAGCACATATTTTTTCTGGAATACTTCTCTAGAAAAGCTCATCTTCAAATCTTCGCCCATTGAATCTAACATAGGAACGTACACTGAGACCCTGTAGTATTCTTCAGGTTTCAGATTCTTGGGGGTTTTCGTAAACTTTCAGTTCTCCCGTAATTTTTTTTGTGTCTGAAATGTTCCTCAGCTTTTAGTCTACAATTTCGGAACAGTGTATCTATTATATTTGATGTCTGTGTCACGTTAAGTAAAGCGTTAGAAAAACCTGTTGATACAGAGTATTATAGTTTTGTTTACCTTACGGTTGAATCTATCACCCTAAACTAACCGAGATAGATATAGGCTTATGTATATAAAAATGATTAGGATGACGAGACAAGTTGAAATCCGGATGACTATATATGTATGTAGCTGTCTGTCCGTCCGTTCAAGCTGTAACTTGGGTAAAAATTGAGATTGGGAAGATAGGTATATATATATATTAATAATTATATATATATATATATAATATATATATATATATAATATCTTTTCATCGGTGGATTTCCCTCAGCCCAATTTCAACAGTATTTTTCTCCAAAAAGCAATGATTTATTAACACACGAAGAAGTATTCCACGAAATTGGGCTGAGGGAAATCCACCGATGAAAAGATATTTGCTAACCTTAAAGAGGCGCAAGCTCTGTGCAAAGTGGGTGCCTCGCAAGTTCATAATCCAACAAAAAGAACGAATAACTGATTCTGAGAAGTGCTTAAGTGCTCTTTAGTCGTAATAAAACCGAATTTTTTCGGTAATACCCTCCCTATCAATAATGCCCAGGCTGCGTAAAAATTTTTCTTAAATTTAAAATTAAAAACAAAAAAGGAAAATATGTAAATGCAGATATTTAGGGTCGGCTTTAGTATACCATCCCACGATTTCAGGATTAAAAGTGGTATGGTTGGATAGGGCTGATGCTCCAGATTAAGAAAATATACCGCCGCAAACTTAGAGTTTTCGAGATATTTACATTTAAAGTTGAAAACTTTGCAAATTTCATCTTGCAATTTCTCGATTTCTAGTAATTATTTATTTTATATTATGCACTTTTTATGCACTTACACTTCATTACATTGTTTCTACATATTTATTTTTTATTTATTATTTACACAATTGCTTAAAATAAGCATTTTATACAGGGTAGGCCATTTAAAGTTGACCCATCTGGCAACGCTGCAACTTTTAACAGCGCTGACAAATCGGCTAATGTCATACCGCGTTAGAAGCGTCATTCGAAGACAATTTATACCATGGAACAGTACACTCCAAAAGAACGCGCTGAAATTGTTCAGCTTTATATTCAAAATAACTTTTCAATTGTGTTAACGTGCGTTTCGCAAAAAAAAATAAAGTGAAAAGTGCTCCAGTTAAGAACACAATTACGTCTTTATATGCAAAATTTGTGAACACCGGTAATTTCAGTAATGCCAGTCATGCATCCAGACAACGCACAAGACGTTCTGATGAAAATATCGAAGCTGTACGAGCCAGTATTGAGGAGACTCCATCGACATCGAGTTATCGCCGCTCTCAGGAATTAGACATCTCTCGCACCACTCTCCGACGCATAATTCATAAAGATTTGAAGATGTTTCCATATAAAATTCAAATGGCACAAAAACTAAACCCAGCTGATTATCCGCGACGCCTTAATTTTGGCAAACAAACAAATGGGTCAACTTTAAATGGCCTACCCTGTATTTTATAAAAATTTTATTACATGCACAATAAAAAAAGTATTCTGTGTTGACAGCTACTAAGTGTTGCCATAATTACACATTGACCAAACGAATAAAAATTAATAAAGAAAGGATTATACCCTAAGTATATAAATCATTGCCCCTTTTCTTGATATATCATGATTTTTGACCGGGCAGGCCGCCAACGTCTAAGTTGGGTTATAGGTAAAAAAAATTTTAGTTTTCGTTATAAAATGGATAAATATTGGTTATTATATCTGTCAGCGATTTCCATTTATTTTTGATGATACATTGGTTTGTATTTTAGGTGACAATATATATATTATTTAACTTTATTTATTTCATTGTATGTAATTTTTTCTTAAATTTAGAATATTGGAAGTCATATAGCCCTGACAGACGACAGCGCTAATATGCATTAGCGGGCTTAATTTACATTTATTTGCGCATTTGACCCATGTCAATGCAAGTTTGTAATGCACAAGAATTCCGTGCATTTGGTTGAATTTACTAAATTTTAGTAGGCAACACTGCTCAAAAATGGCTGATTTTTGCTATTTATTGACAGATGTCGCATTTTTGCTATCCATTTTTCCAATATTCTCAACTTTTTTGCATACTTTTTCCGCATTACAATCAATTATTGCTATTAATTTCACTCTATTATCTTTTAACGTAGATAATAATAAATGAATTTTCTCGTTAAATTTATATTGATTTTCCAAAATTACCAAAATTTCTTGTAATAATTTATCTTATTCATTTTTGCTTCACTTTTTTTTTAATAAAGAAACAAATTTCACTATCAGCTGTCTAAATGCACAAGTCTGCCGTCTGTCACCATAAAATTTCAATTCGCATTAGCGTTGCTTAAGGCGCATTAATTTTGCTCGTCTGTCAAAGCTAATAGACTCGTATAACTTTACCACTTCAAACAGCGCATTTTCATTTAATGTTTTTAGCAAGTGGCAGCTTTTGTTATGACAGCCTAAATCCATGAAAATTTACTGTTGAAATTGATAAAACACCGCCAGCTGCTAGAAATGTAGCGCCATCTACTGTAACATACCGCACTTGCTTAATACCGGTGTTAGCGCCACCAACTGGTGGATAGCTCTTTGCTAATAAAAAACAAATAATTTGCAATAAATAAATGATGCGACTATAAGGAGAGTTATAAACTATCCTATCTTTCAATTTGGACCAAACTGCACACAGTGTTAAAAATTTCATTAAAATCGGTTCAGTAGTTTAGCACCCCGATTCTGTGCACTTGATAAATTCACCATCTTGCTTATTTATAAAAATTTATTATTTATCAAGTCTTTGGTATTCTGTGTCAAAAACCAGAAGCTCTTTTCTAGATAAATTATCAAGATGTCAAATGCTCTTGACAAATTCAACAGCTGTTTGTGAAAATATTGTGAACACATTTTAATTGTAATTTTGATTGATATTAAATAAAATAAAATGGAAGAAGACATATTATTATTGTTGCTGTTAGAAGAGGAGGAAAATTTAGAAAATAGAGATCGCGCGCGTTATTTCAGGAGTTTGAGGGATTCTACTGATCCATTTGCCCTCAGTGAAAGTGAGTTCATGAAAAATTTCCGACTGCCGCGTGATATTTGCCGGAGTCTAATAGATGACTTACGGCCTCATGATCAACAAAAGACTTCATTGCCTTTGACCATTAGAGTCCTGGCAACTTTAAATTTCTTTGGTCACGGTTCCTACCAAAAATGTGTCGGTAATAACTGCAACTTGCCAATGAGTCAGTCGTCACTCTTGAGAAGTATGCGGGCCGTGGCCAAACTTATAGTAAAAGTTAAAGGAGAAGAAATAAAATTTCCTAGTTCCACTGAGGAAGAAAATATAGTCAGAACCGGGTATGTACATACATGTGTATTAAAACAATTGGATTCATCTAAATTCACTGAGTTCAATTTCAGATTTTTCACAAAATACGGAATAAAGAGTACTATAGGAGCAATCGACTGTACGCATGTTGCAATTATTGCTCCTGCGTCAAATAATATTGAACGTCCCCTTAGCTTATATTTAAATAGGAAGGGCTTCTACAGCATTAATGTCGAAGCGGTATGTTTTGCTGTGTATAAACTTAATAACTGACATACATAAGTTAACTTTCTCAGGTATGTGATCACCGTTTATGCTTCACGTTTCTGAATGCTAAATTTCCGGGTGCGACACATGACTCTGGAATTTGGGCAACTTCTGACCTACGAGAGCATCTCATTCGTCAACACACCAATGACTCTGTAGGGCACCGAAGGGAGTCGTGGCTGATTGGTGACCAAGGTTACCCTTTAGAACCTTGGCTCTTAACACCGGTCGGAAATCCTAGTACTTCTCAAGAGCGAAAGTATAATAAGCTACATTGTACTGCCAGAAATTGTGTTGAAAGAGCGTTCGGAGTTTTAAAATCGCGTTTCAGATGTTTGCTGAAGCACCGGGTTCTACATTATTCCCATGAAACGTCCGCATTAATAATAAGCAGTTGTGTTATACTGCATAATATAATTACGAAAGCTGGTATTACCATGCACGCGGTGGACAACGAGGTTGAAGAAGACTCTGACCATGTAGTTAATTCCGGTGACTCTTTGCAGTATACACGAGAAGGTGAAAGGATAAGGGCAAGATATATATCTACACTTTAACATATTATTACACTATACACTACATTACTACTAACAATATGCATATATACACTGCACAATGACATTACACATTAACCTACTCCTGTTACATTATCCGTCTATTATTACACAATATAACGACTGCTAACAATATGTGTATACACAAGTCATATGTAAACAGAATATCTAAACAGAAGCACACATCACCGCACTTAAAAGTAACCCCTGCATAGCCTGTGTCAGGCACATGCTAAGCTGCTCGGTCTGAGTCACGACATCTTCAGGTACAGAATAACACAACCAGATATAATTATTAACAACATTGTTTCATTAGTTTAATTCATTAGTTTGAATAATTTATTTAAAGAAAAACAAAGTCCATTAACATACATACAAAATTGGATATGTACAAACAAGAAAACAAACAAGAAAACTAAATTTTGAAAAATAAGGAATTAAAAAAAAATATAAAATGAATTTCAACTCTAATGACCAGAGTTTTGTTTTAAAACATTTATTAAATCCGCGACAACTCTTGTTAGGTCATGGATGGCATGTATTACTTCCCGGTGCTCCCGACGCTGTTCCTCTTCACGACGTTGCCTGTGTTCTTCAGCAGCATTCCTCTTTGCTATGTTAGCAATAAGAGTGCTAATTAGCTTATTGCGCTCCCCTCGTGATGGCCGTGATGTCCTGGCATCCGAATCGGTGTCAATCTTAAAAAAAAAAATATTATTAAAAACTATGTAAAGGCATATGTATGTTTGTATATATGAATATATATATATATGGGCATATGTAAATACATATGCATTATGCAAATATGTATACATATACATATATGCATAACTATGTAATATGTATAGGTACTCATATAGATACGAGTATATTGGTGCGAATTCTTGGGTTCCAAATTTAAAGTTTGTTAAATTATTAAAAAGTTCGTATGAAGCTAAAATCTTGGGTTCATATGGCTTTTCTTTGCGAATAAATAAAAGAAAAATAACCCAAAAAAAGAAAAAAAGCCAGTGCGTTTAACCAGTGGCCAGGGGTTTATGTACTTGGACATTGTAGAATAAAATAGAAATTACATACCTGATTATCCGGGCTAAATAACGGTGAATCATATGGAGATTGTGCTGAATTTGGCGATGGTAGTGGGCCTGGCGATGGTAGTGGGTTTGGCGATGGCAGTGTGTTTGGCGATGGTAGTGGGTTTGGCGATGGCAGTGTGTTTGGCGATGGTAGTGGGTTTGGCGATGGCAGTGTGTTTGGCGATGGTAGTGGGTTTGGCGATGGCAGTGTGTTTGGCGATGGTAGTGGGTTTGGCGATGGCAGTGAGTTTGGCGATGGTAGTGGGCCTGGCGAAGGTAGTGCGGTTGGCGAAGGTAGTGGGTTTGGCGATGGCAGTGTGTTTGGCGATGGTAGTGGGCCTGGCGAAGGTAGTGCGGTTGGCGACAATAATAGGCTTGGCAGTGGTGCTGAACTAGGCAGCCCTAAACCAAAGCTTTCAACAGTTTCCACTCCATCCACAGCTACTGATCCAAAAGCTGCCAAAGATTTTTGTTCGAAATCAGTCAACGGCTTGCCACAGGGCCCCCCTCCAGTGAGCCTCTGCTCCATTTTTAAGCGCCTTGCCCGCGTACGTAGTTGGCTCTTCCAAACACCCATTGTCTGTAAATCAAAATCATTTAACAAATGTAGAAAATATCAGACGAATTACCTCTTTCCACTTAGCTGCAGTACGAGATGGCCCTCTGCACGCATTTAACTGCTCCGCCAGCTGCCGCCACAAATCCTGCATTTGTCGAGGCGATTTTGGCGTATTTTTCCCTATACCGATTTCCGGATGCGCGCGGCAAAATGAAACGTAAGTTTCTAATTGTTCGTGCGTAGCACGTTGGTTTTTTGGTTTTCTATAAATTGAATTAAATATTAAACCATTTATTTCTTTAAAATTAGCAATTAATAATAATGAATACTTACGTTGTTGAAGAATCCATTTCGCACTAAGCAGCTGATTTCTGTTTACATTATTTTGTTCACCACAGTATGGTGAAAAGCGATTCGCGCTGAAGCTTTAAGTTTTATAAATATTTGCACAGAATAACAAAAAGCTTTTGGCTTGATAAAAATCTTGATCAATAAACAATATTTTGATAATTTGTTAAGTGCACAGAATCGGTCTGTAGGAGTCCATCAAAATCAAACAACGTGACACGTGATTTTTATATATTAAGATATGGGTGTGTGTGTTACCAATATTGGTTAATTGTTATACTTCGTAGATATTAGTATATGTAATTCTATTTTAATTAATTTAAATGTTATAACATGTTGTGAGTTCAAATTCCTTATATCCTGGGTTGATGGGTTTGATTAAAGTGATGATTTGATGTTTCTTCTCCTGTCTTTGTTCACTTTTAAATAGAATGTCTCACTTGTCTTGTATTTCACTTTGCAATGTGAACTAGTGTTTGTTTTATCACTTGTATAAAACGTTTAGCTTTCTTATGTTCACTTGTATAAGTTGTTTCTCAGCTATCGCTTTAAAAACGCGGGAAAAGCATTTTTGTTTCGTCTCTTTCGCCTGTTAAGTGAAGATGGGGCGGTTGATATTCCTCTGCATTACGCCTCTATTTATTTATGTAATTTGTGGGAGTAATACAGAGGAGTACTCGTTTGGATTAAACAATTTCAAACTGTATCGCTGTATTTATTATTTGTATAGATTTCCAATTAATTAAAGTTACAATTTTACGCTAAAGTTAGTATTTATTTTTGTGTTTTGGAATGATTGATTTCATATTTGGATTTTACAATTATAAAAATTTACTATTGACGGAGTTTTTAATAAGAGGGCTACACAAGTTTCTTTTAAATAAAACGAAAACGGTTTGAGATATCAATGAAATTTTTTATTCCTGTGAGTGAACATTCGTTACCATTATGGAAGGAACTCGATTTATTTTGCATGGCCACCACGGGCGCGCTTGCAGAAGTCCAGGCGCTGAACCCAATATTCGACGGTTTCAAGCATAAAGTATGAAGATCATTAATTGCCGCTGGCTTGTTGGCAAAATAGGACTAAGACTTGAGTAACCCTTGGCATTGACAGTGGTATTTCGATGAGCGTCTAAATGCCGACACAGTGGCATTTGCTAGTGCCTTCTGATGGAAACATTCTACAATCAATTCATTCAAGAAATGGCCCGTAAGTGGCCACAGATCATGCGATTTAACGCCTTTAACTATTTTGGTACTTCAAGTCTAAGTCTCAGAATTAGCAGCAATATTCAGCTTTGGAAGACTACATTTGAAGAAATTCGCTTTCGCCAAAGTCGAAAGAAGTTCTAAAATTGGACTTTCCAATGGCACTTAAGAGCCTCAAATTTAAATAATTATCTTCAAAAGTAAATTGTATTCAATCTAAGTCTAATATATAAGTATCGATTGAGATTTTAATTATGGTTTTTTTTTTTAAAAATTAAATCTTAATACTTTAAATTTCTATTGTCACAATTTTATATCTAATTAGTGTGTAAAAAAAAAAAAAAAAAAAAAATTTCAAAATTTTTTGGTCGTTAGGTGTAGGTTTATTTTATTTTCCTTTAAGAATTGTTTTATTGTTACTGGATCTAATTCATTGTCTGTTACTAAAGTTTCTGGTTTACCTAAATATTGAATTCTTTCTTTTATAGCATTTACAATTGATATCCAAGTTCTGTCCTTTAATGATTTTGATTTCGAACGATTTCGTTATGTTTTGAGGAGGAGTTTCCGTAATATATAAACAATGTTTTATAGGATTACTCTCGAACTTTGCTTTATTACATATTTGACAATTGTTGACGTATTTCTGTATTTCTTTTCTTAATTTGGGGTAGTAGTGTGTTTTCTTAATTTCTTCTAATATTTCTTTTATTCCTTTGTGATAATTTTCCAGGTGTTTCTCTCAATGTTAAAAGTTCCCCATTTTCTGTTACATCCTTTAAAAATATGTTTGATTTCATTATTTTCATTTTTGCATTATTTGGGAAACTTTTATAAGTTACTCTTGAAATTGTGAGAATAATTTGTCATCTTCTGTGGGTTAAAATTTCTCGGTTTTTATAATTTGTGTTTGTTGTCTGGTTTGACATTCTAGTATGGCTTGATCCGTTGCCATTATTCATAAAATTATTACCCGCCTTTCTAGCCATACTATATTTTATTTTAAAAAATTTTTTTTTGGTTCCCTAGACACCTATAAGAAAGCCTCTCCAAATATGAGTTTTTAATTGGAACGGGAAGGTCCTGCTACATACAGTTTTCTATTTTTTCTTATTATCAGATAGAGAAATTTATATCTCGCTTCCAACTACTTGAAAAAATATCTTGTTCCTTAGATTTTGTAGGAAATTGAATGCCCTAAACGAAGGTCTGCTTTGATTTTTTCGTAAACCCAACCGTTTAAAATATATTAATAGTTAAAGTTTGATTATTTTTGGGAAATTTTTTTATTTCTTATAAATCATTATGAATGATGAAACTCATAGGTTCCTAGAGAGGCTTTCTTAGAAGTGTCTAGGAACCTATTTTTCAGAGTACCATACGAAAAAAAAAAACCTTTTTAATCCACCCTAATATGCAATGATGTTTGCCAATGAATATCTCGTAAGCGCTTAACTTAATCGAAAAATCATTTGAGACCATTTTTATAGAACAGTAAAGGCTTTCTTAGAAGTGTCTAGGAACCTATTTTTCAGAGTACCATACGAAAAAAAAAAAACATTTTTAATCCACCCTAATATGCAATGATGTTTGACAATGAATATCTCGTAAGCGCTTAACTTAATCGAAAAATCATTTGAGACCATTTTTATAGAACAGTAAATTTCCTACAAAACTATGAGTTTTATCATTCATAATAATTTTTTTTCATTGAGTTATAAAATTAGTAAGAAATAAAAAATTGTCCCAAAAGTAATCAAACTTTAACTCTTAATATCTTTTAAACGGTTGGGTTTACGAAAAAATCATAGCAGACCCTTTTTTAAGGCAACACCGGCCACCTTGACAGAATCAGGATCCTTCAACACCCATGGGCAGTAATGCGAGTTTGTGAATTGGGCGCTTTATGGTGCCTGCCTTGATTGCCACGTCTTCCACTCGTACCTTGCCGTCTTGGCCTTCGACGGTTGCGACAACGCGTCCGATTACCCACTGTTGCGGCGGCACGTTGTCTTCGTGAACGAGGACGAGATCGCCTGGCTGCACCTCATTTGTTCCGGGGCTTGCGTTAGGACCGCCTCCTTCAGCTCGCGCAGCTTGCGGTCGGCGCTGACAAAATTGGTTGCATTGTCGCTGAATACTTTCTGTGGTATCCCTCGGCGACCAAAAAAAATAATAAAAAAAAATAATAATGAAAATAAAAAAATTAGTAGATAGGTCCGAGTCGAGTTCTAAATGTACTGCTTTTGAAGTGAACCACGTATTTTTAACGTTGTATATATGGGACCACAAAAATCTACGCCACATATCAAAAAGGGTCGTAAGGCTCGAAGTGTTTCAACTGGCAAATTCCCCATTATTTGGGTTTGCTACTTCGGCTTGTAATGAAAGCAGTGTGTACAATTTCTTACGGTTCTACTGCAAGCTTCTCTGGCATTAATTAGCCATATGCGTTCTCGAAGAAGCGCAACCAACGCTTTTGCCCCCGTGTGGTATTTCGAAAGTGCAGGAACCGCAAATAACTGATAACGAAATGCGAATTTTTATTCAGTAATAATGGGAATTTGTCATCGTATGGGAGAGATGCATTTAATAGGCGACTTCCCAGTCGGATTAATTTAAAGGAAAGCGACGTATCTGAGTACTCATGCAAGAACGGGTTGAATTTTTGCAAGTTGGCGGGTAGCGTCGTGGCTTTAGTCAGTTTTGGGATTTCACTCGCAAACTCAGAATGTTGAATCTACTGGACAATTTTCAAAAAACTCAAGTTTAATTCATCTGCAGTCAGAGCTCTTCCCACAGTAGGCATTTTTTTCGTCTGATCCATCGTAATAAATATGCGACCACACGAAGCAACTTTTGATGAGAAGAGAATTTTTCAATCAGCTCCATTATAGTGTTATCTTTCACATTTGCAGAAAATGTGACAGCGGTTTTCTTCTTTCCTAAGGCTTTGTTTTTTGGGGAGAGCTGGAAGTGAGTGTTAATTGGCCATAAAGCGGGGTCTTCTAGGAGGAACTGTGGACCGCCAAACCATATAGAATTATTCAAAGCATACATTTGACACTACTAGCAGATTGGCTTCGTATGTATATGCAGCATCCGTACGCTCTTATTGAAGCGTCGGAGAAGCCATGGATTTGGCATGTAGCAGTCGACTCTAGGTTTACATACCGAGGAATGCTAATTGACGAGAGCTGCAGTAGGTTGGCTTTGAAATTCTGCCAGCTAGTGTCGAGGCGCATTGGAATCGACTCATCCCAATCTAGTTTTTGAATCCAAAGCTCTTGTAATAAGATTTTTGCTTTGGTAACTAATGGGGCTAATAATTCAAGAGGATGGAAAAGGTGAGCTGATACTGACAATATGTTCCGTTTAGTGGCTCGCAGATCATTAAAGTTGGCATCCAAAACAAATCGAAACAAATCCTCTTCCGACAACCAATGGATTCCTAGTGTTTTAGTTGAATTTTCGTCATTGAAGCTTAATGACTTTTCCTGCAATCACTGCCGAAAAATTTAGGGTGGTTCGAAAACCACTTCGTTAAGGTGAATCCTGCCGAGTTTAATATTTTAATTACTTCACTTCTTATGAGATCTAGAGACTCAAAATTTTCAGATCTTGTCAATATGTCATCGACATAAAAGTCTCTTTTAATGGCCAATGAACCGAGTGGGTATTTAGTTGTATTAGCATCGCTGAGCATTTGTAAACACCTTGTTGTGAGAAATGGTGCAGGCGCAGTGCCGTAAGTAACGGTATTAAGTCGGAAAATTTGAATCTGCTCCGGGGGTCTCTCCACATAATAAGCTGACAATGTTTTTCTTCTTCGTGCGCCATTATTTGGCGGTACGAATGTCTGCCGTTAAAGCGTACTTGTGTAAACGAAAACGAAGAAGAGTTGAGTGCAATTGTTCTTGGATGGTTGGGCCTACCATCAAAAGTACATTTAATGATAATAATTTGAGATGAAGTTCGACTCGAAGCGTCAAAAACAACACATAATTTGGTTGTTGTGCTTTCGGGTCTTAAAACGCATTGATGCGGAGTGAAATAGTGTGGCTCAATAGGGATCTTATTGTTTGTTGGGCTCATGTGACATTTTACGAAGTTCTGGATCTGATCTTTCAACCTTATTCTCTCTAGGGCCTGAAACCGCCAAACTGCGGTTTCATAAGAGCGACCGAGTAACTTACGGTCAGCTTTAAATGGCATTCTGACTTGAAGTCGACCTGAAGGCAACACTTGAGTTGTTTTCATGAAAAATTTTTCACACTCGTTTTGCTCTTGTGTGAATTTGATGCCATTTGTTTCTAAAGGTAATTTTTCTAAAGCCCAAAACTTTTGGACCACCGAATTAATTGACGTTAAGTCATCTTCAGATTGGCATAATGTGCTAGTTGCAGAAGGAGGAGAACTAAGATTGCTGGCATATTTGCCCGACACAACCCACCCTAAAAGGGTTTTCTGTAGCGTTGGTTGATTAGGGCCACTTTTAATTTGGCCAACCGCTAACAAAACCGAAAAAGGTTTCTGCACCCAATAAGATATCAATCTTTTTTGATTTATGGAATTCTGGATCCGCCAATTTAATATTGTGAGGAACTTTCCAGCCATTAACATTTATGTTATGGTCTGGATGATTAGCCGAAATGCAACGCATTATCCAGAATTCCGCCGAAAATTCGTAATTATTTACCCGCGACTTAACAAACGCGCTTAATTTTGTCCCCACTTTCGCATTGAAATTTCCAATTCCTATTATGTTTAACTTATTGTGTTGGCGACGAATCCGCAACTTTTGTGCCAAGTCCTCCGTTATAAAGTTGACTTGGGAGCCTGAGTCCAGTAACGCTCTCGCAGGCAGGAATTCACCATAACTGCATTGCATACACGACATCGATCCACTCTGCACTTGCATACAGTATGCCCCTTAAGCAAGCAATTTATGCATAAGGGCGCCAATTTCACAAACTCGAACCTCTGTTGCACCGGAAGTCTTGAAAGTGGGGCAGTTAAAGGGTGTTTCTTTGACTTGCATTTTTGACAAGTTGGCTGCTCTGCATCTGCAGCTACTAAAGCTGATTTTCTCCGGATTCCGTCTTCGAACAAGATGCTCCTTCCGCTGCTAACTGCTTTTATTCAAAGTTGCTTCACAATCCTTCCATAATGGTAAATGATTGTAGTCAAGTTGCTCTTCCCACTTGGATCGGGTGACAGAGTCAACCTTTGTCATAACTATATGTACTATATGTCCTATAATGGCGTTTGTTATTTGCTTCTCATCGCCCAGAGATAGTAAAGAGTCAAAAACAGCAGACACTTCATCAATCATTGATCGCAATGGAGGCGCGGATGGCACACTATTTACATATTTCACACTATTGTGCAATAATTTTCACATATTTTTTTCATATAATATTATATACTCTAAATGACCTTTCAATATAAATATATATATTTTTTATGCTTACTTGGTGCTGTTATAGTTGCTGTTGTTTTTAACAAAATTGGAATATTCGTTTTCATGTGAAGCAGAACCGGCACGTTTATGTTCTGAATATAACATCATTTAAATAGCGTTCATGACTTCTTTTGCAGGACCGAATATGAACCTAATTTTCGAGTATCTTTCCATTAAATCGTATACTATTTATATTTCAATCTATTGATGAGGAGGGTAATTAATTTTTATCTGTATAGTATATAAGTATATTTGACTTCCAATCATAATGTCTACTAATTAGTAGTATAGATAATTTCTTCAATTGCTTTTATTGCATCAATTTTAATTATTATCACCAGCGTAGTAATATTATTAGTTTCTATTTTATCAAAAAAAAAGCACTAACAGACCCTTAAAATTTTTCTCCCTTTGAGTGTGGGTTTGATCCTCTTCTTCACGATTACCTTTTTCCCTTCAATTCTTTTTAATTACAATTATTTTCTTAATTTTTGATGTAGAAATTGCCTTATTTTACCTATAATCCTAATTATTTCAATTTCTAATATTGTTATATGAGTCACAACAAGAATTGTATTCATTATTGTCTTAATTATTGGATTTTACCATGAATGAAATCAAGGAATATTAAATTGATCAAATTAGGGTTGTAGTTAATTATAACATTTGATTTGCATTCAAAAAGTATTGAAATATAAATCTACCTTATAATTCAGAATATGAAGCGATTTATTGCAATTAGTTTCGACCTAACCTTAGGTATTTAATACCCTTATTCTAGTAAAGCTATATATTAATTAAGTTACTAATTGAAGCCAAAAAGAGGCTTATCACTGTTAATGATAGAACTCAGATTAATCTCCAATTAATGAAGTATGACGTTAAAGAAAAAGCTGCTAACTTTTATCTTTTAATGGTTAAAGTCCATTTGTACTTCTGTTCATATAGTTTAATAAAAACATTACATCTTCATTGTAAAAATAAAATTTTCTATTTTTATAAATTACTAAATACAATACTCTACGTCCAAGAATTATACAATTACCCTAACATCTTCAGTGTTATGCTCTTATTTAAGCTACTTGAATAGAAAATTAAAAAAAAAAAATTAAAATAGGAAAATAATTCATAAAACAAATAATAACAGATAAATCTTTAAATTATTATTATTCATAATAGATACATACTGAGAATACATAGCTAACTCATTGTACAAATTTGCCCCCCTAAAAATTCTGATCACCCCTGATCAAAAGATTTACATACTCTTTAAGGCATAAACCATATAGAACCAGAAAAATAACTTGATAAATAATTATGTAAAGACGTATTAAAATAAAATAAAGAAACATTAGAAATTAGATAGCCTGATACTCCTCCTACTCGTACTACACAAATAAATAAGGTTAATAGTTTTAAATAACTAGGTAAACAAATCATATAAGGAGTTGGAAAAATTAATCAACTTAATATACCACCTCCCACAATTCTCAAAATTAATAAACCACTTATACCTCGTTGTAGTTATTACTCAACCTTCGTCTCTCAATATATTCAAAGAACCACAATTTAATTCCCCAGTTATAGAATAATAAACCAACCGGAAAGAATAACAAACAGTTAGCCCAGTAGAAAAAAAGTAAAGAAAAAAAGAAAATATATTAATATATCTAAAATCAAATCCTTAGAATAAAATCCATCTAAAAAAGGTATCCCACATAATGCTAAATTAGCTACATTAAAACTCCCAGAAGTTAAAGGTACGAGGTGTGTTCAAAAAGTATCGCGAATTTTGTGTTTTTTCAAAAATTATTTATTTATTCATGAATATCTATTTTGTCCCCTTCAAAGTAATCGCCATGAGATATTATACACTTGTGCCAGCGGTTTTTCCAATCTTCGAAGCACTTCAAAAAATTATTTTTTTTTTATCTTCTTCAGCTCCTCCTTCGATGCCGTCTTTATTTCGTCAAGAGAAGCGTAACGTCGTCCTTTCATGGGCCTCTTCAGTTTAGGGAACAAGAAAAAGTCACAGGGGGCCAGATCTGGGGAATACGGTGGCTGCGACATCATTAGTGTGTTGTTTTTGGCCAAAAAGTCGCGCACAAGCAACGATGTGTGTGAGCAGGGGCATTATCGTGGTGCAAAAGCCAATTTTTGTTCTTCCACAAATCCGCGCGTTTCTGGCGGATTGCTTTGCGCAAATTGCGCATAACTTGCAGGTAATATTCCTTATTGACCGTTCTTCCCTGTGGCAAGAACTCATGATGCACCACGCCCCTGCAATCGAAGAAAACTGTCAGTTACGATTCGCGATACTTTTTGAACACACCTCGTATGTACACCCCCAATCCCCCTATTAAACGAATATCTTGAGAATTATTTATATTATAAATAAAGCATGAGTTAATAGATGGAAAAAAGCAAGCTTGTAAAACCCTATAGATAAAATTCTTATTATCAAAACTAATCGTCTTAATGTAGAAAGCAGAAGTAAAAAATAATAATTCTAATAATAATTAGAATTAAAAATCTAATTCTACAAATTGATAAATATTTCACGATCTAAAATGACAAACCTCATTTCATTGACACCACAAATCAATATTTTAAATAAACTATTTACATCTTAAGTCAAAATAAACAAACATCTCTCTTTAAAATCAATAAATTTTAAGGAAATCAATGAAGAAATAATAAAAAAGAAACTCACGAATCTTACCACCTCTAAATGAATAAACCCCTAAAAAAACCTTTCCCTGTTGACTACTCGTATAAGCATATAAATATAAGGTATAAGCAGCACTAAAAAATATAGTAAGGATAAAGAAATTATAGTAACTCAAGATCAACTAACAATTCTATTCAATAAAGAAATTTCCCCTAATAAATTTAAAGAAGGAGGATCAGCTATATTACAAGCGCTTAATAAAAACCACCATAAAGTTATTGAAGGTGTAAAATTTAATAAACCGTTATTGATTAATAAACTTCGACTCCCTAATCGTTCATATGTAATATTAGCTAAACAAAATAATCCAGACGAACACAGCCCATGAGCAATTATTAAAGTATAAGAACCACAAAGACCTCAGTAAGTTAAAGTTATTAAATCCCCTAAAACAATTCCTATATGAGCAACTGATGAATGAGCAATTAAAGCCTTAAAATCAGTTTGACGTAAACAAACTAAACTAATTAAAACTCATCCTACTAATCTAATTCTAACTCACACGTAATTATATTTAATACTTCGTAGCTGCAAAAAAGAAAAAAACCGTAACAGGCCATACCCTCCCAACTTTAATATAATTCCGGCTAAAATTGATTAACCTATATAATTACTTAATAAATAAAAATGTATTGTATTTAAGTTACTATATAAATAAAAAATTCCGACGAATATAGGTATAGAAACCAACAACGTATAAAATAATAAATAAACTCCTGCTTGAAGAATCCAAAATTAAAAATAAAGTAGGAATTAATCTTCTTTCAAAAAATAAATAAAATATAAATAAATTCATTCTTCTAAAAGTTAATACCATAAAAATCAACAAAATTAAGACATTAAATAAAAATAAATTTTTATAATTGTTATACTTATAAACAGATTCACTAGCACTTATCATAACAGTACAAAACCAAAATCTTAACAAAATGAGACCGTAAGAAATAACATTAAACCCTAAAAAATAGGAAATATTTACAAAATAATAAGTAATTTAGGGCAATAAAAAGAAAAGTTATAATAAATAATAAATTTTGAACCATTCAAAATAAACCATTTATTATTACACCTTAGTCGAGACCAATTGATAGATATTTTGTATGAAAATATATAAACTTTGGTATGTTTCTATCACTTCGCACGGTTGATTTATCTGTTTTCATGTTCGTTACATGTCCAAATTGGTTTGTATGTTTATCTAGCACTCATATAAACATACTCACATTCATAAATATGTTCATTCGTGTCTATAGTTCGTGCGAAAGAAGAGGAGAAGAGGGAAACAGTCAAAAGTAGAGTGTGTTTACAAACAAAACCAGGATTTTGTGTGTTTATTTTTGCTACAGTATTCTCTTTCTCTCTCTCCAATGAATTCGTTTTCTGTATTATTTTGTATTATGCAAGTCAGTTGATGACAGATAGTTGAACGAACAACATATTACTGTGAAAATACGCATATTTCGCGCCAGTTCTCATCTTGTTTTTTATTATTCCGTTCGCTTTGGTTATAATAATGAGTGATGAAGTGGAATATGTGTATAATACACGATTACGTTCCAGAAACATCAGGGCAGATTTTTATGATCGCTTAACATCAGCATTGGTAAATGACATTCAAAATGAAAATAATGATGTTGTGCGTAAAGAAGTGGATCCATTCGAAAGACGATGATAGATGCATCGGATATAGAAAGTGAAATCGAAATCGAGCCGAATGAAATATTAGATAGCGACGAAGAGGAAGTAATCGATGGTGTAGAAGAAGAAGAGCGTGACACTACAGCTGCTACTGAAACTTCTTACTACGGTAAAGATGGGACAGAATGGAAAAAAGAGCCTAATGAAGCAATTCGTACTCGTGCACACAATATTATGCGCTTTAGGCCTGGACCGAAGCAACAAAACCCTGTTCCCATTGAAGTATTCAAACAGTTTTTTACTACCAATATTTCATTCATTATCATCAGTCAAAGAAAATTTAACCTCAGAACCTAAAGTTGGGTGGATTTCACTAGCACCGAACTTGATGCAATTATTGGCATTGTTATTGCTTCTGGTTTAACGCGCAATAATATGCAGTTTACACCACTTTTGTGGCAAACAGATGCTCTTCCCATCTTTCGAGCGGCGATGCCACTCAAACGATTAAAGTTATTGATATATCCGTTTCGATGATGGTCGCACACGTGCATTCCGATTACAATCTGATAAAGCTGCCGCAATTCGCGATATACGGAATTTTTTAAATGAAAACCTCGCCAGAATCTATGAGCCGCATGAAAATGTAACGATTGAAGAGCAATTGGTTCCGTATCGTGACAAGACAAAGTTTACGCAATTCATACCATCAAAACCAGCCAAATACGGTGTGAAAATCTGGCATGTGACTCACAAACAAAATACCCATTGCAAGGTATATTGTACACGGGAAAAGAGGATGGCGGAGAGCGTGATGTGAACCAAGGAGAAAATGTATTGCTGAAACTTGTGAAACGGTACGAAAACACCGACAGAACAATAGTAGCTGACAACTTTTTCACAACACTAACAGGAACCAAACGATTGGCTACCATTGGACTTGCTTTCGTCGGTTCTATTCGCGCCAATAAGAAGTGTTTACCCGAAGAATTGAAAAAAAAGCCGTCTCGTCCGTTGCTTTCTAATCTTTTCGGGTTTCACTATAATTTCGTTTCGATTTGTAGCTATGTTCCGAAAAAGAACCGGAAGCAATTTTATTTTATAGTTCATGAAATGCATGAATCAGATGGTTACCCATTACACTACAAAACGGCCAACGAAACGATGGTCATTTGCCTTTTTTACAACTTGTTGGATGTGTTGGGATTGGCTTCTTTCATAGTTTGCAAAGAAATCGGCCGTCTAGATAAAAAGGATGCACGACGCACTTTTCTTTACAATTTATCGAGAACATTGGCAACGCTCAATATCGAAAATCGTATGAACAATCCCAAAATCATCAAACATCTATCTTGTGGTTTGGCCTTTGAAACCTTTTTCGGTCGTTCACTCAATATCTCAGCACGATTAGAAGCTTCAACATCAAAAGGTGCTGACACTCTCAAAGGAAGGAGAGATTGCAGACTTTGTTTGCAAGAAAGCGATAAATTGCGTCGTAAAAATCGATTTTTCTGTTCTAAATGTCAAATCCAGTTTGTCAACAGCATTCGAAAATTCATTACGTATGTTTTTTTTGTATTCCTCACGACCTATCATCATAAAATCAATTGAAAAATCGTTCAAAAATGACTTATATGCTCCTAAGTTAATCAAAAAATGAACGAAAAGGAATGCGTTGTAATTAATTTTAAAAGCCGCATACGAGTTTCATTTTTTTTTTCAGGTAGTTCAGAGTATGCCCAAACCAAATCGAGAGGTTAGAAATTTTAAAAATGTATCCATATCGTACATATTGTAACGAAGCTTTTTGCTGCCCCTGCTCCTTACAAGTATAAATTGCTGAGGTATACTCGCCGTGTCCAGGGTTCGTTACAATAAATTTGTAAATATTGGGGCTCTTCTACGAATCGTACTTTATTTTACTTAACTTACATTTATATTATATTTTAATTCTTCTTCTTCTTAATTGGCGTAGACCCGCTTACGCGATTATAGCCGAGTTAACAACCGCGCGCCAGTCGTTCCTTCTTTTCGCTACGTATCGCCAATTGGATATTCCAAGCGAAGCCAGGTCCTTCTCCACTTGGTCCTTCCAACGGAGTGGAGGTCTTCCTCTTCCTCTGCTTCCCACGGCGGGTACTGCGTCGAATACTTTCAGAGCTGGAGTGTTTTCGTCCATCCGGGCAACATGACCTAGCCAGCGTAGCCGCTGTCTTTTAATTCGCTGAACTATGTCAATATCGTCGTATATCTCGTACAGCTCATCGTTCCATGGAATGCGATATTCGCCGTGGCCAACGCGCAAAGGACCATAAATCTTTCGCAGAATTTTCCTCTCGAAAACTCGCAACGTCAACTCATCCGTTGTTGACATCGTCCAAGCCTCTGCACCATATAGCAGGACGGGAATTATGAGTGGCTTATAGAATTTGGTTTTTGCGTTGGATTTCTAGGCTGACATTGTTGGTGGTGTTTACGCTGGTTCCAAGATAGACGAAATTATCTACAACTTCAAAGTTATGACTGTCAACAGTGACGTGAGTGCCAAGTCGCGAGTGCGACACTGTTTGTTTGATGACAGGAGATATCTCGTCTTTCCCTCGTTCACTGCCAGACCCATTCGCTTTGCTTCCTTGCCCAGCCTGGAAAAAGCAGAACCAACGGCGCGGGTGTTGAGGCCGATGATGTCAATATCATCGGCATACGCCGGCAGCTGTACACTCCTATAAAAGGTTGTACCTGCTCGATTAAGATCTGCAGCTCGAACTATTTTCTTCAGCAGCAGATTGAAAAAGTCGCACGATAGGGAGTCGCCTTGTCTGAAACCTCGTTTGGTATCGAACGGCTCGGAGAGGTTCTTCCCGATCCTGACGGAGCTTTTGGTGCCGCTTAACGTCAGTTTACACAGCCGTATCAATTTTGCGGGGATACCAAATTCAGACATCGCGGCATAAAGGCAGCTCCTTTTCGTGCTGTCGAAAGCAGCTTTGAAATCGACAAAAAGGTGGTGTGTGTCGATTCTCCTTTTACGGGTATTTTCCAAGATTTGGCGCATGGTGAATATCTGGTTGGTTGTTGATTTGCCAGGTCTAAAGACACACTGATAAGGTCCAATCAGTTCGTTGACGGCTTTAATCTTTCACACAATACGCTCGATAGAACCTTGTACGCGATGTTGAGGGGGCTAATCTCACGGTAGTTGGCGCAGATTGTGGGGTCTCCTTTTTTATGGATTGGGCATAGCACACTTAAATTCCAATCGTTGGGCATACTTTCGTCCGACCATATTTTGCAAAGAAGCTGATGCATGCTCCTTATTAGTTCTTCGCGGCAGTGTTTGAATAGCTCGGCCGGCAATCCGTCGGCCCCTGCCACTTTTTTGTTCTTCAGGTGGGCAGTTGCTATTCGAACTTCTTCATGGTCGGGTAATGGAACGTCTGCTCCATCGTCATCGATTGGGGAATCGGGTTCGCCTTCTCCCGGTGTTGTGATTTCACTGCCATTCAGCATAATTTAAGTATGCTCTGGGCATCGGAAACTAGATCACCTTGGGGGGTTCTACAAGAGTGTGCGCCGGTCTTGAAACCTTCTGTAAGCCGCCGCATCTTTTCGTAGAATTTTCGAGCATTACCCCTGTCGGCCAGCTTATCACGCTTTTCGTACTCACGCATTTCGGCCTCTTTCCTTTTCTGTCTGCAAATGCATCTCGTTTCCCTCTTCAACTCTCGGTATCCCATCCCGCACGTGTTGTGGTCGATCTTAACATTGCGAGGTAGGCAGCCTGTGTTCTCTCCGCTGTCACACGCCACTCCTCGTCGTACCAGCTGTTCTTTTGCACTTTCCGAAAACCAATGGTTTCGGTTGCAGCTGTACGTAAGGAGTTTGAAATGCCGTCCCACAGTTCCCTTATACCGAGTTGTTTACGAGTGCTTTCAGAGAGCAGGAGTGCAAGCCGAGTAGAAAATCGTTCGGCTGACTGTTGTGATTGCAGCTTCTCGACGTCGAACCTTCCTTGTGTTTGTTGGCGTACGTTTGTTGCTGCACAGAGGCGGGTGCGAATCTTGGCTGCAACAAGATAGTGGTCCGAGTCGATGTTAGGACCTCGGAGCGCACGCACATCTAAAAGACTGGAGACGTGTCTTCCGTCTATCACAACATGATCGATCTGGTTGGTAGTTTTTCGATCCGGAGAAGCCAGGTAGCTTGATGAATCTTCTTATGCTGAAATCTAGTACTACAGATAACCATATTTCGGGCCCCGGCGAAGTCGATCAGCCTCAACCCAGTGCCAAAGATACCTTCTTTGCCCACCCTGGCGTTGAATTCGCCAAGCACGATTTTGACATCGTGGCGGGGGCATCTCTCATAAGTGCGCTCCAAGTACTCATAAAAGGACGTGGGCGCAAATTAGCGATATGATGAAGAACCTCGCTTTGATGCGGATTGTGGCTAGACGTTCATTCACCGCAGTGAATGATAGTACTCGGCGACGGAGTCTCTCTCCCACCACGAATCCCACACCAAACTTGCACTCCTTTATATGGCCACTGTAGTAAATGTCACAAGGACCTACTTATTTCGTTTGCCATGGTCGTCATCAAAAGGGGGGTCTCTCGTCCGAGGCTTGTTGTTCCTTTTCATTGGGGTTGTTTTTTTACGTGGCGGGTCCCAAACCCAGCGCATAACATTATGCAAGGAATGCGTCACCTTCTCACTTTAGTTTTAAAGGTTTACACCCAGAGGATACTTGGTCAAAGACCGGAAGTCGTGAGCTGCTTCAGTCATATGCAAAAGAATCGTTTCTGGCCACTCTCAAGTGAATGGCGATCAGAGAACTTTCCTCACTTGCGTGAACTTCTACACATGACTCCATCCTCCATTATATTTTAATTGAAATTACAAAATTGTCTCCCGCGTTGTAATGTCGTCGCCCGAGGGAAGTGCTGTCAGGGTAACGGTTCTGTGTGGTCCGTTAGGACAATACCGTTTCTCGCTCTGCTGCGCTCCTGGGTGATAGACGACTTGCTGCTCTGTACCACGACAATCACGCTCGGCTACTTCTGCCGACGGTCGCTTAGGCTTCGCTGACAATATCCTTCGACGTGCGTTGACGCTCCCGTGCTACAACGACCACGCTCGACCATATCTGCCGGCGCTCGTGTAGGCTTCAATGAGGGTGTCCTGGCGTACACGCTGACGCTCTTCTACTACGACGACTGCGCCCGGCTGTTTCTGCCGGCACGCCTGTATGCTTAGATGACGATGTCCTTGCGTATACGTTGACGATCGCGTGCTACGACAACTACGCTCGGCTACTTCTGCCGACGCTCGTGTAGGCTTCAATGACGCTGTTCTGATGTACACATTTACGCTTCTCTGATCCGCTGAAGAGGTCCTTTTAACCACTTTTGCCGCGTAAAGATCTCGGATCACGGAAGACTGCATTACCGACCGCAATGTTCAAGGTTGAGTTGGTCAGAGGATAAACTCACTACCAAGCTTACCCTTAACAGACGGCATTCACTAGTCAGGGTACCAAGACTAGCCAGAGGATAAACTCACTACGTAGTCCGATGCTAAACGTGTGTATATTACGAATAACCGTCTTGTTTCTTTATTATTATCACTTTATTAATCAGATCATGCTGTCTGATGAGTTCTCTGTTACAAACTGGCACTTACATTCTAAAGCTAATGTCTTAAATAAGTCCCTGCACCTTGTCTTAGTTGTTGTGTCCCGCAATTCGTTGTTAGTAGTAGTTGTAGAGTTATTGCCGACGCTGTGCCTTACCCGTCAGCGTGGGAATGTGAATTCGTTGACTCAGGCCACGCGCGGACTTTGTTGTTGACAAAGTGCTACTTATGTTAACTGCTAGCTGCCAGCGTGAGAATGTGGATTCGCTGACTCAGGCCACGCGCGGACTTTATTGTTGACAAAGGGCAGCTTATGTTAACTCCTTCCCTTCTAAATAAAGGCCGTCCACGGACTTCTTAAGATTGTTTATGACGTTCTGAAGATTCTGGGATTTGCGTCTTCTTTTTCGCTCTCGGTATAGTTTAATTAGACCGTAACAGGAAATTAGTATGACAATTCAGCTGAGACCTGATATCGTTGGTCCTATCATAGTCCTCCCTTCGATTTTCCCGATAAAACGCAGGTTTTCCATACTTATCTTGTGAAGGTATGGAAGACTCAAAATCTCTTGATAACTGGTGATATTGAGGGGCGCCGTCGTTGCTGATCCTGGTAATTTTTTAAACATGCCGTTTACGTTTTTGAAGTAGGATCCATTAATTTGAATCTCATTTTCGAAGGAAAGTAAATAAGTTCCCTTTATGGTCTTCTCGGTGTCTGCGGTAGTCTTGACTAAAGCGGTATTATCGTTAATGATGATTATGCCATCATCGACCACCATAATTGGTTCAAGGTGGCTAGGGCGAGTGCTGCAGTGGGCAACATTACCAGAATGAAGCTACTCCGCGCACGTTGGATGTTGTAATTTTTTGTAAAACGTTGATGTGAGCGTTGTGCTGCAATCTCCAATCGCCAAAATTTGATTATGACAATCGGCAACATTGTTGTCATTCCCAAGGTGCAGGATTGTTCCGTTGTGTTGGACGGGAAAAATAATAATTTTCATACAGACTAGTACTGGCTTGGGATATTTGATAATAAAATGTAGAAGATTACCGTCTAATAGAACCTTAATATATGATACCTCCATTAAATCAGTGATAGTTGTGTTTGTAGAGTGCATTTCAATAATGTTTTTTATACCATTTGAGTTTAACAACATGGGATTTATTATCCCTATCTTTGCAAGGGTAGTAGTTGAAATTAAAGTTTCCATTTCATTTATAATGATCCTATTTCTTGCAAGCAACGTTTCATACAAGTGACCAGTGTCGATCTGTCCAGCTTTTGAGTTTTTAATGATGTGGTATAGAAGCTTAAATAATTTACCCTATGCTATTTAAAGAATTCTAAAATATGCTAAGAATTTTCCCTTACTTTAGGTTGTCCTTGTGGACCACCGTCCCTTTTATGAGAACCGTGATTCCCAAGTCTGCTTCAACTTTCTCCTCAACATGTAAAGGAGATAATTTATTTCCGAGTTGCCTGTTAGTCTTTACCAATACTCTTTCCCCCACGTCGAATACTCTATTCCGTCTGGAGGGGTTATTCCTATCCATTTGTGCTTGTTGAGCCTTCATTATTTTCATGGTTATCTCATTCCTCAGTTCGGGTGGGTTGGCGTGAAGTATTTCGATTGCTTTCATATTGGTCACCGAGTGAATCGTTCGATTGTATTTAGTTGTTGCCATTCGTATGAGGTCTGTCGTCTCGTTAATTTTTCTGTCCAGTTTCAAACATCTGGCTATCTCCGAAAGTGTTCTATGGAGGCGTTCAACCTGCCCGTTCGAGGTGCTATGAAGGGGTGGTGCGTTTACGATGTCTACACTAAAACTATTCCTCAACAATGTGGTTATTGTTTCAGAATTTAGAGAAGCTTCATTATCACAATAAATTGTTTTTGTGTTTGGAAATATATTCATTAACTGAATGATTGGGACCTTTACATCCACAATTGTTCGAGAGGGTATAGGCTGCACCACCGCAAATTTTGAGAATTTGTCCAGACAGGTAAGAAAGTACCTGTTATCTGTCGAAAAGATATCAATGTGCAACATTTCCCCGGTATAGGAGGAGATTGGAGTTACACCATGTTCCTGCTTACGTTGGTGTCTGTCGTATTTGGCCTTACCACAGATCCTACAATTCGCGACCACTTCATTCGCCAAATTTGTCATCTTTAGGAAATAGTAATCGCAGAGGATTTGTTTAATATTCTCTTGGGCTGCTCTGTGAGCTCGATTGTGCTCAGCAACAACAATCTCCCTCTGCCCGTTTTTGTTGACAATATCAGCCACCATGTTTTTGCAGTGCCAAAACTTTGTTGTCGGAAAACTCCTTACCAATTCATGTTGTATGCTGGCCAATGTTGGTAGATCGCAATGTATGGCATTTACCACATTTGGGTTTACAGCTATTTTTATCTCCTTAATAAGGTGCTTCCTATTTGTAAATTGAATTATATGACGAGTTTTATTGCCAAAGTATATGAAATTCCGTCGTAAAGTCATGTCTGCTTCTTCTAAAACGATTTGGTTTCGGAAGCAATTTAATGGTTTCTCAGTTCCTTCTATCGTGTAGGATAGTGACATTTCGCTGTGGACTGTAGCCAAATCTGATTGGGCATCCTCCTCTAGAGCGTGGATGTTCTGTCGTGATAGCGCGTCAGCAACATGATTTTCCTTGCCCGGTTTGTAAAAAATTTTAGCGTTGTGCTCGTATATAAACGCTTTCCAGCGTTTCCAGCGTTTAGATTCTAAGGCTTTTTAGGGCCCAGACTATGGCAAGTAACTCGCGTTCGTTAGTTGCGAAGTTTTGCTCACGATCTTTCAAAGTCCTTGAAATAAAGGTGATTGGCCTATTATCTTGTGACAGTACTGCCCCTATACCCAAAGATGAAGAGTCTGTCGTTAGATCAAATGGCTTCCTGAAGTCTGGGTAGAGTAACATAAAATCCTCCGATGTAAGGACTTCCTTCAATTTGTTAAAAGCAAGTGATTGTTTTTCGTCTAATTCCACTTTAATCTTTTTCTTGTGTGGCGCTAACCTTGCCGTTTTCTCCTTTCAAAATATCTGTTAAAGGCTTTGCTATTGCCTCAAAATCCTTAATAAAGCAACGATAGTAGCTTGCTAAACCTAGAAAGGATCTGACATTGAAAAGAGTGGCGGGTTTCTCGTAGTTATGTATAGCATCTACTTTGCTGCGGCTCGTTCTAATGCCTCCCCTAGACACAACAAAGCCTAAGTATTTAACGCTTTCCTTAAAAAATTATGATTTCTCGCGCGAAATTCTCATAATGGCTTCATGTAACCTCTTTAACACCCACTCGAAACGCTCGACATGTTTTTCTTCGGTTTCTGAAAAGATAATAACGTCATCGACGTAAACGTAACAGAACTTTCCTATTTGTTCTCTCAATACGTCGTCGATAGCTCTTTGAAAAATGCTGGGCGCATTCTTCAAACCAAAAGGAAGACTGCAGAATTCGTATTTTCCGTTGCCTACCGAGAAAGCGGTCTTTTCCCTATCGGATTCTACGAGAGTTATTTGGTGGAAGCCCGATTTCAGGTCGAGTGTTGTGAAATACTTGGCCTTTCCTAGATTTGATAGTATTACGGTTACATTGGGGATGGGATATTTGTCATCGATGGTTTTTTCGTTTAATTTTCTGAAGTCTATTACAAGACGTTTCTTCACATTGCCTTGTTCGTCCATTCCTTTTTTATCTACAACCCATATTGGGTTGTTGTATGGTGACCTAGACGGTCGGATAATACCATTCTTTAGTAAATCGCGAATTTCAGTATTCACGAATTCCGCTACACCCATTGGATAAGGGTATAGCTTAGAATACACCGGGTCGTCACTTTCGGTGCGAATAGTGGCGACAATATTTGTGTTAAATGGTAGGGCCTCATTAGGATCAAAAAAAACGCGTCATAAATTTTTAACCATTTTTTGAAATTTGCCCCTTACAACCTCGGGGACTTCTATGTCCTCTACTCGTGTGAAATTCACACTTTAAAAACTTTATTTCTTCTGAGCCATTATTAGTTATTATATATTTTTTGATTTTAGATCTATTGTTGCGTTTGTTTGCGTTAGCAAATCCAGACCTACTATTCCGTCGAACGTTGAAAGAGACGGGAGCATAAAAAAGGTACTGTTTGTGTCGAAAAGGTTTACCGTGCATTTTTCTTTAATGTGAGTAAAGCCATGGATTGACTTTACCAAGAAAGAATTTTCGATAGGTGCTATGTGCTTAAGCACTTTTAGAGGCTTTATATCAGTAGTCGGAATTTCTTAGCACAATTGTGCAAACTAACTTCACACGTACGCTTACGCTCTATAGTTCAGTCGTTGTCGAGCCAGCAACGAATTAACATCACGCAAGACTATAGCGCAAAACCAAATATGCCCTGCGAGAAATATTTTATGATTCGAAATGCCTTTGGTGCAATGCAATGCCTTTTATGTTCTAAGTCTTTTAAAGATAATAGGGAATATATCCTTAAAAGTCATTTTGTTTTATATATTATATTTTAAATTTTGCTTACAAAATTTGCTTAGTTTTAATTCCAATTTCTCACCGGGCTACTTTTTTTTTTCGTGCTCACCAACACAGTGACAGATCCTCTCATGCCGACCACTGCTTTATATAGTTCTTTGATGCCCCCGTATCAATCAATAATTTTAGTTTTCTCCCTGCAATTGTTCTTTTAATGAACGGTAGCAAGGAGTCCTGTCTAAAAAATTTAACTGGTTAGGTTCAGTAAGGTCGTCTTCGATTGATGAGGCCTCTGAGTTTGCTACCTCATGATACGTCGTATCTTCTTGATTAGAAGTAGAATTTACGTTTGGCAGGTAATTAACCCGTTGTTGTTTTGGTCCTGTGAATTTTGCAGAACCATTACTTGGTCTCTTCACTGTCTGTCCGTATTTTTGATTTTGATTATTAGGATATCGAGATGAGTATCAACTAATTTTCTGTTGTGCTGTAGGTTCTCTGAAGCGTTGCGAGGTATCAACGTCCATTGGCTGTACTGGCTCTAGTTTCGGCGGAGTCCTGCTGTTGAAGTCCCGCGTTCTGTTCAAATGGGGATTTTTCGCAAGATACGTGTCATTTGTCTGATATCTACTACTTGTACCTTTTTGCCTAGATTGCTCTATATTTAGCCTTTGGGCTTTGTCTTCCAGGCTCCCGGCATATGTGCTTGCGAACTAGTATCGCTCATGGTTAGATTCCACCTCCTGTGCTAACGCTAGAGCCGAAGGTAGATCTTTAGGCCGGACTGAGAATAACACATCACTAAGGGGTTTCTTAGTCCCTGAAATATATACGCGTAATGCATCCATTCTGTATTTTTCGTTTAGTGATGCAGCAATTGATTTTTCGTAAGTCATTATCGTTTTGTTAGTTAAAAGGGTTAACTTTTTCTCTACCTCGTCGTAATAATGTAGTAGTGACAAACTTCCTTGGCGGAGAGTTGACATCTCCTGTTCGATCAAGTAAATTGGTCGTTTGTCGGAATAACTAAAATCGAGTCGGTTAATTATGGCCTTAAAATTTAGAATGGTATTAAATGAGGCCAGATCCATGTCGGCCGGTTTCCCCATATGTTTCTATGTTCGGTGTGTCGATTTTAACGTCATTTAGTCGTTGATTAATACTTGCAAGCTTTTATTCGAAATTCTTTGAATGGCAAGTGCACTACAAACTGCACTTTCCACTTATGCCCTTAATTGGTCTGGTTCCAGCGCCATTTCTTGTCTTTTGTCTGCAACTCTATATTCTGTCCACCAATTTTCTGTATTATCCCTATTGTTAAGGCTCTCAAATATTTTGTCCAGGTCCTGATCACTCATGAGCTTGAAGTAAAACCGATACCAATAAGCTGGCCTGCGCAAACTTTATTTCTCAAAAACTGGTGCAAAGATTTACAGTTATATTTAACACAAGTTTTCTATTTTAGCAATTTTTTCTTTTAGAGCAATTCAATATACTATATTTTTTGCACTCTACTTACATATTTTTGAATCTTAATTCTATTGTTTAAATTTTTGTAGAAATTTCGATCCCCTTTGGTCCGTGATTCCTTTTTTTGTGACGTCTCCTCCTTGATGGGTCCGTACAATTGTTCCCGAATAGTTTTTTTTATTTTTTATCGAGCTTTTTATTTCCGAATAGTTTTTACTATTTTTTATCGAACTTTAATTTTTTATTCCCATATAGTTGGGCGCCAATTACGAATAACCGTCTTGTTTCTTTATTATTATCACTTTATTAATTAGATCATGCTGTCTGATGAGTTCTCTGTTACAAACTGGCACTTACATTCTAAAGCTAATGTCTTAAATAAGTCCCTGCATCTTGTCTTGGTTGTTGTGTCCCGCAATTCGTTGTTAGTAGTAGTTGTAGAGTTATTGCAGCGGATACGACGCCGACGCCTGCGTTGGCAGTTTGCCGCTACCGCTGTGCCTTACCCGTCAGCGTGTGAATTCGTTGACTCAGGCCACGCGCGGACTTTGTTGTTGACAAAGTGCTGCTTATGTTAACTGCTAGCTGCCAGCGTGAGAATGTGGATTCGCTGACTCAGGCCACGCGCGGACTTTATTGTTGACAAAGGGCAGCTTATGTTAACTTGTTCGCTGTCACAGTCCCGTGCTGACTCACTGATCATCGGCCATCTAACTCCCCACCAAGCCTGTGCTGCGTGATAACACATTCGCAACATGTTGCGTTGGGATGGCGGGTGTTGCTGGGACTGCGTATGTTGCTGGCAGTGGTGTGGTTTTACCGCTGCGTATGCATGCTTGTTGTTGTTTCGTCTGCTTGTCTGATTTCTCCTACTCCGTGGTTATCCCGCTGAATTGTTGGCGTGGCGTGTTTTTACCGCTGCGTATGCATTCTTGTTGTCATTTCATCTGCGTGTCTGGTTTCTTTAGTGTTTCTAGAAGTGGCGTGGTTTTCCCGTTGTGTTGTGAACAATAGGTGTGCCTTTATGGGTTGTGTGGACTAAATTCTGCATAGATATTTAGTTCTAACGGAGTGGTGGTCTTCCTCTTCCTCTGCTTCCCACGGCGGGTACTGCGTCGAATACTTTCGGAGCTGGACTGTTTTCATCCATCCGGACAACATGACCTAGCCAGCGTAGCCGCTGTCTTTTAATTCGCTGAACTATGTCAATGTCATCGTATATTTCGTACAGCTCATCGTTCCATCGAATGCGATATTCGCCTTGACCAACTCGCAAAGGACCATACATCTTTCGCAGAACTTTTCTCTCGAAAACTAGCAACGTCGACTCATCGGTTGTTGTCAACGTCCAAGCCTCTGACTATAGCAGAACGGGAATTATGAGCGACTTATAGAGTTTAGCATTTGTTAGTCGAGAGAGGACTTTACTTTTCAATTGCCTAATCAGTCCGAAGTAGCACCTGTTGGCAAGAGTAATCCTGCGTTGGATTTCCAGGCTGACATTGTTGGTGGTGTTGCTGCTGGTTCCTAAATATACGAAATTATCTACAACTTCAAAGTTACGACTATCAACAGTGACGTGAGAGCCAAGTCGCGAGTGCGACGACGGTTTGTTTGATGACAGGAGACATTTCGTCTTGCCCTCGTTCACTGCCAGACCCATTCGTTTTGCTTCCTTGTCCAGCCTGGAAAAAGTAGAACCAACATCGCGGGTGTTGAGGCCGATGATGTCAATATCATCGGCATACGCCAGCAGCTGTACACTCTTATAAAAGATTGTACCTGCTCGATTAAGTTCTGCAGCTCGAACTATTTTCTCCAGCAGCAGATTGAAAAAGTCGCACGATAGGGAGTCGCCTTGTCTGAAACCTCGTTTGGTATCGAACGGCTCGGAGAGGTTCTTCCCGATCCTGACGGAGCTTCTGGTGCTGCTCAATGTCAGTTTACACAGCCGAAATAGTTTTGCGGGGATACCAAATTCATATTGTGGGGTCTCCTTTTTTATGGATTGGGCATATCACACTTAAATTTCAATCGTTGGGCATACTTTCGTCCGACCATATTTTGCAAAGAAGCTGATGCATGCTCCTTATTAGTTCTTCGCCGCCGTGTTTGTATACCTCGGCCGGCAATCCATCGGCCCCTGCTGCTTTGTTGTTTTTCAGGAGGGCAATTGCTATTCGAACTTCTTCATGGTCGGGCAATGGAACGTCTGCTCCATCGTCACCGATTGGGGTATCGGGTTCGCCTTCTCCTGGAGTCTTGCGTTCACTGCCATTCAGCAGGCTGGAAAAGTGTTCCCTCCATAATTTAAGTATGCTCTGGGCATCGGAAACTAGATCACCTTGGGGGGTTCTACAAGAGTGTGCGCCGGTCTTGAAACCTTCTGTAAGCCGCCGCATCTTTTCGTAGAATTTTCGAGCATTACCCCTGTCGGCCAGCTTATCAAGCTTTTCGTACTCACGCATTTCGGCCTCTTTCCTTTTCTGTCTGCAAATGCATCTCGTTTCCCTCTTCAACTCTCGGTATCCCATCCCGCACGTGTTGTGGTCGATCTTAACATTGCGAGGTAGGCAGCCTGTGTTCTCTCCGCTGTCACACGCCACTCCTCGTCGTACCAGCTGTTCTTTTGCACTTTCCGAAAACCAATGGTTTCGGTTGCAGCTGTACGTAAGGAGTTTGAAATGCCGTCCCACAGTTCCCTTATACTGAGTTGTTGACGAGTGCTCTCAGAGAGCAGGAGTGCAAGGCGAGTAGAAAATCGTTCGGATGTCTGTTGTGATTGTAGCTTCACGACGTCGAACCTTCCTTATGTTTGTTGGCGTGCGTTTTTTGCTACACAGAGGCAGGTGCGAGTTTTGGCTGCAACAATATAGTGGTCCGAGTCGATGTTAGGACCTCGGAGCGCACGCACATCTAAAACACTGGAGACGTGTCTTCCGTCTATCACAACATGATCGTTCTGGTTGGTGGTTCTTCGACCCGCAGACAGCCAGGTAGCTTCATGAATCTTCTTATGCTGGAAAGTACTACAGATAACCATATTTCGGGCCCCGGCGAAGTCGATCAGCCTCAACCCATTTGGGGATGTTTCCTCGTGGAGGCTGAGTTTACCGACCGTAGTGCCAAAGATACCTTCTTTGCCCACCCTGGTGTTGAAGTCGCCAAGCACGATTTTGACATCGTATCGGGGGCATCTCTCATAAGTGCGCTCCAAGCACTCATAAAAGGCATCTTTGGTCACATCGTACTTCTCTTCCGTCGGGGCGTGGGCGCGAAATCAGCGATATGTTGAAGAACCTCGCTTTGATGCGGATTTGGCTAGACGTTCATTCTCCGCAGTGAATGATAGTACTCGGCGACGGAGTCTCTCTCCCACCACGAATCCCACACCGAACTTTCGCTCCTTTATATGACCACTGTAGTAAATGTCACAAAGACCTACTTGTCTCTGTCCTTGTCCCGTCCATCGCATTTCGCGGACGCCGTTGGTGTCAGCCTTTATTTTCACGAGGACATCAACCAGCTGGGCAGCGGCACCTTCCCAATTAAAGGACCGGACATTCCAGGTGCATGCCCTCAAATCGTAGTCCTTAATTCGTTTGCCATGGTCGTCATCAAACGAGGGGTCACTCATCCGAGGCTTGTTGCTGTCTTTCATTGGAGGTGTTTTTTGACGTGGCGGATCCCAAAAGCAGCGCCCCAAAACCCCCAACCCCTTAAAAGGGTGTTCTTAGGCTACCTAGAGGATACTTGGTCAATGACCGGGAGTCGTGAGCTGCTTGAGTCAATGTAAAATAATCGTTTCTGGCCACTCCCAAGTGAATGGCGATCAGAGAACTTTCCTCACTTGCGTGAACTTCTACACATGACTCTATCTTCCTGGTTTTCGTATATTATACTTTAAAATTTTTTAATAATATAACTTAATTTCGTTATAAAATTTAGAAAAAATTTCCCCCCTAGGGTCCTTCAATTGCCGTGGTTGTTGTTGTGGCCTTTGCTGTAATGTGGAGGCCCCACCGGTACATGACCACTTTGTACTTCTTCTTCTTCTTAATTGGCGTTGGCACCGCTTACGCGATTATAGCCGAGTCAACAACGGAGCGTCAGTCGCTTCTTCTTTTCGCTACGTGGCGCCAATTGGATATTCCAAGCGAAGCCAGGTCCTTTCCCCTTGGTCCTTCCAATATACATATAAACATACACACATACACATATATAATGCTGCAACACATATAAATATACACACATACACATATATTTAGTTATTTAAGATAGTTTTAAAATTTGTGTATAAACAAGGAAAATACAGAATAAAATCAGAATGAATAAGTTCTCCCTGAATAAAAGTCTAAACATTGCCCCCACCAGCGGTAAGGATTGTTAGAAACCAATTGAGGTAATAACATTTGGTCCTATCGAGCCTAAAACAAAGCTTAGCCAATTTAAAAAAAGCCCTGATATTATAAAAAATACAGGCAAATAAATTAAAGGAAGCCCTGTGATTAATGTAAATACAGGCAAAATTAAATTGTAAGACGGGTGTATATTCCCACATATTGCAAATAAGTAGTTCATCAATAAATGGGAGAAGTATTGCGAAAAAATTCTCGAAACGGATATAAAAAGAAAAAAAATTCTGGATGCCCAGTCAGATTTAGCCGAAAAAATGTTGTACATATCCAACACAATTTCAGGAAAGGCATTAAATAAAATAAAAATTGAAGAAAGCATTAAAATTCTTGAAAAGTACCAAAAAGAACTCGATATAAACCACGAAAAGCTAATGGCAGATGGCATAGGAGATGAAGATTACTTCAAGAAGGATATATACAATAACACAATGATTAAAATCGAAGAGGCAATCAATGCATTAAAAATACGCATTGTTAAAGACAAACCTCTAGTTGAATTTGATCAGCAAATTGAAGCAGTTCAAATAGGATGCAATAATCCAGATCAAAAGACTTCCATATTCATGAGAAAAATTGAAAGCCTCAAAAGAAAAATGGAAGATCTAAGCATGGAATTAATGATCGAAAACGATCAAATAAAGGGCTTACACTTTTTATTCATTTACATCCTAAATCTAAAAAGCAAATTAGATTTTAATGTAGAAGTTGAAGACATATTCAAAAATATATATGACGAGTATTACGAAGAGCTTCAGAATTTAAAAAAGAAATTAAAAAAAGAAGAGAAATATCTTATCGCCTTAACTTGGATTTAGAAAAATTAAAGATTCCAATATTCTATGGCGATATTAAAGAATGGGCAAATTTTTATAAAGTGTTCCAAGAAATGGTACACGAACACAAGCAGTTACCGAGCGCAAAAAAAAATGTTGCGTCTTCGTCTCTGCTTAAAAGGCGAAGCTACGCGATTAATACAGCACCTACAAATTTCACCAAAAAATTATGAAGCTGCATGGAGTCTGCTAAAGGTATGACAACCAAAGAATTCTGTTCACAACACAGTGGGATAGAATAATGAATCAACCAAATATAAATAGTGACAATGCTGAAAGCGTGAGACAACTAAAATACAACAAATGAGTGTTTTAACGCTATAGAGTCACTGGGAATAGGCATTGAACAAGTAGACCCATCTATTGCGCGTGCAATTGTCCGGAAGGTAGACAAAGAAGGACTGAAATTATATGAGCAAACAGTTAAAAAAGACGAGAGAAATTCAACAATTATCGGACATCGGAGATTTTTTGGATCAACACTTTCAAACATTGAAAGCAGTGGCTGATAAAGAACATCTAAGTAAACATCGTAAAGAACATACGAGTATGTTCAAGGTCAATAATGCCTTGAATAATACAAGGCAGCCAATCAAGCAGATGTGTTCCTATTGTAAAATTATATGTCACACTTTAATGCAATGCAGAAGATTCAAAAGCATAACCATTGATGATAGGCGTAAATATGTAAGGGATAACCAAATCTGCTACAGGTACCTAAATCATAATTGGGGAGAAAATCGCAACAGCAACATCAAGTGTACGAAATGTTTTCGAAATCATTATGACACCTTACATGTTGAATCCAACGAGAACAAAAAGGATTTTTGCGAGCCTCAGAAAAATATCTTAGAATTGTGAAATATTTTTTACACTCCTTGACAAATACAGTCAATCCCAGTTGTGTGCCACAGTCAAAGATATACTTAGATTTTTGTGGTTTGTTAAAAATAAAAATATAATATAGTACATAAGCAAGTGTGGATACTTAAACGAGTGGTACTTAGAACAATAATTTCTATATATTTCAAAAAAGAGAGAGATGAAGGAGGGATTTGAATTTCATTGCTGAACTCCGCTTAACCGGGTTTGACTGTACACATAAATATTGAGGAATATTGAATATTTCCTTCGAAACATTTCTTGACTTGAAAATCTACAAATAAACTATGTTGTCAATTTTATTCCAATATTATGTATTTGAATATTTATATTTTCAGGATTGTCACTTCCCTTCCATACAAATTTTAGAAATATGTTTGTTGCATATTCAATGATGATTCAATGATTTTTAGCTTTTGCCTTCGAAAAGTCGCTGGTAGGCAAAGGCGTACTCGGGGATGGCCTGCTTTTATGATTGAATCGAACTTACTTTTTGAAAGTGCGTTTGCGTTCATAAAAATGTTGTTGTTGTGTAGTTTACTATAAATTTTGACGTTGGCTATTTGGCTGCCATATTGATTTATGATGATGTTTGAGACGATTTTTGTTTTTGTTGAACAATATTTGTAGTTTATACGGGCGACATATTTACTTTCGTACGCATATGTATGCGCATGTATATATATAGCAGCGTACATTTATTTATTTATTTACAACAGTTACCACAGCAATAAATTACAGCATAAACTTTAAAATGACACTAGCTGCAAGGCTTTCAGTCTTCGTTTTAATACTAAGTTTTATTGCTTAAGTTCGTAGTACTAGTACCTAAATAATTATAATATTTAACTATGATATCTTAAGCTACGCTAAATTACGTCAAGGATGTTATTATCTTTAAGGAAATTGTAAATATACATAATGTTGTCGTGGCTGGGTGTAGATAGTGCCTCCATTGTGAAATTGTTACCAGAGTACTCAGTCTGTATTCGGACTTGTATTCGGACATTGCGAAATTAGGTGCTTAACTGTATTTGGGCCATTGCATAGCGGGCAGCAAGATGGGTCGCTCTTTGTTTGAAGATGAGAGTGGCTGAATATAGTGTGGCCAAGCCTTAGGCGTATGTACGGCTTCAAGATGTTACTTGCCGTGTTTGCAGGGTAAGTTGGAGTGATTTTTCTTGTGTTTATTCCAATGTAGTGATGGTTTTGCGATACCCAGTCCGAGAATTCTAGATTTTTCTTTTTATCTTAATATGCCTGTACAAATCGCCTTTGCTTAAAAAGTCGAGCATTAGAGTAGGGGATCTGCTAACTTCTTTTGCGATAGTATCAGCTCGTTCGTTTCCTGAGATTCCCACATGGCCTGGGATCCACATAAGCTTGATTTTATTTCCAGCGGCAATGAGGGAGTTTCTGATTGAAGAAATTATCTTGTGGGAATTTGCAGGTGATTGAATTGCCGCAATGCATAATTTACTGTCACTGCAAATCAAGTATTTTCCTCTATTTTTTTTAGCATGCTCAACAGCAAGTTCAATAGCTAAGGCTTCAGCGGTGAATATTGTACACATCGGATCAAGGAGCCATTGGCATACTACGTCTCCATCTTTATCGACAACGGCCAACGAGGTGTGGTCTGATGTCTGCCGTAAAGATAAAACGCCAATTCGATGTACTATATTGATCGCGAATGTATGCAAACTTTGCTTGGTAGACTGCGTTAGGTGTACTTTGTTTAGGCAAGTTTAGTAAGGCATTCTCAAAAGATACTGGACTAATGGACCAAGGAGGAAATGTCTCAGAGCTCTTTTTGCTTCCGTAAAAAGATGTGAAATTGTCCCTGACATATTCGAGAGATCTGGATACTGCCGATGGTATTCTTAGTGGTCTTTTACGTGAATTTGTTCTCGTGCAGGTATTTGCTAATGCCATGTTTGTTAGATCAAGTTTTTTCGCAAGAATGCGATATGTTGCATCGGCCACTCTACTAGAGATGCTCGGCAAGCCGGATTCAGCAAGTAAAAACTTCGTTGGTGAAGTAGGGAATGCTCTAAGGCACAGAGACTTTACGCATTTGGGATGTTGCGCAGTGTCCGTAGATAGGTAAGGCGTAGTCGATTTTGGATAGCATTAGTGCTCTGACAATATTGATGAGAATGGCAGGGTGTATATAGCTATGTTTACAAGTGAGATACTTAATAATATTTAGTCTATGTACAAAAGAATTTCTTATATAGTTGCAGTGATCTTTAAATAGATACTTAGAGTCTACGATTAATCCTAATATCATCAACTTTTCTTTTGGCATAATGTTGCAGTTATCAACATTTAATGAAATGTTGCATTGGGTTCTTTTTGCGACAAATATGAAGAAGATTTGTTTTTTCTAAAAAAATGTGTACGCCTGAAGTTGAGAACCAAGATGAAATATTGTAGAGAATGTCAATGAAGGTGTTTTGGACAGCAGCCGTGTCATTTACCTTTGTATATATCAGTACATCAACTGCGTGCATTTGATTGTCAATGTTTTTATAATTAGAAAGAAGTTGACTTAGCTCATCAAAGGCGATAATAAAGAGTAAAGACGAAAGAGGTGAGCCCTGTGGCGTACCACTTGAGAACTTGTGGGTTATTGAGTGATGTCCGTTAATAGTTACTGAAAGTCTTCTATTTGTCAGGAAAGATTTTATAAAGTTTAGAGTTCTGGTGCCCACTTTCGAATTTTGTAGCTTTCTTAAGACTACGTGAATTCCAATACGATCAAAGGCTTTTTGGAAATCTAAAGACAACACAGATACATGATTTCTACTAGACAGAGCCTTTGCGACGAAATTATCAAGGTTGAGCAAGGCATCGACTGTGCCGTGCCCTCTTTTATAGCCGACCTGTTGAGAGCTTATTAGTTTATTTTTTTCGGCGTACCATGACAGCCTGTAGCCTAAAATTTTTCCATTACTTTTCCAAGACAGCTTAGAAGGGAGATAGGACGATAGCTATTGACTTCAGTGGGTAATTTTCCGGGCTTAAGTATTGGAATTATATTGGAAGTTTTCCAGTATTGTGGATAAACCCCAGTGTCAAAAATGTTGTTGTAAAGATTAATTAATAGTAGTTTCATCGACTTCGGTAAATTTTTGATTAACGGATAAGATATGCTATCCAAACCAGGCGTTTTTCCTTTAACTGACGTGAGCGCATACTCAAACTCGGACATCGTTATTTTTGACTCTATTGCTTTTGCGGACGAGGAAAGTGTATATTCTATTTCTCCTATGCTATTTAGGACTGTTTCTTTGCTAATGCGGAAGTCGATGCTAAAGTTTTCATTTGCGCTCTCTCTTGAGCAATAGTTTGCAAAGAAGTTCGCAATTTGATCAGGCATAACCAAATCTTCAGCTGGAGTAACCAGACGTGTGACTGATGTGCTTTTGGAGCCGCCAGACAATATATTCAAATCTCTCCATATCTTTTTAACAGAGCAAGTTGGATTTATGTTAGCAGTGAACTGCTGAAAGCTTTAGCGTTTCGCTACTTTTGCTATGCGGCGAAACAAAGCATTCCCTTTTTTATAGCTAATAAATTTTTGAATAGTTTGACAACGTTTATATTCATACCAGGCCGATTGTTTTTTTGAACGGAGAAGTGCTAGATCATTGCTCCACCATGGTACATTGTGTGAGGTTTTATTTCTATTTGTTTGCGGGATAGAGCGATTTGCCGCCGCGCGGATAATTTTTTGTACAGTGGCAGCTTCTCTGTTGATATTGCCAGAAACTGGGGTACTGTTGCTACCTATATCACATAGACCTGAGAATGTACTCCATTCAGCAAAGTCGTGTAAATCACTTAATACTTTCCAGGTGACATTTGGAGCAAGAGCTGCTGAGCACAACGTGAGGTCTAAGTGCGAGAAGGTGCCGTGGGTAGAGAAATGTGTTGCGTTACCATTGTTCAGGCATATAAAGTCGGAAGCCAACAGAGCATCCTCAATCAGTTTTCCTCTACAGTTTGATGTTGGAGATCCCCATATTGAGCTCCAAGCATTTATTTCACCCGCAAAAATTGCTGGAGCTGTGGCTTGTTGCAATAAGTCCAAGATATCGGTATTTGTAAAACTTTGTGTAGGTGGAATATATGCGCAAATTATATTGAGCTTGAAGTGTATATCAACTTCGATGGCGATTGCCGATATTGCAGACTGGATATCAATTGTTTTATAAGGCAAACTCTTTTTTATCAGTATTGCAACGCCTTGCTTACTAGACGTTATATTTGGAGAGTTATAGAAAATGCTTATATATGGTTTGGGACAGAAGGCGTTAACGTTGTGTGCTAAATGGGTTTCGTTAAGTAGAATTAATGATGGTGAAAGAGACTTAATCAAGAGCTGGAGCTCATGGTAATTATTGTAAAATCCATTGATATTCCATTGTAGAACTGAATTAAAAGAGAATTGAGATAAGCTCACAAAGAGAAAGTGGTTAATTGTTTTTATACGTGTTTTCTTTTTTTTTTTTGTTATGTTTTGAGAGAATTTATAAAAGTTTAGTTTATGCTTGAGTGAGTATGAATATTAATTGAGTTCATCGCTAGCAGATAATATATCCGCATAGTCAGAGTTTGAGTTGGATTCAAAGTCTGTATTGTTGTTCGTGGTATAGTGATCGTGCTGTTGCTGTGTGAGAGTAAAGTGGCTCTGATCTGGTATGTCAGTATGTGCGGCTGTAATTAGGTTGAGTGAGTGCTGATCTTTAATGTGAGAGGTTGATTCGTTTATAAGTTTGGTGAATAGGTTATTGAGAGTTTGCGGAGTAAACTCAGATGATTGATCATCTGATATTTGAGGGGCAGATAATTTTGAATTGACAGGTTTGACAATTTCTGATGGGTTTATTTGCTGAGTATTTGCATTACTTGAGACAGTAGATGAGAATGAAGGTGCATTTTTGGGAAGAGTGACAGTTGAGTTGTATATTTTTATGGCTTCACGTATGGTGCATTTTTTGGTTGTTTTGATTTTTTGTATTTCTTTCGCTTGCATGAATTTTGGACAGCTGTTCGAAGAGGCCGGGTGATCGGCATGACAATTAGCGCAAAACGTACGTGTGCAATTTAGGGGGTTGTGGGGAGGTAGGCTGCAATTATTGCATGCTGCTTTTCCCTTGCAATGCTTGGCGGTGTGGCCAGGCAACTGGCAATTTTTGCATCGCATGGGGTTGGGAACATACTGTCTCACATTAACCTTACGCCAGGCAATGTCAATTTGCTCCGGAAGGCTATAAAGGTTGAAGGTTAATAGTACTACACCGTTTGGTGTCAATTGATTTGTTTCGTGTTTTTTCTGAAATTTGTATGCGGCGATCACTCCTTGCGGACTTAGTTCACTTACAATTTCTGCTTCACTTACATTGTTCAGAAAGGGGGCAAATATAGTGCCTTTAGAATGATTTAAATTGTCGTGATATTTGGCTTTTATGCTACAGATACCAGGGAGGTATTTCAATGCAATGAAACGTTCAGCTATTTTTTCATTGTTAACTAATATCAGGATTCTACCATCGCGGAGCTCACTTACTGAGTTGATTTCACTACTCACAGCACAGATGGCCTTATGTACAGCAAAGCAGGAATATTGCATATGGGTCTTATTTTCTTCAGTTGATTCAATTGTGATATACTTGGGATCATTACTATTTTTTTTACTGTCGGTAGATTGGGGAATGCAAGGAGATCGCTAATGTCGAGTTTTTGTTTGGATTTCTTTTCCTTCTTTTTTTTTTTACTCCGGAGCCATCGGCAAGCACGGCGAACCGATTGCTCCCAAGGGAATTGGGCCCGGGGGCCATTTTACACTAAAGCACTGAACTGTTGTAATAACACAAGTTTTGTTTACGCTTAGATGTAGATTTTATAAATAAAAGAAGTTGAAGGTGAAAAGTGACAAAGCACGTGTTTTACACCAGAAGTAGTGAGAGCACAAAGATCAGAAGCACACACGAAAATACAACCGCTCGCTGTGAGTACATATTATATTACTGATAAGTGATAATATCTTGATTTGAATTTGAATTGGAGTTACGTACATATCTGCAGGATAGATGCGTATGAAAGTTTTAAATGATAAAAGGTGTGATTTACAGATACGTACATATTATTGTTGTATTATATTAAATTTTTTAAGATATTATGATAATATATTATATCATATTTATATAGCATATATAAACATTTCTTATTAATGTTCTCACTGAGTTAGATAGCGCAAATTATCGATTTCAATTTCAGTTGCCAAGCGTGCTTTTTCGAACTGGTTGCATCATGCACACTGCGTAGTTTGCATTATCGCTCATAGCGTCGCATTTTTTCCTGATTTAATATATATTACACATATGTACATATGAAATTATATTACATTATCAAAGATAGGAAATATTTAAGAAGTAGCTTTTATTTGCACGTTATCTACAAATACTGTTTTAAAAATTGCAAATTTAAACATGATATTATTTGTGAAATGTTCGAAAGGAAGAAGACAAAAAAACATTAAAAGATAATTTGAATGTATGACAAACAAAAGCTATTCATTTAGAAGCAGGATGTGATTTATCGACCGAAGCGTTCCTAGCTGCTTTGAAACAGAAGAGGTAAAAGTCAACATGTTTATTAGGACAATGGAACATATTTTGCAAAAGGCTGTAGAAAGTTGGACATATATTTCAAGAAGACAATCAAGAAAAACTCGACAGTAACTCCAATATTAGAAGCGAACAAAGTTCATTGGCATTTTAGGCCGCCGGAAGCTCCTCATTTTGGGAGGCAGGAGTTCTGGCAAGTCGATAAAATATCATTCTAATTAAAAGAGTGTTAATCGAAAATAAATTATCATTTGAAGAGATTACTACTTTCCTATCACAGATTGAAGCAGTGCTCTACATATGTGCGATTACCATTGAAAACGATACAGAAGTTTTAACTTCTGCGAATTTTTTAATAGGTTGCCCAGAAGCAATTGATGATGTACGAAATGATTCGTTAGATAGATGGAAACTCAAAAAAAAAAAAAAAAACAAAAATTAAAAGAGACAACATCGTATGAAAACCAAAACCAGGAAAACCAAACAACCCATTTTAGCAGAAGGTCAAATAGTAATTATATAATATGAAGAGACTCATCCAGCTAAATGACCATTAGCCAAAATTATTAAAACTCATTCTGAAAGTGATGAAAGATGGGTTATTTAACCATTCACAATTTAAAAGGCTTGTTGACTTCAAGACACAAATAATAGTACAAACTCAGAACGGCCAAGAAGAAAAATTCAATTTATGTGCAAATTCAATACGTTTATAAACTTTGCTCATGCCAGCAACGCAAGTTAAATCATTATACAGCCACGGTCATAGTAAATACATCATATAGTTTATGAAATTAACATTATTTTTGTAGCATGTTTTTAAGTGTATAATTCAATACATGAATGCGTGTGAATTAATTCCCGCAAAAGGGAATTTTTTAAAAGAATATATATTTTACATCCGCGAACGCGCGGATTAAATAAAAACGCTTGTGATTATTCTGGATTGTAAGATACAAATCAAATCTTTATTTCTAAGATACTAGTATTTATACAATTTACTTTTGTTTACTTAAGGTTAGAGCTGAAGTGTAAGCATCAGCTTCATTGAGTCCAAAACAAAGTGTTGAATTACATTTTTAGCTGTGACATAAAATTCCAACGGAATGTTAAGTGGTTTATTTATGATTGTTATTGTTATGCCTTCGTGTGAGGGCGAGCGATATGGATTTTTGGATACAGAACGGAAAAAGCATATCGAATTCTTAAATAATCAGAAAAGTGAATTATGTTTCTAGTTTATGAGGCAGTGTAATTGCAGAGTGCAAAGATTCAATTTTGTTTACAGTTATGCTAAGGTTTCTATGCGGAGGCTTTCGTTAACTCCCCCCTTCCTAAAATGAATCGTCCCCGATTCACTATTATTTTGAGTTAATTTAGATATTTGATTTAAAAGAGCATTGTAAGTGATCTCTTGAAATTGCGCATTTTCGATTGGTTTGGGAATTGCGCGAGATTTTTTTAATTTTAGTATTAAGTAAGTTATGAAAATTATTCCCAAGATTAAAATTATATACCAAAAATATGAATTTACTATTATGTTCTTGTTCCGTTCTGCTAAAATATTTATATTGTCTAATTTTAACATTTTATTGGTTGTTTCAAAATATTCTAATATTTCAAAATTATTAATATGGTTATTTTTAAAATAATTCCAAATTTTTACTTCAATGCTTTCATAAGATTGATTATTTATTATAGTATAATTTTCAAATGTTATTAAATATGTTCCATTTAATGTTTGATTATCTACAATGTTTTTGCCTGAAACTAATATCGCTCCTGATTTAATTTCTTCAATTTGTAAATTTTTTTCTTTTATTTTGTTACATTTTCCTTGTTTTTTATTTAAACAAAAACAAACATGTGTTTTTCTTATTTAATTTATAATAGGTTTTTGAAATTTCTGTCTTACAATTTTGAATATTAAAAAACTTATTTTTACAATATATTATGTTCTGGTCAATAATAAGCTTACCATCTAATTGAGCTATGGCTCTTACATCGTAGTACTTACATGTTAGTTGTATTTTAGGATATTTAATATAAATTATAATTATGTTTCCTTTTTTGGCTATTTTAAATTTAGAAATGTCCATTAAATCTGTTATAGTCATAATACCGTGTTGGTAATATGTTATGTTTTTTAATTCATCATAGTGTAAAATTGTTGGATTTAAAATTCCAATTTTACCAAAAGTTATTGTATTTATTAGATTTTGCAGTTCATGAATAACATATTGATTTCGTTTTCTTTTTATTTTCCTGTTGGCGGTATCGCCTTGAATATTATTTACTGTTTCAGTTAATTCTGTTATTATTTTAAAAATTTCTGAATTTGTTGTAAATTGCTTATTGTTATTTATTACCAGTTCGTCCAATTTATTATTAATTTTTACAATGTCATCATGGTCTGGTGTACCAGCTATCCATTTCCAAAGCGGTCCTAATTCATTTATACCTCTTTTTTGCCGAATATTGGTTTGTTTTAATTGTTCTATTAAAGTTTTAATTATCAAAATTACAGATTCAGTTTCCTGTGTAATAATTCCTAGGCTGTCGTGATTTTGTTCGTTAATACTGTAAAAGTTTCTATTTTCGTCTGCTATTATATTTTCAAAATAAGATAAATTAGTAATGTGGAATAGGTCCCCGTATTCTTCATAAATGGAAACATCTCCATTTTCGATAAGTACGTAGTCTTGTCGAGTATAGTCTATAACATCCGCGGCTGCTGAGCTGATTAATGCAGTCAAAATTAAAATGATCATATTGGAAACCTATAAAATTATGATTTTATATTATCTTTATGAATAATTCTATTTCTATTATTAATTATTATTTTATTCTCTAAATTTTCCTTAACTTGCTGTTTTTTATATCTAGGTTCTAATTTATTTCTCTCTCCTATTATTTTCTCGTAAATGATTTGGCCGGGATGATATTGCTTATCTGATCTATGTTTATTATGAAACGTTAACATTTTCTCCTGTGCTTGCTTTAAAGTTGTTGGCAAAGTTTCATGGTTTATTTTATTATAAAGTACTTCATTTGGTTTAAAATTTGTTACTGAATGTATTGTTGAATTGTATTTTTGTGCTGCTCTAAGTATTGTTTCTAAATTACTGACAATATTGTATTCTTCTTTAATACATCTGGCTATTTCAATTATTGTTGAATGGACTTTTTTCAACTTGTCCGTTAGTTATGCTGTGACGTGGATCACAAAAATAAATTTCAATATTTAACCTTTGCATTAAGGATTTAAATGTTGGTGTGGTAAAGCTTGGTTCATTGTCTAAAGTAATTTGTTTTACATCTGTGAAGCTTTGAAGCAATTCTAAAACCTTTTCTTCAATATTTGATTTATCTTCTATATGTTTTAATACTAAAAATTTTGAATAAGCATCTATACATGTGATAAATTTAAGTTTTTGTGCGTAGAAAATGTCTAAATGAAGTTGTTCCCCTTCTTTTTCTGGGATTGGGGCTTTGCCTATTTGTATTTTCTTGGGAAGACGATCATATTTATTTTTATTGCATATCATACAATTTCGAACGTATTCTTTCATTCTTTTCCTCATTTCTGGCCAGTAATATAATTTTTCAATTTGTTTAATATTTTCATTATAGCTTCGATGAGCTCTATTATGGGTTTGTTCGATTAATCCGGACTGATCTTCTCTATTAATAATATCCATTGGAAAAAGTTTTGTAAATAGGAATTTGTTCTGAAATGTTTGTTTGAGAGTTTCCTGAACTTCATGCAAATCTTTAACGGTGCAGTGAATCCCTGTCACTAACTTTGGCTGAATATATTCTTTCAAAATTGTTACTAAATTTTCTACTGTATCAAATTCTATTAAATGCCTTTTATTTCCAAAGGTTTCAATTAACTCATGGACAGTAAATCTGTTCTTACATAATATTATTTGTTGTTTAAATTGATTTATGGGTTTTTGTGTTTCTTGTATTTGAACGCTTTCACTACTCTGTGCTGAATGTTGAGATTCCTGACTGAGGGAATCATCGGAAATATTATATAATTGAAGACGCGACAATGCGTCAGCTACAATATTGGTTTTACCGGGTTGATATACAAATTTTGGAGAAAATTATTCTATTAATGCGTGCCATCTTTTCATTTTTGGATTAGGATTACGGGGTGATAAAGCAAATGTTAATGGTTGGTGATCAGTGTGTATTTCCAAATTGGTTACACCATAGAGGTAATTTCGTAGATTTTTTAATGACCAAACAATGGCATAAAGCTCTTTTTCATTAGTTGCATAATTTCTTTCTGTTTTATTAAGAGTTTTTGAAATGAAGGTTATTGGTTTACCCCCTTGTGATAGTACCGCACCCATTGCAACGTTAAAAAAATTAATCGGTAGTTAATACAAATGTTTTTGAGTAGTCAGGCTGTATCAATTCCATTTCTGAAGCTAATTGTTTTTTTAGTTTATTAAATGCATTTATTCCTTCTTCATCTAGAGTTATTTCAAATTTTTTTGATTTATTTTTAGAAATCCTACCGTTTTCCCCCTGATAGGTATTTTGTCAAAGGTTTGGCTATCGAAGCATAGTCTTTTACAAATTTACTATAATATCCTGCAAGTCCCAAGAATCCTCTTAATGCTCGCAAACTTTTTGGTATTGGATAGTTTAAGATTAGTTTTATTTTATTTGGGTCTGTTTTGATGACATTTTGAGCTACTATATAACCCAAAAACTCTATTTCTTCAGCGAAAAATTTTGATTTTTCTAATGAAATTTTCATATTAGCATTTTTTAATATTTTTGTAATTGTTTCTAAATCTTTTAAGTGTTGAGTTACGTTTTTCGGAAAAATGATTATGTCATCCATATAAACGTGACAGATTTTTCCTATATGTTCTCGCAATATATCATCCATTGCTCTCTGAAAAATTCTAGGGGCATTTTTTAACCCAAAAGGCATCCTTAAAATTTCATATTTCCCATTATTAACGGAAAAAGCTGTTTTCTCAATATCATTTTCTGTCATTAAAATTTGATGAAACCCTGATTCTAAATCAATGGTTGAAAAATATTTTGCTTTGCCTAGATTAGACAGTATTACGTTTGTATCCGGAATCGGATAACGATCAGAAATTGTATGCTCATTTATTTTTTTGTAGTCTATTACCATTCTAAGTTTTGGTGTTCCATTGTCATTGTACCCAGATAAGGGATATGGATATTGTCTGCTCCATATCGGATCCTCATTTTTCATTCTTATTTCCGCTTTAACATTTGTCATGAAGGGAAAGCTTGTATTAATATTTGAATGCATTTGAGCAATTTTTTCTTTTATTTTGGCTTTAAGCTGAGTTAATCTTTCATCTTGATTTTCAATATCTAACTTTTCGGAATTCTTTTTTGAATAATAATCATTATCATTATTAATTTCTGAGCCTCTTTCACCCGGTAACGAATAGTTATTGTTTATGTTGCCGGCAAATTCATCGGCTGGCGTTGTAGAACGTTTTCGTTCCACAATATGTTTTTTATGATTATTTTTTTCATTTTGCTGGTTAAATCAACAGCTGGCGTTTTAGGACCTTTTTGTCCCAAAATAAATTTTTTTAATATAATATTGCCGGTAAAATCTTCGGCTGGCGGTGTAGAACTTGCTTGTTCTACAATTTTAATATTTCTTTCATTTTTAATATCACCGATACTTTTCTCGGCTAGTTTTTTGGAAGCTTTTTGTTCCTTAGTTTTGTTTTCAAAATAAATATTCATGCTACTTTTTTTATTTTCTGAGTTATTTTTTACCCTATAATTAATTTTCCCATTGGACACATCGATGAGTGCCTCAATATTTTTAAGGAAATTGTATCCTAAAAGGAGATCCGATTCTAATCCTTCTATTTCATAGAAGATTTCTTCGACTCCAAATAGGGTAATTAAGTGGTGAAATTTTATTATGGAATAGCCATTCACGGTTTTTATGCGCTTATAAATGGCTAATTCGTTTTTATTATTATAAACCCCAGGCTTAATGTAGCATGAGGTTGCTCCCGTATCAATTAGAGCTTTTAAAGTTTTATTTAATTTTGAGTCATGTAATTTGAGATAGGGGAGTTCGTCCCCTCTTCGCCTAAAAAATGGCTCTCGTTCATATTGTTAATTCGCTGACTTTTTTCTTGCGGGCGAAAGCTATTATTGCTTTCTCTATGCCGCTTTATCCCATGGGCTTCCTGATTTTGCCCCCTATTGGCCTGAAAGTTTGCATTGGTTTGCAAAGGTTTTAAATTTTGATTATTATTGGTATTTCTTTGTTGTTGGTAAAAATTATTATTACTTTGTTGTCCCCTCATATTAAAATCTCGATTATAAAGTCTGGATACAGAAGGATCTATATCCATTGGGGTTGGTTTCGGATAATTATAATGTGTATTGGTATTGTTCCTTTGAGGAAATCTTAGGTTATTGTTTGGGTAAGTTGGCTTCATTCTATTTCTGTCAAACATAAAGTTTTGAGCAAATCGAGCTCTTTGATTATTCGATTCAAGTTCCTGTGCTTTTGCTAAAGCGTCAGGTAAATCTTGTGGGCTTAAAGAGAAAATTATGTCTCGTAATGGTGTGTTTAGTCCTGTAATGAAGATCCTTAAGGCATGTTCTCTGTTTTTGTTGTTTAATTCTTTGGTCAAGTCAGCGTTGTTTCCGTGTGTCATAATGGTTTTATTTATTAATAATGTCAACTTTTTGTTGACGAGATTGTAGTATTCTACAACCGACATTGCACCTTGCCTTAAGATGCTTAATTCTTGTTCAATTATGTGTATTGGACGTTTGTCCGCATATGCAAAGTCTAGACGAGATAGAATTGCATCGAGATTTAGTACTATTCCGTGATTTGTTAATGCATCATTTGCATCATGCGTTATTTTATTTCTTAGTATTGAGAGTGCGGCAAAGTACTTCCTACTGCCCCTCACGTATAGGCTCATAGCGTTAAGCGCAGCCTCTCTCCAACTAACATATGAATTAATCCTACCAGTAAATTCAGGTACGGATTTAACTACATCTAATGATTCTAGGCAAGCTATATTGTCATCTATCGTCTGTGTTAGAAAATCAGTTGCACTAGTGGTATTGACTGTTATTTGTGAGCGTAATTGTTCTACTTCCTCACGTAATGCTATGTTGCTTTCAGCAATAAGCGAGTTATTAAGTCTACGGTCAAAGCGTCACCGTTAGCCATTTTGTCTAATTTTCAATTTCTGGTTTTTCTTTTTAATTTTTTTATTTTATCCCTTCTAGGAAGAGATGCTTTTTTATTCTGGAGGGTCTGGAGTTCAGAATCGCAGAATTAAGCTTTGTTATAAACCGGAGGGTCCCCCTTGCGGTGGTGAATCGCGGTTTCAATATATTTTTATTATATGGCTGGTCGAGCCTTTAATTATTGTTTTATTAAAAAAAAATCTATTGGTATAAGCTTTTTGAAACTTGGATCATAGCCACACTTTTTGCTTCTAAAGAATCCTTATTATAATAATCTTTTAATGTGGCTGTTTTATTTTTTCCAATGTAATTAAATACTGCGTTCATGCAGTTTACTTTCTTCTCTTCGTCGTGGAAGAAATTTCGTACATACTTTTTTTTAAATGTTCTTTTTATTAGAATTGCAAACCCTTTCAACTATTTTATTTATTTTGTCATAGTCCAAATTATTCGGTAAGGCGTCTAAGTCTGACATTTTATTTTAATTTAAAAAAAATTTGGTTGAATTAATTTTTTTATAATTCTCTGGAGGGTCCCTTGGGTGGTGAATCGCAGAGAATTTTAATTTGTTATAAGCTGGAGGGTCCCCCTTGCGGTGGTGAATCGCAGCTTTTAATTATTTAATTTATTGGTTGTACAAACCATTAGTTATAGTTTTTGTTTCTTTATTTTCTTAGTTTAGGACATTTCTTAATTTCGTGATCGCCCTTACAAAAATCGCAATATGACAATTTTTTATATTTGATACTTGGGCTATTTCCCATTTCTAATATACAAGAATATTTTAATTTTAACTTACAAATATATTCTGCTGTCTCTTTTAAAATTTCTGCTGATGATGCTGTTGGTGTTACTGCTGTTTCCTTTATGCCTGCTGCTACTACTGTTGACACGTCCGCTGATGTTGTTACCCTTGTTGCTGTTATTCTATTGCACTTTTAAGTCACTCTTTGACAGTTATTTTTTGAGTGGAAGTTTTTCACTTACACTTTTTTTGGTCACTGTTATTTTTCTCTTGCGATTGTCATTTCGTTAAATGTTCTTACTCAAGCAGTTATTTTTTATTGAAAGTTTTTCTTTTACACTTTTTTGGTCACTGTTATTTTTCTTTTATTTCATAATTTTCAATACCGCAACTTTTTATACTTTTTATTACACAATTTTTAATAACGTGATTTTTTATACTTTTAATTTCACAGTTTTTAAGAACTTGATTTTTTATACTTTTAATTTTACAATTTTTAATAACACAATTTTTTTAATTTCACAATTTTTAATAACGCGATTTTTTATATTTTTAATTTTACAATTTTTCACAATTTTTAATAACTCGATTTTTTTCTTTTAATAAATTTAATCTTTATTAGGCACTTTTTGATTCGTGCCCCACGTTGGGCGCCAATTAATTCCCGCAAAAGGGAATTTTTTAAAAAAATATATATTTTACATCCGCGAACGCGCGGATTAAATAAAAACGCTTGTGATTATTCTGGATTGTAAGATACAAATCAAATCTTTATTTCTAAGATACTAGTATTTATACAATTTACTTTTGTTTACTTAAGGTTAGAGCTGAAGTGTAAGCATCAGCTTCATTGAGTCCAGAACAAAGTGTTGAATTACATTTTTAGCTGTGACATCAAATTCCAACGGAATGTTAAGTGGTTTATTTATGATTGTTATTGTTATGCCTTCGTGTGAGGGCGAGCGATATGGATTTTTGGATACAGAACGGAAAAAGCATATCGAATTCTTAAATAATCAGAAAAGTGAATTATGTTTCTAGTTTATGAGGCAGTGTAATTGCAGAGTGCAAAGATTCAATTTTGTTTACAGTTATGCTAAGGTTTCTATGCGGAGGCTATCGTTAACTTGTGTGTTCAATGTTATCTCATCTGCAAGTTTATGGCTTTTACCCCATGCTCATATTTTTATTATTATTGGATGCGCTTTGCATGTAAATGCATGTGGCTGTTTATGTACTATACATACATACGTATGTTTAAAAATAAATATTTATTTTTAATAGTATTTCGGCTTTGCTGATAAGTAACATAATCAATGATATTTGAACAATTTTTTTTTAAGTTTGTTAGAAATATTTAACAGGAGCTTTCAATATTTTGTTGATTCACCTTCTGCTTTTAAATATTACTGCTTCAACTCGGCGTGACATTAAGTCGATGAGGGTTTTCAAAGTTTCGAGCAATATTCCATTATACCAATATAATTTTATGCTCTCCAAATTTTCCATAAGATTTAAATCGGGACTATTTTCTGGCCAAGAAAGTGTTGGAACCTCATGCTGTTCTAAAAAATCGTTTACCTAAAATTAGGAAATGTGATAAATGGAATGAAGCAACTCGATCGCCAACACCTGCAAATCGTTCTCGGAATTGAAGTCTCGCCGTTCCTCCCTTTGATACTTACTATATATTAACAAACTTTGTAAAAATGTGTGTTATTAAATAAAATTTGGTTAAAAGAGCAAATATATTAAGCATAAAACGGATATTTTTATTTTAATTAAGGTAGTGGTGGGTGTTCCCCAATATGATGAGTACACATTTATTCATGGCCCTTGGAGCCTCACAGAAAGGCACGATTGGTTTCGTCGAAGAAACAAATACTTTAAAATTGTGGTAACAAAATTTTAAAAAGGAAAAATAAAACAAACAGTGCGGCGAACAAAAAAAAATTAATACAAAACAATCAAATTAAAAGTGAGCAGCAAAAATATATACGTACACATATGTAGTATACACAAAACAATAATATTATATGCAAACACCAAGAAAAATAGGTGACAATTAGTTACTACTATAAAATCACAAACGCAAGAAAGAAATTGTCTGGGATGAAAATATAAATCTATCCAATACAATATATAAGAACATATTTACCAATACATATATATACATATATATATATATATATATGTCTTCTTTACCTGGGATACGCGATTATAGTTGAGTTAACAACTGCGCGCCAGTCGTTTCTTCTATTCGCTACGTTGCGCCAATTGGATATACCCAGCGAAGCCAGGTTCTTCTCCACTTAGTCCTCCGAACGGAGTGGAGGTCTCTGCTTCCCCCGGCGGGTACTGCGTCGAATACTTTCAGAGCTGGAGTGTTTTCGTCCATTCGGACGACATGACATAGTTGGCATAGCCGCTGTCTTTTAATTCGCTGATCTATGTCAATTTCGTCGTATATCTCATACATCTCATATAGTTCATCGTTCCATCGAATGCGATATTCGCCGTGGCCAACGCAAAGTACCATAAATATTTCGCAGAACTTTTCTTTCGAAAACTCGCAACGTCGACTCATCAGTTAATATCATCGTCCAGGCCTCTGCACCATAAAGCAGGACGGGAATTATGAGCGACTTGTAGAGTTTGGTTTTTGTTTGTCGAGAGAGGACTTTGTTTTTCAATTGCCTACTCAGTCCAAAGTAACACCTGTTGGCAAGAGTTATCCTGCATTGGATTTCCACGCAGATCCAAATCTCAAAGTTATGACTGTCAACAATAACGTGAGAGCCAAGTCGCGAGTGCGACGACTGTTTGTTTGATGAGAAGAGATATTTAGTTTTGTCCTTGTTCACTACCATACCCATTTGCCTTGCTTCCTTGTCCACTCTGGAGAAAGCAGAACTAACGGCGAGGGTGTTGAGGCCGATGATATCAATATCATCGGCATACGCCAGCAGCTGTACACTCTTATAAAAGATTTTATCAGCTCGATTCAACGCAGCAGCAGATTAAAGAAGTCCCACGATAGGGAGTCGCCTTGTCTGATACCTCGTTTGGTATCGAACGGCTTGGAGAGGTACTTCCCTATCCTGACAGAGCTTTTGGTGCTCAACGTCAGTTTACACAGCCGTATTAGTTTTGCGGGGATATATTTACATATATATATGTATATATATACATTAGGTTGTCAAATATCTCCCTTCCGCCTTTTCACTCTGTATTCAATGTTGTATAAAACGTGTTACAATGATCGGATTTAGTTCAAAGATGCGCCGTTTCGTTCGTTAATCTGTTTCCATCTAGACGGCAATTTCAGAATACCCCCTTGTAGAAGCCCTCCTCCTTATTTGCGAAGAACTGGGACAGCCACTTTTCACAAGCCTCTTTTGAGTTCAACTTTACACCAACAAGGGCGTTCGCCATGGACAGAACAGGTAGTAGTCACTTGGCGCTATATTCGGGTTATATGGGGAATGCGATAAAACCTCCCATCACAGCTCCTCTAGCTTCTATCGAGCCATTAACGCAGTGTGTAGTCTGGCGTTGTCCTAATGGAACACTACTCCCTTCCTGTTGGCCAATGCTGGACGCTTCTGGTCGATCGCCTGATTCAAACGCTCCAGTTGTTCGCAGTAGATGGTAGAATTAAGCCTCTGGCCATATGGAAGCAGCCAATCCAGGCTTGGCTACTGTTTGGAACAATTTACCGGCCTCCGACCACGACCGTTTACGCTTGGTATTGACATATGTGATCCTGTTTTCTTCGCCAGTTATCGTACGATTCCATTCAATGGGTCTGGCAGTGAACGAGGGCAAGACGAAATATCTCCTGTCATCAAAAAAACAGTCGTCACACTCACGACTTGGCTCTCACGACACTGTTGACAGTCATAAATTTGAAGTCATAGATAATTTCGTCTCTCTTGGAACCAGCGTAAACACAAACAACAACGTCAATTTCGAAATCCAACGCAGGATAACTCTTGCCAACAGGTGCAACTTCGGACTAAATGTGCAGTTGAGAATTAAAGTCCTCTCTCGACGAACAAAAACAAAACTCTATAAGTTATTCATTATTCCCGACTTGCTATATGGTGGAGAGGCATGGACGATGACATCATCTGAAGAGTTGCGAGTTTTTGAGAGAAAAGTTCTGCGAAAGATTTATGGTCCTTTGCGAATTGGCCATGGCGAATATCGCATTCGATGGAACGATGAACTATATGAGATGTATGAGATATACGACGAAATTGACATAGATCAGGGAATTAAAAGACAGCGGCTACGCTGGCTATGTCCTGTCGTCCAAATGGAAGAAAACACTCCTGCTCTAAAAGTATTCGACGCGGTACCCGCCGAGGGAAACAGAGAAAGAGGAAGATGTGTGTCGGACGTGTAATCTCAAAAGTATGGCCTCTAAATTTAAACCTGTGCTATGGTTTTTCAAAATGTTGGTAGCATTGTCAACAATCTTGCTTCTCAGTATTGTTAGGGTTAAAAAATGTCTCCATTCCCCTTCTATATGGAGAATCATTGAATTTTTCGCAGCTTCCCTCCAGCTGACGTATGACCTTCCCGAGAATTTCGGTCAAGATTTCCCAATTTCTAAATTTTCATTGCATATAATTGAGTCGTTAATTGTACTTCGTATTCTGTCACCTACGTAGCAGTTCTTATGCTTTTTATTTAGCTGAGCTATATACTTTTGTTTTTGCAATACTCACAGTGAAACAATTTTTCGTACTTAATGCTAACGGGATTATTTCTCATTTACTTAAAAAGTATAGGGTTTATTTACAACTAACTTGATGTTAGTGTTGCTACTGTTGCTGTTTAGTTTTTAGCTTTGCTGATGCTGTTGTTTTGGAAATTTGTTGCTTTTTTCTCTTCGCTAGGCCGCCACTTTATCGCTTTCACTGGCACTCTGTGTTTTTTTGTTGTTTTTAAGGAACTCTTCATTTTGAGAATTTTTTGCACTTTTAGTTTTTTCTTTATGGTTTGATATTTATGCTTTTGCCGCTTACTCTGTTGTCTTTGTGGATCGCTCCGCTTTACTTTTGATTTTGTTGCACTTTATTTAGTTTGCCTTCCAAATCATCACGTTGCGTGGTATATGCAAGGGATTGGTGCTTTACAATAACAATAAGGGTATTCCACCAAACTCATAAATGCCTCATAAAATTCTTAAACTCGTAAAATTCTGTGCCTTAAGGTAGAATTAGAGGTGCTATAACATATCGCCATATCCATAACCATTATCATAACCGTAACGATATTTACTACTACCGATTAGTGGTGCCATAACCATAATCAGCTGATCTTTCATTCAGAATTTTTGTTTTCATTTCAAAGTGCCAAAAAAAATAAATGAAATGAGCAGTGACGAAGAAATTGATCAATTATTTATTAATATTATAGCATTATATGCTAAAAAAAAGCAATGCAAGCGTACAAGGCGATGGCGTGTCCATCCTATTAATGTTAATAGGTTCCAAAACGGATACCATCAAAAAACGTTCCTGAAAATAAAAGATATGGATGAACAAGAATTGTTTGCCCATACAAGAATGAATAGGAAGTTGTATGATACTTTTTTGAAGTTAATGGCGCCTTCAATGAGTAAATTCAAGGAACAAATCCATGCCGAAGAGCGTTTGTCCCTCACACTTCTGTAAGTTTATGTGATTATTACTCCATTTGTTATATTTATTAAGGTAATTGTTAGGTACTTAGCATACGGAATTCCTTTCAAAAAATTAGCATGGAGCTACAAAATCGGAAAGACCACTGTGAGAAACATAGTGCTGGAGACATGTGAGGCGATTTGGGAAATACTTTCACCAATTTATCTGAGTGAACCCACGCAACAACAGTATAAAGACATCACGACCGACTTTGCACAAATGTGGAACATGCCAAACTGTGTAGGTGCGATCGACGGAAAACATATTGCGATAAAATGCCCTCCAAATTCAGGATCCATGTTTTATAATTATAAAAAGTTTTTCAGCATTGTACTGCTGGCAGCATGTGATGCTAAATACACTTTTACAGCCATTAGCGTAGGAGCTTACGGAAGCCAGAGTGATGGAGGTATTTTTCATGCAACGAGATTTGGCGAAGATCTGTTAGAAAATCGTTTGCCACTACCACCTGATACTCCACTTCCGTTATCTTCCCACCCGTTTCCGCATTACTTTGTTGGAGACTGTGCCTTTCCATTAAAAAATAACCTTATGAAGCCGTATCCAGGTGTAAATACAACAAGAGCTCAACGAATTTTTAATTATAGACTATCACGGGCAAGACGCGTTATTGAAAATGCGTTTGGGATTTTGACAGCGAGGTGGAGAGTGCTAAGAACATCAATGGAGTTTCATCCTGAAAATGCTGAAAAAATCGTACTAGCATGTCTAGTGCTTCATAATTTCATAATGCTCCACGATATGAATCGATGGTACTGCTCAGAGCATTACACTGACGGAGATGGAAGAAATGCTGAATGGAGAAACGAATTAAGATCTTGTGGGGGGCCATTGCGGTCAGCACAAACTTTTAGACGCAGGGGTCAAAACAGTGCGTATAACCACAGAGAACATCTCACCAATTATTTTATGAACAATGGTGCAGTACCTTTTCAAAACCATATAGAGTAAAACACTTATAGATATACATATAAAATTCAATAAAAAAAAATGTTGAAAATGTAAATTTACATACGTGTATTTCATACATATTGATTAACAATAAAAAGAACAAAAAATTAATTAAATAAACACAAATAATTATTATATTGAACGTTATATGGATTATATCCTTTGTACTTCAGGTTCAAAAATTCAACCGCTCTGATTAAAAGAACAAAAAGTAATAATGTAATAAAAGTTTAAAAAAACTCTTCTCATAATTGAGGGACTAGTTCAAATACACAAAGCTTTCTTCTTCTTCATCAATTTGCGCTTGCATTACAATGTCAGTACATTGACGCATCACCAATGCTTGCCTTGATTTTTTCATTTTTGAAATCGAAGAGCATATCATTCGCCCAAAACCGCTTATCTCCACATTAATCTCTTCTCGACGCGCTCTACGTTCACATACCTCCTGGAAAGTTTTCACTGTTCCGAGGATGGCAGTGTCCACCTCGTCAAGCTGTCTGCCTCTTCGTTTTCGTGGTCGCGATATTGATGACGGAATTGACTGATCGGACGGAATTGCTGTTGTTTGATCGGACAGAATTATTGTTGATTGGTCGGACGAAATTAACTGCCCAGGGGAAATTGGAGGTGACGGCGAGAGATCTTGTGATTCGGACGAAATGTTTATAAAGTCATAATTCTCGTCGCTGCGTTTCAATATTGGCGCACTTTGTCGCATTCTGTTAATATTAATGTTCTCATTATTTACATGGATATGGTAATAATGCATTTTACTTACGGACGAGGAAAAATGTGACTTCTTAAAAATTGCAAACTTTCAAATAGCGCCCACTGCCTTCCTACGAATGCACCACTTCCTGAAGCATTTTGTGAGATTCTAATTTCTTTTGTGAAGCGTTCTCTCAAGTTGCCCCAACGCTTCATAACAACACTTTCTGTTTATAATGTCCAAACATATTGTATATTAAATATTATAATATTTATATTGAACTCACCATCAACTTCCAAATTATCGGCGACTTCCTTCCAAGAGCGCCTTTTTTCTCTTGATTTTTGAAATCGGCATGACTCTTGTCATATAGGCATGGCGAATTCCGCACACATTCTATTAATTTAATATCATCCATTTTTATTAATGGATTATTATTTGATTGCTGTTTAAAAATCGCATTATGTCAAACAATCCGAGCTTTATAAATACAAAATTATGAGGCGAACAAAACAAAATGCAAACGAAATATCAAATGAAAAGTCAAAAAATCAACAAACAACTTTTTATGGTTACAGCGAAAATCAAAATTCAATTGATAGCTATGGTTATGGTTATGGGCATGTTGTTATGGTAACGCACCTCTAATTGGAAACATTGTTCCCCGTAAATTTGGTTGAATCAGCTGTTTTATATGGATATGGTTATGGCACCTCTAATTCTACCTTTATAAATGAGCTGTAAAAATTTGTATGAAAAAAAGTTTACGCGTTTCGTATAAAACTATGAGGCAAATTCGACGCGTATTTGCTCATAAACTGATATTTTGTTTTAGTGTTGCCATTACACAAAATAATTTACATTTAGTGCTTCAAAAAAGTAAAGTTTTTAGTGCAGGCAACACTACTTGCAAAGAAAAAAAGAACGCTCAAACATTTGTGCTTGTTGCAAAATTTTGTTTAATTTAAAGAAATAAAAACCATCTGAAACCTTTGTATAATGAGTGCATCAGTAAGTATTACTTAAATTTCTCGTGAAGATGAAAATTGCAGAAATAAAAGACCGCTCGGAGTCATTTGAGGTTAGTATCTTATTTTTTTTTTTTCATTGGTTTATAAATGCATAATTTTTTTTATACAGAAGCCTATTGCACAAAAATTTTATTCGAAAATATCTGCTAAGTGCCCTTTGCTCACAAACATTGATTGGAAAGTGATGAAGAGCAAAATGGGCTATTTAAAAGGAATATATATGGAGGCCGTGAAATGGCGTAGTCAAACAGGAGCTGAATTAATTGAAAAAGGAGAATAAAAAAGCGTCAAGGGTATTTTATTTTCTTTGTCTTTTAAATACGAAATTAAATTAAACCAAATTTCACAGACTACATTCAAAATATTTGTCCCTTCTTCGAAATACTGGACGAGATTTTTGCGCTTAGAAAGGGCGTGAACCCTGCGGTTATAATTGAGAGTAGCAATATAGAAGTCCTTTATGAAGACAGCGAGGAGGTTTTTTATTTGATAACGTTGATGATATTTCAAATAGTTGCTCGAGTTCACGTATATCAGCCAGTACTACTATTCCGCCTGATACTCCACAGCCAGACGTTCATTTGTCACTGGAATTATCATCGAACAATGCAAGCAGCTTCAACGGCGACTCAGAGATTGAGAATTTAAAAAAAGAATGGCATCGAAACACAGCCTAAAGAAAAAGCAAAACCCAAATGCAAGCTCTGCCGGCGTATTACAAGGAATGCTTGAAGCAAAATTTTACTTGGAGAAGCAAAAATTTGACTGATTTGATTGAACGTGATGAACGACTTGCTTTGGCGAAAATAAAAAGAAAAAAAGAAAAAAACTCAAAGTGTACGAAATAGAGTTAAAATATAAAAAAGCATAAGAACTTTTTAATCCTCACATATATTTTGTGTCTTTAAACATTACATATATACAAATAAAGAAGACCTTAACAGCTTCTAATGCTTTAAAATATGAAATCAAATTAAAAGTTGTTAATTTAAGACATTTTGGTTGCTGGCTTTCGCCGACAGCAATAGCTTTCAACCATATTGTTTGGCTTTTCCAAGTCATCGTGCGGTAAGTGCAGGATGTAAGGGTTTTGTTAGATTTTGCAGACCTAAAATTAATATACAGGTTATTTTTCGCAATGATATAGAAAAAAGAATACTAAATTACCTGAAAAAATTTAAAAATTATTTAATGTTGACATTTCATTTAAAATTTTTATTATGGCTCGTCTCTTGTGTTCTCCTTCTAAGACTGGAAACTGTTGGAATTGGTTCTCATTCACTTCATCATTGTCAAAACTATCTTCTAAGTTTTCGATTTCAAATATATCACCATTTTCCTGCTAGGTTTTTCAGCTAGTTTGATTTCTGTGCCATCAACATATCCAATACAATGCGGCAATTCAAAAAAAGTATTTCTGACAATACTTTGCCGCTCTTTAGCATCAATACAAAAACCTTTGCTTTATTTTCAATATTGCTTGAAAGACTCGCTCAGTAACTCTTTGAATGGTTCCTCCATCACCTATCCAAAAAAAAACTAGCAATTTTTGCAACTGATGCATCTTCTCCAATACAACCGAGACGATATAAAACAATGGCGAGTTGCATAGCAACGGGAAATTGTTTGCCGGAACTTGCTCCGTTAAAGAGAACATCATCTTCTATCAGTTTTAGTACAATTTCAAAATTTGCCCGATTCATTCTAACAAATTGTCGAAACCGGTTTTCGTCAAAATTTGGCAAAATATCATAAAATAATTTTTTGGATTTTGGCACAGAGTCTTTCAAAGTCGGAATCGAATAGCGAAAGCTGAGGATAGTAAGTTTTGAATATGCCCATTCTTCAAGGATTTCATCTTCCACTTCTTCTTGTTTTCGTTCTGTAAATATAAACGAAATCATTTAAATGCGTGCATTCTCTCAGAAAGTAATTAAGCAAACCATCACTTGATCCAAATACTTGTAACATCGACAAAATGTTGAGTGCATTGTTATCAATATTTTCACACAGTTTTCTTTTTTTTTCACTTTTTCGTGGCATTTTGTAAGATTTTAATTCTTTTTAAGTTATTTTTTAAATAAACGCACGCATTTATTCAGAAATTTCTCTTCTAAATTAACCCTGGATTTGGTTTTTCAAATGCAACACTGACAGAAAAGTCAAAATACCTATTTACGCGGCTTTTATACGCATGAAAGAAAGGAGCGTTCTAAAAAACTAAAGCGTAAATTTTTGAACTTATAAGTTTGTACATTTACGAGTTTGGTGGAATACCCTAAATGTTGCTCTTGTAATTGACATGCCGTTACTTGAACGCTTAATGCGTGTTTTAAATTTTTATGGTTTAACAGGAGCTTTTTCGTTGCTCCTGATTTTTAAAAAGATCACGAAAAACGTGAATATAGTGAGTTTTGTTAACGCACTGAACTGAAATATTTTTATTTCGCATTCTTTTATACAATTATTTCGTTACACCTAGATACAAAATTACATCTTACATTCTAAGAAGTGCAGAGCTTAGGTGTTAGATGATGTACTGTCTAATTCTACTTAAAGCGTACTATAAGTTATAGTTGATGGTTGGTTGATGATATGCCAATGACATATTCGACACATTCGTTTTATAAAGAAATTATAGACTTAATGTTTATTTTATACATATGTAAGTGTTGTTAGTAATTGGTGACGTTAGCTCGTATATTTGTAGATATCCTAAAATTACAGTTTTGTATAACCCCTCATAAAATCTGTAATAAAAAATCCGTTTGGTTAAATTGATTTGTAGACAAAATCAAATGCCTAAATAAAACAAATATACAAGTACTACATACATATATCTCCAAAGAAATGTGTTTATACATACAAGGTGCCTTCCCCGTGATGACGCCATCTATGTATATGGTGCGTTAGAATCTGCTATCTTCATCGATTGTCCAGTTATAATTTCATGACATTTAATCTATTGGAAGTCAAGTTATTGCGATTTAAGTATCAGTATGTTTGAGTTATCGGTGCGAAAATGAGCTTCGAACAAAGAGCCAACATTAAATTTTGTTTTAAATTGGTAAAATTTTTACCGAAACGTTTCAATTGATGAAACAAGTTTATGGTGATAATTGACAATTACGTAGCAGAGTGCACGAGTGGTTTCAACGATTTCAAAGTGGTCGTGAAGGCATAAATTACGGCTTGTACCGGTATACTAGCAGCCATACCGGCCAACGAGCTAAAACACTCGTTCTACATGATTTTGGACCGTGCAAAAAGCTGTATTGAAGCAGAACGATATTATTTTGAATAAAATAAATTGATTTTGCCGAGAAAACCATTTGTTCTATTTTTTTAAGCCCTTTTTACTTTAGAAAACACCTTGTATATACATAAATATAGATAGACTAGAGGACCCGTCAACGCTTCACTGTGGCTGATACAAAGATAATACTACTACTACTATCTATATCAGGGATGGGCATGTTAGCCCTCAGTGGCATTTTGCCTGTGCGGGCACGAGTGCACTTTTTGAGGGCTGGGTGAGAGGAAATACAACAAAAAAAAATCTGCCAATTCTTGAATTTCTTGAAATTTGCATGCTGGCGTTTCACTCACTTGCATGTGAGTGTGCTGTTCGTCCTTCGTCCAATAAAGTGGCAGCAATTGCAGAAGAAGCAAGAGCCAAAGCAAATTTTTTCTGTGATCGAATAGCTGCCAGAATCAATGTAATAATTAATGTTTTTCCGGTTCCACCAGGTGCGTCCAAGAAATATAATCCGCCAGTGTTGTCAGAAACAGTTTGCAAAATTGTTTGATATACATAGTTTTGTTGATCATTTAGTTTGTCAATATTTTATTGCACAAATTCAATCAATTCGTCACAATTGAATTGTTGTTCACATTGCAATTCTTGATCCATCAAAACATGCATCGGACGATCAGGTGAAATCATAGATAACTGTGATAATGCTTTATGCGCAATTTTGAGACACATATCTTCAATGATTATTAATGCTTCATTGTACATTTCCAAGGTAATCATCAAATCTGGATTATTTGACGTACAACGCATCCGAATCAAAATATCTTCCGTCATGTAATCTTGATATTTGTTCCATAATTCCAGTGGATTCGATGGCATGCATGTTGATATTATAATCGAGAAAAGCATTCTTATTTGTTGTGGTAAAGATGAAATACATGCATCTTGAAGCGTCGATTCCCAATGTGAATCGTTTTCCAACAAATGCAGTAGGTGACATGCCTCGCGATACGTCTCACATAAATGACCATCACCTATTTTCAAATATTCGAACGATCTCGGTCCTTGAACGTTCAGCAATAGCAATCGCAAATAAAAACATTCCGCGTTGTTGGGATGAATCGTATACATTCTGCCCAAAGTATCTGTTGAATATATACCTGGGTGACCATCAACTGCTGTACCCTGTTTACGTCGTTGGAATTCTTTTGATGATGTATTCCATGTGTAATACTGAGGTACATCAGTATATAGCAAACTTCTGGCAAATGTATCGGTTTCACAAAGTCGAAAAAAAGCAGTTAAAGTAGTCGCTGGTGGTTGTGCTGCTCTTTGCTGTATATTTTCAGTAGTAAAATAAACACGTTGACCATTTTCAAGATGCACCGCTAGATGAACAACAACAGGATGTCTTTCGTGCAATGGAAACGAAAATATTCGCCAAATTCCTTCATTGCTGCTAACGTTTCGGCCCATTTGATATCGAGTAATTTCATCGTTCCTATTGTTAGCATCAGGTACTTCAAAGACAGCTATATCACTTCCTTTATTCACATACTTGCAAATGTATTTGATTGACTTGACGGAATTACAATACTCAATAATGTGAGACTGAAATATTTTTGACAGAAGTGGTGAATATGGTACAACCCAGCGATTATCGACGATGATTTCTTGATGACGAATGTTCATCATTACTGATTGACCGTTATCTTGAGTAGACCGTCATTGATACAACGAGTATCCATCATTGCCTGTTATTGTGTCGGAAGTCAGTGCTCTGGGATAACGCTTTGAGCATTTGCCATCAGTCCTGCATGGTGAATTCATATTTAGTACGCCACGTGGGCCATGAATCATATGTTTTGTGACGACTTCAAATAATTCTTGATCAATTGTTTGATCTGGTATCTCGGCTGATATGATATTATCAATTTCATCTGGTGTGATTTTACGAACCAACCATACTATTATCAATATATGTGCGTGCGGCAATCCTCTCTTTTGCCATTCGGTTGAATACATATAACACCGCACTTCTCCAAATACGCGCAATTTCACAATTACATCCATCAGCGCTTTTAATTTTTGCCGAAAAACACGTGGATTTATATCGTGACGATCTGTTGGTGATTGACCGTCAAACAAATTATTTTGAATATCGCTCCACTTCGGATTACATGTGAATGTAATAAATAAGTCTGGTCGGCCGTATTTTCTCACGTATGACGTCGTATCTTGAGCATATTCGTGCATATGACGAGGACTTCCAATATAAGATGCTGGTAATATCGTCAGACGTCCAATATCATTCAAATTCCCATCATTTGTTATTGCATCACGCAAATGTATGTATTATTCTGATCGCAATTTACTTTGATTGAACCGGATGTAATTGAGACGTTCAGTCTCGCATACATGTCCACAATGTATTGATGAAACAGTTTTCTACATCTCAAAATGTAATTTGAACTTCCTTCGCGAATCATTAATCTGTATGAATAATAATTCATGGCGCTGACCTTCTTTTAAGCATCAAGACCTGTAAAAAATACGTTTCAAAACGTATTTAGAAGTTTTCAATTCAAAATCGAAATCTTTTGTTTAAACGAAATATTTATGAGCACGATATATATTATTAACCTGTGCTTGGATTAATCATTGGGATATTTATATGGTATTCATCATGGCCATTCCAGTGCAATATAGGATACTGTAATGCATCGTAACAACGATGAAGCTCCGAAACACGTTGTAATTGTTCATTTCTACGGTGAAGAATAATATCTCGAGATTGAAACTGATCGCCAACAATCACAATGGCCACTTCATCAATGGTTGGTGCATTGAATCTTCTTGGATGCTCTCCAGTTGGAGTTTTATCGGCTCTTATAACGATTCTGTGATTATCAGATGGCAACCGATCCATAGCAATTTTGAACAATTGGACTAATTCATTGTGCTGATGAAAAAAATCTTGTAGTTCGCAAAGAATTTCTCTTTTTGTGTAAGAACCAATTGTGCAGCGTAGATTTAATTCACGATTTTTATCTCCGATGAAATATATTTGTAAAAATTGATGGTTAGCGTCGGGGAGCGGTAACAATGATGTAATGGTTCAGGAGGCGGTTCAAATTCCGGCAATTTTACTTTACCGTTAGCGCATCACATTCCAGCTGTTTCACCCGAAAATTTAGCCGCTTCACAATGTGAGCATATAACATCCATCCTTCCAATATATCCATGTACATTAAAGTCGATTGAAGGGTCGTAATCAAATGCAGCACGAAACATATCTTCCAAAACTGCTGGATTTCTTGCAAGATGAGCTTCTTCAAATCTATTTGTGAACGTCGCACTGCACTTTGTGATTACTCTTTGTGACAACACGCCCCGAGCATTTCGAGTACGTCGACCTACATATGTTTGATTTTGGACGTGCCGGCATTTTCTTTAAAATAATTTCTTATATGATCACTTCGTTTGAAACACACATAATGTTTTGAAATATTGAATAACAAAACAAAAAAGAATTGTATGAAAAGTCACTTTTTGGAAATTTCCAATTTTTCGACTTTGACAACGAAAACGGTTTCATTTTTATATATGTATAAGAAAATAATGCTTATTGATAATAGACTGATTATCAACAATTTATATCGAAATATTTGTACATTATCCATTATTGATCCAATCATAGAAAAAAAGGTAAGGTAGAAAGTGTGGTGTACATAAATTTTATGAATTTTATCCCTAAATTTATAAATTTATTTTATTTAATTTTTTTAGCCGAACTGTTAAAAATGACAATGTATGGCTATAAACCATCCTTGAACTAAGACGAATATGTATGCAAGGTCTCATCAAATTCGGCTCAGACCGTTTATGAGTGATGAAATTACAAAGAAAGTGGCATTGATTATTATATACATATATAGATATACATGTATATTATGGAGAATTAAGAAATTTGAAATTTTTAATTGTTTTGTACAAGCTCGCTTGTTCAGTACTACGTTGCCTCTGAGCCTCTGAAGCGTCTGTTTTGCTTCGCCCATTCTAGGCAAATACTGAATGTTGATATTGTCTCCGCCGACGTAACTTTCTTCGTACAGAGGATCACGTCGTTTGTTTCTTCACCAATAGTAGAGATATCATCATCTGCACAGTGAACTTCAACTCCAAAGTAGGTTCAACAATATTTTCCTCAATTTCAGAATTGGATATTTTCTGCAATGGTTGTACTTGTTGAAGAAAACTTGAAATGGTTTAAATTTTTGATGTATTTTCCGCTAGATGTAAACGTAACTATGAAAGAGGGATGTCATCTTCATGATCTCTTTCGGTCGATGTCAAAAATTTTTTGAAAAGAAGAATGAATTAAAGACACATTATTGGCATTCCATGCATTAGATAAAAAAACAACTTGCGTCTTTCGAGCTAATGCTTTTCAAAGCTTCGTCTAGTAATTTTCCTCGTCGAACGATGTGACCTAAAACTCTAGTTCTTTGTCTTATTGCATTCTGGTCCATGGGCTGTATAACAGCGGTACAATACGGAGGAAGACACATTATCAATATTTGACCATCAGTACTCTTTACCTTTCCTTCTTTGGGGTGACAGGAAGAATTATCATAAAGTAAATTAGCCTTTTGAGGAGAATTTTCGGAGAAACTCTTTTGTTCACAGTTTTAAGAAATTTTAAATTGACAAAATACATTTTTTAAAGCAAAACATCTACACACCTCTGAAACAAATGTGTTGTGAAGCCATTCAAAGCCATGGTCATCCAAGCACTTTTATTTCCTTTGTAGACAACAGGCAAATCCGTAATATTTTAAGGTGAGGGTGGATTCAATGACTTCCCAATAACGATTAATTTTGCTCTATGATTACCAGACCCATTCGACAAACAAGAAAAGTTATTCTTTCTTTACTGATTTTATGTTCCGGAGCTGAGGTTTTTTTTGAGAGCACAAGAGTTCTATCAGGCAAAAGCTTCCAAAAGAGGTCAGACTCATCGGCATTGTATATCTGCTCCTTGTTCAAACCTAAATCAGTAATTTTTTTTTAAGTTTTACAAAAATGGGTTAATTGATCGAATATTATTCGATAGGTTTTCGCCACATATTTTCAGTGTTCGTATTCCATAGCTGTATTTGAAATTTGTCGTCCACCCATTGCTAGCACGAAAGTCACCTGGCTTTTCCTGTATTTTTTCATGAAAAAATTTGGCCTTTAACTTGAGTCGTTATAGGTAAGTTTTTTTCAATTTTTGGAAGTTATGATGGTTTAAACGTTTTCCCCTTTCCAGGACCAGATTCAGCATGCGACACGATCTTCTTTATGGTGGCTTCATTTTTCTTAATACGAGCTATTGTTGATCTACGCACTTGACAACTTTTGGCTAAGGAATTGACAGAATATCCTGTATTTTGTTTCTTTAAAATGTCAATTTTCTCTTTTATTGTTAGCAAGGTAAATTTTTTCTTTACCATTATGAAATCGCACTACACAAAACGTCAATTAAAACTCCCGAAACGCACATGCGTAAGAGTTACAACAATTTATAATCGCAAAAACGGGACTTCTAAGAAATGGAACCTTTATCAAAATCAACAAGGTTTTGTCGCAAGTATCGAGGTCAAATTTTTGGATGTCGCAAGTACTGTTTACATAATGTAAAATATCTCTTTGTTGCAAGTATCGAGATGTGTAAGAATCAAGGTACCACTGTATATAAAATTAAAATTGAGGTATTTATAAAAAAATACATACATTTTCAAACTAAAATATAAATAAATAAACTCTTATTTCCTGGGTGTACAGTTTCTTATACTTTAACGCTTCAAATACATACAATGAGGAGAACTCCATTCGTTTTAACAAAGATTTCAATATTTCAAAAGAAAAAAAAAATTGATAAAAGTTGATATCAATCACACTCAAACCAGGTTGCAAAATTTGTTTCAGAAAATGACAGTCTAGCAAGATACAATGCATGCACTAGATTTGCATCTACACCGATTCAAGAAAACTCTGAGTCGTTATTAGGAATAAAACTACAAAATCTTAAGAATCTTTGGACTCGGATCATCACGAAAGAAGTGCCCAACGTGGCACAAATGAGACTTTCTGACTATCCAATATGAAAGAGTAGAGGAAAAAATAGTACAATTGAAAAAAATTTAACACGACCAAAATCGTAACTTAAACAGACCACAAGCTAGAAGCAAAAACAAATCAAACATAATTTTTAACACAACGCAATCGTTCACATCCGAACAAAGAAAACATACATCATTCGAACTATGCACAAGAAAGGATAAGCTTAAAACTTCCGAGAAGTTTATAAAATTAAATATAATATTAACGAAACGAATTGCTTTGTCAGATCAAAAAGACTCTGTACAAAGTGCTTGTCCCATGCACATATTCTAAAAACTGCATAGCAAATTTAATTGCGAACCACGAGTTTAATTGCAAAAGCAAATCCCGAAAACCAAAATTCTAAAAATTGCCATTGTTACACAAAGGCACAAAAAATACAAAGTGGCCTAGTTACAGAATAACAACTCCAGTTGAGGACAAATACTTTAAGTTACAATTAAGGAAATTTCAAGAGTTAGAAAACTTCCCCCCATAACAAACAGAACTAAAGAAGATCAGTAATGTCAGGACTTCTCTAAAATCACAACTACTCGATCAAATAATGGCCGGTATGTCGTACGACTATCACACAAGCCACCTTTTTCCAATACTCCACAAAATAAAATAAAACAAAAAGTCAGAGTTACCTCTGATAGTCCCTTTATTTAAAATATGTAAATACAACTTTACGGCCCCGCAGGATGGTGTTCGCCAATAATTATACTATGAACAGGGTATATAAAGTTTGGCACGAAGTTTGTAACACCCAGAAGAATGATCAGTATGTTGAGCTGAGTCGATTTAGCCATGTCCGTCAGTCTGTATATATACGAACTTCTTCTTCTTAATTGGCGCAAACACAGCTTACGCGACTATAGCCGAGTTAACAACTGCGCGCCAGTCGTTTCTTCTTTTCGCTACGTGGCGCCAATTGGATATTCCAAGCGAAGCCAGGTCATTCTCCACTTGGTCCTTCCAACGGTCTGGCGGTCTTCCTCTTCCTCTGCTTCCCACGGTGGGTACTGGGTCGAGTACTTTCAGAGTGTGATGCTGGAGCCGTTTGGAGCCAGCGTAGCCGCTGTCTTTTAATTCGCTGAATTATGTCAATGTCATACAGCTCATCGTTCCATCGAATGCAATATTCGCCGTGGCCAACGCGCAAAGAACCATAAATCTTTCGCAGATCTTTTCTCTCGAAAACTCGCAACGTCGACTCATCAGTGGTTGTCATCGTCCAGGCCTCTGCACCATATAGCAGGACGGGAATTATGAGTGACTTATAAAGTTTTGTTTTTGTTCGTCGAGAGGGGACTTTAACTCTCAACTGCGTACTTAGTCCGAAGTTGCAATTGTTGGCAAGAGTTCTCCTGAGTTGGATTTCGCGGCTGACGCTGTCTGTCAACGGTGTCGTGAGAGCCAAAATAGAGCGAGTGCGACGACTGTTTATTTGATGACAGGAGATATTTCGTCTTGCCCTCGTTCACTGCCAGACCCATTTGCTTCATCTCTTTGTCCAGTCTGGAGGAAGCAGAACTAACAGCGCGGGTGTTGAGGCAGATGATATCAATATCATCGGCATACGCCAGCAGCTGTACACTCCTATAAAAGGTTGTACCTAGTCGATTAAGATCTGCAGTTCGAACTATTTTCTCCAGCAGCAGATTGAGAAGTCGCACGATAGGGAGTCCCCTTGTCTGAAAGCTCGTTTGGTATCGAACGGCTCGGAGAGGTCCTTCCCGATCCTGACGGAGCTTGTGGTATTGCTCAACGTCAGTTTACACAGCCATATTAGTTTTGCGGGGATATCAAATTCAGACATCGCGGCATAAAGGCAGCTCCTTTTCGTGCTGTCGAAATCAGCTTTGATTTCAATGAAGAGGCGGTGTGTGTCGATTCTCATTTCACGGGTCTTTTCAAAGATTTGGCGCATGGTAAATATCTAGTCAGTTGTTAATTTGCCAGATCTGAAGCCACACTGATAAGGTCCAATCAGTTTGTTGACGGTGGGCTTTAATCTTTCACACAATACGCTTATACGTGATACGTGTACCTTATACGTGATGTTAAGGAGGCTTATCCCACGATAGTTGGCACAGGTTATGGAGGCTCCCTTTTTATGGGTTGGGCATAGCACACTTAAATTACAATCGTTGGGCATGCTTTCGTCCGACCATATTTTACAAAGAAGCATGCTCCTTATCAGTTCCTCATCGGCCCCCGCCGCTTTGTACGAACTAGTCCCTCAGTTTTTAAAATATAGTTTGGAATTTACTGATGTCATTTTCTGCTGCTCATTTTCCGGAACTGCCGATATCGGACCACTGTAACATTTGGGGTCCATACACACCGAACGGCCGGAATCAAGTTCTTGTATGAAAAACTTTCATATTTTACAATATACCTTCACAAAAGTTAGCACACGTTATTTTCTAAGATAATAATGTAATGTACGAATTGTTCAGATAGGTTTACTATAGCACATAGCTGCTATACAAACTGGACGATCGGAATCTAGTGCTGGTATGGAAAACTTTTGCATTCGACAAGATATTATATATTCACGAAATTCGGTATAGTTTATTTTTTAAGGCAACGATGTAATCTCCGAAGAAAGTTTTCAGTTCGGTTAACGATAGCATACTCTACTATACAAACTGAATGATCGGAATCAAATACTTGCATGGGAAACTTCCTTATTTGACGATATATCTTTACGAAATTTGGTGTGAGTTATTGTTCATAGAAATAATAGAGGTATTCACTTGCTCTTGCAAAACCCTTGCACGGTGCACGAGTTGAAGATATTTCCTCCTAGTGCAACAGCACAACAACAAACACACGCAGAAAATTATTAGCAATGGCTGTAAAATATGTCAAAGCAAAACCCATGTATATTTGCATACAATGGCACGTAAAAATATAACTGCAACCCTGTTTTAGTTGTCATTTTACATAAAGACATATTTTATATATATATTGTTGAGGAAGGTAAGTTTTAAATAGACTGTATAATTTCTATTTAAATTATAAAGATTTGTTACAAGTTTTTCTGTTAAGAATGAATGCAGAAGGTGAAGGTAGTTCACAATAGCCACCCACAATAGTAATTTACAATAAATTTACCGAATCAGCCGTTCATATATCACAAGATTCTGCAATGGGTGCTCTCGTGCTCTTGTATATTTCGGTATAGGATTTTTGCAATTTGCAATATTGCAAGAGCAAGAGAATCCCTCTAATGAAATATCGGAAGAAACTGTTCAGATCGGCTCACTATAGCACATATAGCTGCCATACAAATTGAACCATGGAAATCATGGGCTTGTATGGAAAACTTTCGTATTTGACGTGGTATCTTCTCGAATTTTGACATGGATTTTTGCTTAAGGTTATAATATTAAATGAGTTAAGCGTCCACTCACTTTACCCGAAAAAACTGGCGCACCCTAATACGACAGCTTAATTCACCCCAATTGAGAACATCACCACACCCAGCAAGCGGTCATCGCATGCCGCTAAACTAACAAAAAAGGATTTGAACAATTCTTCAGACACTCATCGCACATCAACTTTGGGATTCAACATTCGATTGCACATTGCGCCGCGTCGACACTAACTTTCGTATATGTATTTGCACTGATCGACAACCATCCTGCGCGCTATGCTCAAATTTTAATAATAAATCATCCGGATACCCCTTGTCCACTCGCCGTGGATTTTAATAGTATAAGTTAAGGATGGTTGCTGTAATCACTGTATGAGCCGGTCGTCGGACGCGGCAATAATTATACCAGTTGTATGTTTGCAAGTAGCTTTATTGGCCAGAGTTAAAGATGTCTGCTGTAATCACTGTATGAGCCGGTCGTCGGACGCGGTAATAATTATACCAGTTGTATGTTTGCAAGTAACTTTATTGGCCAGGCCCCGTGTGCTCCGGCTTAAGCTCAACTTAAATCTAACTTAGCCCAAAACCTAACTTAACCATTAAGCCCTAAGAACGCATATTCAGTAGTCGACGCTGCCGGCTTTGACGTCGTGCTGACTCTGCTTTAGCCAATTGGTGATAGTGCAAGCAACGATCGCTGGTCAACTGTTTACGCAATCGGCTATTGACACTGTTTATGTAAGAACGCTCACTTGCGTGCGGCTTGCTGTCCGTCCCCCTCGCCGCCTTGGTGGTTGTTATTGTTTACGCAATCTGCAGAACGGCGAATGATATGTCGTTGCTTTAGTGGCGGTCGTTGCCCACACAATCTGCTGATGAGGCAAGATGTTGTATTGGCCTCACCACATTCGTACCAAACTCGAAATTGGGCATTATGTGTTATCTACTCCCCCCTTCGAAACACGATCGTTCTCGTTCGTTGCCATATCTTTCACTACCAGGTTGATCTCGTGTAATGCTCGTGTTTTCTTCTTGTACTGCCAGAGGAAAGCGAAACCACTGATCAAAAACGAAACGACTTTGCTGTATATATTTTTCTAAATTTATTTTAAAACATTAGATTGACACATTAAAACTGTAAATTGAAATCAGCAAGTAACAAATTTTATTTGAGTTTACCTAAAAAAAACAACATTTATTATATTAAAAAAAAAAACAAGAAAAAACGTTAACTTCGGTTGAACCGAAGCTAAGTACCCTTCACAGGGAGATTTCTGTTAGTAACTATGTGTCCAGTTTGCACGGCCGCTATAACCAATCTGAACAATTTCTTCGGAGATTACATTGTTGCCTTAGAAAATAATACATACCAAATTTCGTGAATATATCTTGTCAAATGTGAAAGTTTTCCATATAAGAACTTGATTCCGATCGTTCAGCTTGTATGGCAGCTATATGCTATAGTTCACCGATCTGAAAAATTTCTTCGGAGATTAGCTCAACACACTGATCATTTATATATATACTTTATAGGGTCTCCGACGCTTCCTTCTGGGTGTTACAAACATCGTGACAAACTTAATATACCCTGTTCAGGGTATAATTAGTTGAAGAAAAAATATAAGTTTTTATACTTATATACAAGAAAAAGACAAAAAATAAAAAAAAAATGCAGTGGTACGAAAAAAAGCTGCGTTGACAAGTACATAAACTTAGACAGCCAAAACATACAAAGTTTTACAAACACAAAAAAAACATAAACCGGGCGCGAAACCCCAAAATAAAAATATATAAATACAACAAACATTCGGGCGCGAACTTAAAAACATAAATTTACATACAAACAACAATACGCACAAGAAGTCAGGCAGCTGGAAGACCGTGGAAGAAAATATGTACATACGTTAACCCCAAATCCAAGTGAGCGTATTAATTTCAGTTCATATTTAGTATAAGTATGCTCATATGTACGGTTTTCTTAGTTAAAACTTAGCGAAAATCGGTACCCAAACCAGAGAACGTATAATATAGAGAAGGTTCAACTACGGACAAGCTTGTGAACTGTCAAGAGCCGTGAATTTTCTATTAGTGGATTTCAACAATTTTGGCTCGGCAGGAGAAACTTTAACAGAAATGAGTGAACAGAGACCTTGAACTCAATAAAAATTATGCTCAGAAATATCCATTGCTTTTACAGACGAATGTTGCTCTTTTATCTATATTTTTATACGTTTACATGCAATCATATCAATTGATATGAATATCATTTTGCGAATTTTTGTGAATTCATGCAAAATTGATAACGTTATTATTATATTATGCTATTTTCATGGTAATATTTGTAGTTAATGTCCAAATAAAAGCTACTTTTTAAATATTTCTTATCTTTAATATATCTATAATATAATTTAATATACATGTATATATGCTATATATGTATATGAAATATTATCTAATATCCTAAAAACATAATATATTACAATAATAATATATGTATGTAAATCACACCTCTTATCATTTAAAACTTTCATACGCATCTATCCTGCAGACATGTATGCAAGTACAAATCAATTTCAAATCAAGATATTATCATTTATCAGTAATATAAAAAGCGCGCGCTTCTCTATATTTACGTACACACATATGTATGTATATGCATACGCATGTAAATCAAAAAATACAAACATTCTTCTGGAAAAAAAAAATAGTCTCAAAAATCATCATACATACTTACAACGTGCGTACACATGTAAATATGTGCGTATGACATTCCCACACAAGCAATGCAAACGCAACACATGTGGATATGACACCCGCAAAAATTACAAATATTGTTCTACAAAAACAACAATCGTTTGAAAAAGTATCAGAAACCAATATGGCAGCCAAATTGCCGACGTCAAAATTTATAAAAAGTTACACAACAACAAAATTTTCATTCATGAGCGCAAACGTACTTTCAAAAAGCATATTCGATTCATTCATAAAAGCAGACGCCATTACATCTCCCCGAGCATGCCTTGCCTACAAGCGTCATTTCGCGACGATTTCAAAAGCTAAAAATCATAAATTGAATATATTTCTCAAATATTTGAGAAGGAAAAGGTGTCAACCCCGAAAATAAGTATTAAAATATATTAGAATAAAATTGACAACATAGATTATTTGTCGATTTTCAATTCAATAAATGTTTCAAAGAAAATATTCAATCTTCCTCTGATTCATGTGTACAGTCAATCCCGGTTAAGTAGTACTTCGCTTAAATGAAAATCAAATCCCTCCCTCATCACTCTTAACAGCCTATCTTACATCTTGCTGCATCTCACGATTTGTTTTTTGGAATACCTAGAAATTATTGTTTTAAGCAAGCTCAGGTACATATTTACGCTGGTTTGTAGGCGGAGCTGTACAGCGGCAAGAGAAGCGATGACAATCGGCGGCCATTCGTTTATTTGTTTTGGTTGGGTGTATATATTTACATACAAGGTTGTGTGTAGTCAAATCTACAAACATTATGCGAATGATTATTTCAAATTTGTTTACATGAACACAAAATTACATACAAATGTGAATATGTGAATTTTATGCGTACGGTTTTTTTAAATCTGTTTACATGTACATAATGATATGCATATGACTTTTAAGATTTTATCAAAACGGGATTTTATCAAAAAAAATTTTATCTTTACGGGTATGGTTTTTAAAAATCTGTTTATATGTACACATAATTACAACCATATCCAAATATGTGCGTCGGCTTGGTCTTCAAAATGTTACAAAAAACAAATGCCTAATATACATATGTATGTATGTAAGTACATATTAGGTAACAACGGAAAATATTTACGTAATATTTAGGTAATAATGAAAATATGACTTTATTATAAATTCCAACAGATTTAATGGAATTTATCATTCAATAGGTCAAATTGCACATACATACATATGTATATACACATGAGCTTTGTTATCAAATATATGGAGAATATCTATAAATTATATACAGTCGCTTGCGCATTGTAAATATTCGAATCTGTAAGCGTACAGTTCTAAACAGTAAAATTAGCATTATTTTTCTCACTTAACACTGAAAATGCTTAATTCTGCCCTCTTATGTTAAATATTGGTGAAATCCGCTAATAATATTTTTGTGGTGAAATCCACTAATAGAAAACTCAACCCCTCCAAAAAGAAGAACGTGGTGACAACCGGCACACCATGAGCCTTCTCTATATTATACGTTCTCTGCCCAAACTGGTTTAATTAACGGCTGTACTTTACCGTAAATTTCAAATTACCGCATTTTAATCTAGTTCGTACCAGAGAACTGCAACGAGTAATAAATTTTTGTTTATACTTAAGTACTGATCCGTTACTCTGTCTGATTCTGCCTGTTCAGTTCATTTACACGACGCGAACTGTTTTCTTCAAATCAGCGATAGAGAACAACTTTGTATCATTAGCGATCGGCTTATACCAGATTTGTTTATGAACGTTCGTTTCAGCAGAAAATACCCGAAGTGATGCATACTTATGCTTCAATGATTGAAATGATCGACAGCGTTCGGTTTGTATATCATCCCCTGAACAATGATTTAGTCGGGCACTTCTGTTCTATTTCAAATACATATGTTTGTATGTACATGTATGTATTTATATACATATGTGATATATATATAATGGAAATTTCATCGAGTACATATGTATGTACATACACGAAATGTACTCGATGGAATTTCCATTATTTACGCATCGACAACATGCGCACACTTTCAAAGCTGATACATTTTTTGCCACACATGATTCAAATCAGTCCAGCAGAAAATTGTTGCATTTTGCTGTACTTATAGATTTACCCATAGATTTACTTATAGTTTACAAAAAGTTTCACATCAATTCAAACAATCCTCGCAACGCTATGAACTGACATGATACGATTGTAACCGCAGCCAGCCATACGTTTACACGATCGTGATTGCCGAAGAACAGATTATTCGTGTTGCATCAGGTCAGTTGACGCTGGCAGATACACGAATTGATCAACAATGTTGTGTCTGCTGAACTGAATTGATTTGATTGTGTTTTTGGCACGACTGTTTGTTCTGATTTTATCATACTCGTTGCAGCTCTCTGGTTCGTACATATGTGGGATCAGTAGACTCGACCGTACGGTCAACAAGATCGCGTACGAACAAAATGCATAAATATAGCAACCGTACCTAATACAGAATAAACAACGCTGACTCGAACCAGATAGCCAACCCGCGGATGCTCACAGGCCACACTTGGACATTGTGTAAACCTACAAGTAACAAAAGAATCAGCTGTTTTCCAAGAATTTTTCACAGCTGAGATCACCTGATCGAAGTCTGCCTTTTTTAGGCACAGAGATATAATTAAAAAAAATGTACTAGATCGACTTTTTTGTGAAAAAGTATTTGTAACGGAAAACATTATTGAAAACTTTCAAGAATATTTTTGAAACAAAAGTTTATTGGATATTTATTGCTCTTCCTCACCACCTCTGAAGTTGCAATGTAGGCGCGCTACCGATCTTTTTTTAGGTGTTCGGTTCTCCAGGAGGCCTATTTTCAGCCTTTTTATATAGCTTTAAACCAATCTAATTATTATAAAAAATATGATTAGGCAAAAATAAATATATAAAGTCAGATACAATTCATGAATATAAATTACACTAAAAATATAACATTGACAATATATGTCAAAACAATTAACTGGAAACTATTTAAACAAAAACCAAAATAAATATAAAAAAATCAGGTACAATTCCATTGTATGTATACGTTAACAACACAAGTCAAAACAATCAACTTGTAATTATTTTAACAAAAACTAAAATAAATATAAAAAATTGGGTTCAATTCCATTGTAAACATTAATAATACAAGTCAAGTGCAAATAAGCAAGAGAAAAATATAAACGTTATAAAAGATATGTGCGAGTTAATATTTAAGACCATTCAACAAAATGGTTTTACTTTTTCCGCGTTAATTGATACCGGAAGGGATCGCATTATGCGATAGTGCTATTATAACACTAGGAAGTTTCGATATAGAAATGAACATAGATAAATTAAAGATGAACATCAACTTCCATGTAGTAAAGGAAAAAGATTTGCGATACGCCGCTATAATAGGCAACAGTGTATTGGGAAAAGTCGACATGTTGGTAAGAGAAGGTGAAGCTATCTTCATTAAAAGATCTTTTAGTATTGAACCTTTGCAGAACCAAAGCGACTTCTTTCCCGTATTTAAAAGTTTTTGTTTACCTATAGAAGACGAGAAGGAGAATAAACTGGTAGATGGTTTAAATCATTTGAATAGAGATGATTAATACGTATTCACCTGTAAAGAAAATAGAAAGTCCAGTCGCTATGAAGATTATTTTGGCAGATGATATACCAGTGTATACTACCCCTAGATGGGTACCTTATGTAGATCAGTGCTATATCGAAAATCAAGTTAGTCAATGGTTATAGGAAGGAATAATACAGCGGAGCACTTCAGAGTATGCTTCTCCTATAGTATTAGTACCGAAGAAAGATGGGTCTAAAAGAATGTGTTGCGATTACCGAAAGTTAAACCAGAAAATAGTTAAGGATAATTTTCCTATGGTATTGATTGACGATGTCTTAGAACGATTACAGAGCGAAAAGATTTTTACAACTTTAGATTTGGCTAATGGATTCTTCCATGTGCCAGTCTCACGCGAGAAAAGGGAACTATAAAGCCTTCAGAGGAGAAAATACGAGCGGTGTCAAACTTTCCAATCCCTAATAATGTGAAGTCGGTTCAGCGTTTTTTGGGATTAACTTCATATTTTCGAAGGTTTGTGGTGGATTACGCATCGAAAGCTAGGCCGCTTATGGACTTGTTGTGGAAGAGCGCTAGGTTAAAAATGGGCGACGAAGAGCTTTTGGCAGTCGAACAACTAAAGATAGCGTTGACAAGTGCGCCAGTACTTAAATTATACGATCCTCAGGCGGAGACCGAAGTACATTCGGATGCGAGCATGTATGGATATGGGGCGGTATTGTTGCAAAAAGACTTAACTGATCAACAGTATAATCCAGTACAATACATGAGTCGTCGGACAACCACACAGGAAGAAAAATATCATTCATACGAGCTAGAGGTTTTAGCTATCATAGATGCTTTAAAAAGTGGCGTATATATCTATTGGGCGTACATTTTAAAATCATAACAGATTGTAACGCGTTCGCTCAAACGATGAAAAAGAGTGAGGTTCCTCTAAGGGTTTCGAGATGGGCTATTTTTCTTCAAGAATTTTCGTTTACTATCGAGCACCGATCCGGAAAAAATGAGGCACGTAGATGCTTTGAGTCGAATTTCTTGTTTACTGATAGAGGACTCCATAAGACACCAGTTAAAAGTAGCTCAATTAAGTGACGAGTGGGTAAAAGCGATCCGCAAAGAGTATATGGATTTTTTCGTGAAATATGACTTATTGTACAAAGACCCAGTATTAGAATTGCTAGTAGTACCAACAGGGATGGAGGAGGAAATTATTAGGTTAGCTTATAGAAAAGGGCACTATGGCATTAAGAAAACTCAAAATGATCTGGAAAAAGAATTTTTTATTCCAAATTTGCGTTCCAAGGTGGAGAGAGTGGTTAAATATTGTGTTGAGTGTATTATCAATGAAAGCAAAATGGATAAAAAAAAAGGATTCCTTTCACCAATATATAAAGATAACACACCTTTAGCAACGTTTCACATAGACCATGTAGGACCGATGGAATTAACCACAAAAAAATACAAACATATATTAGTTGTTGTCGACAGTTTCTCGAAGTTTGTTTGGTTATTTCCGGTGAAGTCAACGGATAGTGCATCAGTCATTGATTGTTTAGTAAAATTGTCGATTATATTTGGCGTTCGCAAAGTATTGCAAAGCAAATGGCATTCAGCACTTACTTATAGCAACAGGCGTACCGAGAGGGAACGGACAAGTCGAACGTATACATAAGATTGTAGTTCTGACGCTAGCGAAATTATCCCAAAAAAATCCATCTCATTGGTATAAGTTTGTAGGACGTGTGAGGCAAATTATTAATAACACACCTCCTAGACGTACAAAAATCACTCCGTTTACAATTTTGACGGGGCTAGATATGCGCAGTACGGATGACTTAGAATTAAGAGAATTATTACGAAACGAGACAGTAGAAGAAATTTATAGGGAAAGAGATAGTTTAGGAAGAGAAGCACAGAGTAACATTCAAAAACTGCAACAAGAAAATTGTAAGAACTATAATTCTAAGAGGAGACCCGAAACTCAATATAAAACAAATGACCTAGTCGCAATTAAGAGAAATCAATTCGGACCGCGGTTAAAGTTGAAACCGAAATTCTTGGGTCCTTATAAGGTGACTGCTACGCTTAAACATGGCAGGTACGAGGTAATGAAAATTGGAGACCACGAAGGACCGCACAAAACAATCACAGTGTCAGAATACATGAAAAAATGGTGCGATTCATTCGGGGCGAATGAACCATCAGGACGGCCGAATGTGGGATCAGTAGACTCGACCATATGGTCAACAAGATCGCGTACGAACAAAATGCGACCGTACTAAATATAGCAACCGTACCTAATACAGAATAAACAACGCTGACTCGAACTAGATAGCCAACCCGCGGATGCTGACAGGTCACACTTGGATTCTGAGCTTAGCAGCGTTCGGTTGTGCCTTTTTGCTTTAAATACTAAATACTATTTGCTTCTTTCAGTTTAAATATATTTAATATACAATGCTTTCTTCTGTCTTAGAACACCTACAATACCTCTTGTGATTTTTGCTCAAACATTTATATTTAATTTAAAAAAAATATTACAGTGTGTAAATTGAAATAATTTGAATATGAGTTAAACATTTTAAAAAGAAAAGGTGCGTGTTTCAATAAAGGTCGAACCCTCAGAAATTGGGTATCGAACCCACACATATATATTCTATAGCATTACATGTACACATACATGTATATATCCTTAAATATATATACTTATACTTACTTTGGTCCAACTCCACCAAACCAAAAATTTAAATATTTATGATAAATTTTCGGCAGTACCCTTTATGCTTAATAAAGTAATAAGCAGGACTGTATACAAAAATTGAAAAGGACATATTTGAAAATATAAACAAAAAAATAAAAACACAAACAAAAATACATACATATAAGCATATTTATTTAATGCATACACCATATAAAAGTCTTGCGGTATTTTTGTTGAATCAATTCGTGTGGCACCCAAACATCGAGCTTCTTAGCTCCTTTCGACCAATTCAGCGATTTCATCGCTATTTTCGACGACAGGCCTTCCGGAGCGTGGCGCATCTTCGACCACCTCTACACCAGAACGAAAACGTTGAAACCATCGAAATGGAAACTGTATCGGGTCCATAAACTGCATAAATTTTATTGGCGGCTTGGCATGCATTTTTGCCTTTATCGTAGTACTACTGTAAAATATGCCGTATTTTCTCTTTATTTTGCTCCATGTTTGCGACGCTATAACTCACGAACGACTTAAAAGAAACGACAATCAATCAAACACGTGTTAACGCGTGTAATCAGCTTTCCAAAACGGTATAGCATGACCCGATGCGACGAATAAAACTAGAACTACGCACTTTCAGAGACAACTAGCGAAAATACCGTAAGACAACCTAATATTATACCTACATATTGCGAAACATATTTACAAAGTGCATATTTACATATAAACGAGTGCATCTTTTTTTTTCAATTCCTTTTTCACACTTCTCCCCAGTGCAAACATCATTGCAAACATAAACAAGCAAGAGTGCTAACAAAAAGCGAATTAATCTGCTCTCTTAATTGCTTAAAACCATAAACGTAATACAAACAATTCGTGAATACTTCTGTAAATAGCGCATTGATCTTTACAACGGGCTCTCAATTGCACAAAACATAAGCACGTACAAGTCCACGTATTAGGGTGTACCTAAATACAAAAAAATCGGACATCAAATATTTTAATTAATAAAAAGAGCAGTTTTTAATAGTAATTAACAATTTAAACATATATTCAAAATAAATTATAGTAATTATAAATAATATTATTTCATTAATTAAAAAAATACAAAAATGGTTAATAACGATACAAATCAAAATACACCTGCAGAAGCTACCCGCTCAAAACAGGTTGTAAAATTTATTTCACAAAGTGACAGTTTAGACAGATACTGCACTAGATTTGCCTCATCGCCGATTCACGAAAACTCGGAATCGTTATAGAAATAAAAAGCCAAAATCTTAAACAAGCTTAAATCTTAAACTCGCCTCCAAGCGGCTCATGACGCCATTGTAGATTCTGACGATTCAGATCTACCACAAAATGTTAAATTATCTGCTTACGCCTTATACGAAAACTGCTTAGACCAGTATGAAGAAACAAAAGCTGTGATCTCCGATCAACTAAAACTCATTAAAGCAATTGCACCTACTCCCCATAGCAGAGTAGAGCTGCCACAAATAGACAGTCAAAAGGCAAGTTCAGGCATCCACCTCGAGGTGCCCGCATATGACACAGAAACATTCTATGGAGGTCATGAAGAATGGCCATCCTTCATGTTTACAGCCGTTTACATCAACCATCCAGAACTATGAAAAGCACAAAAATTGTATCACCTCCGATACAAGACAAAAGGTCAAGCAGACGTCATAGTAAAACTAATAACTAATAACTAAAGTAATTTCAATTTGCCTTGGGAAGCGCTAAAAGCGAGATATGAAAACGAAATACTGTTCGATAAGCAAGTAACGACACTATTAAACTTGCCTAAAATCAAGAAAGAACAATTTGCAGTACTACTATCTACTGTTTCTAATTATTTGTCGATTCTGTCGACACAAAATATTCCCACAGAGAGCTGGGACCCAATTCTGGTAAACATTTGCACCACCGCATTATCAGAAAAGTCGTTACTTCCATAGCGGCAATCGCTCCCATCACGAAAAAAGTGCCCTACATGGCAACAAATGAAATATTTTCTCACCACCCAATATGAAATTACGGAAAGTGTAGAAAAAAATAATAATTAATACTAAGAACATTAAACACGACCAAAATAGACGCTTAAATAGACCCCAAGTCAGTAACAAAAACAATTTAAACAGAAACTTTCACAAAACGCAATCGTTCACAAGTGAACAACGACAACATACGTCATGCAAACTAAATCTTGCGAGAGGTTTAAAGTTGGAAGTTAACGAACGCAATAATTTTATGTGGTCAAAAAGACTTTGCACAAATTGTCTGTTACATGCGCATACATATAAAAGTTGCAAAAGCAAATTTAATTGCTTACATTGTCACAAAAGACACAATTCAATGCTCCACTACAGCACATTTCCTAGCTCACCTCAAAAGAATGCATGTAATAGCACAAACAAAAACCATGGGCTTAGTTGCAAAAGAAAATCCCGAAAATTGTCAAGAAGCAACATGCTGCTCAAAGGCATTAAAAAGGCAAACGCTACACAACGAAAATGAAAATAGGGTACTACTACCCACAGCAGTCGTGTCCATCGAACATCATCAATATCAATATCAACCACACTTCTAGCGCAAAACACTATATTTGGTTGGATTCTAAGTGGACTAGTTTCAGAACCAGTTACAACTTAATTCACAATTAAGGAAATTTCGAGAAAAAACAATTCTGAACCAATCCTAGAGCGGTGGCGGGCTAAAATAAATACAATCTCAAAGGAAATTAAGGGATCGCCATACTCCCAACGCGATATAGTGACGCACATGCACTTACAAAAAAGGTCGCTCTTACCGCATCTATCCAAGCGCTCCTCATATGAGTGGGTTATGGGAATCAGCTATACAAAGCATAATTATAAAGAATTATCTACTCCACGAATTGAAGCCGTTCCCTATTCACGGCACCTCCCTCGCAAGATCCCTCTAATTCCATAGTCCTAATCCAGGGCTAAGGAGTACCCATTCTGGTCCTATATGAGCCAGACGTGGAGATACTATCCTTCAGAAGCCGATTTATTTGGCGATAATAGATAAAAAGCAAGTAATAAATGATCAGCATAATAACTATCATATAAACAATCGCCATATATAATAACTACGAAAAGCAGTTACAAACTCGTAACTGTGCAATATATTGTTTGATATCGTATGAACGTAAAAGCAAATACATATTAAAATATGTTTAAAACCAAAGCCATTTTCAGCATTTATAACATTTGTTCTGAACCTTCGCGTACTCTACTATCAGTACGCCGATAGACATTGCATCGCATATACATACAAAATACTAGGCAAAATATTCGCCTAGGGGGCCCAGGATGTTTAAATGAGTTAAGCTCACTAACTTTACCCGGAAAAACTGGCGCACCCTAATAAGACAACTTAATTCACCACAATTGAGAACATCACTACACCCAACAAGCGGTCACCACAAGATGGCATCTCATGCCGCTAATAGAGGCCATACACGGGCACACATGTGCGTTCGATCTGTGTGAATTCGTTTGCCCATACACGACACACAAATCCATTTTGCGTTCGTTCTTCACACACTTAACATCTGCGACAGGCAAGCGGAAAATTTCTTGGAATTTATTCCCAATGTAGAACTTTTATCTATTTCTTTGTATTTCATTAATAAGTTATTCCAACTTTTATTTTTATATCTATCACTTTTCGTTTGCCAAATTGCCAATTAATTTTTTATAAGATCAATAAATTCTGATACGAAATCTTTATTAAGGGAACAGCCTGATTTAGAACATTCAAACACTCGCTTAAATCTCTTTAAAAATTATCAACAACAAACAAAGATAGATTGGAATTCGAAATATTGTCGAAGCTAGAAGGGAAATAGTGACCGAGCGTCTAACAGATAAAAAAGTATATGAGCGCTTGGGCAAAAAGCGAAAACTTTGAAGCGCGATTTCTCGGTATTTGATTTTTACGATTATTCCTAATTGGCGGGCAAAGTTGGAATTGGCATAAAATTATCTTCTATTTAAACTAAAAAAAAAATAAGAAAAGTCAAATTTGAACATATTTTTAAACAAAATAAAGTAAAATTTTTTGGTCAAAAGCCACTTTTTTCAATTTTTAAAAAATTTGTAAAATTTTACATTTTTTTTTTTTGGAATTTTCATGGTTTAACTAGAAGATAAGTTCTTAAAAACATGAATCTCTTTAAATTTTTTGTTTCTGATAAATGCATATGCGAAATTTGGGAAGCAATTCCAAAGGCAGAATATCAAAAATTTCGTATTCAAAAAATTTGTGAAATATGTTCAAATATACAACCATAAAGCCTAGAAATTTCGTTTGAATCAATTATTTCCTTCCCTCCCAAAAAAATCCTCAAAAAATCGATTTTTTGAGCCTCTAAAAGAGGCTCTCCCCTTAACACTTGCAATTGTCCGCGATCTTCACTGCTCGGCGACACGAGAGAAATAAGATTTTGTGCGCTCACAACGCCACACACGATAAACATGCTCGCGCACCGATCGTAAAAAATCAAACATTTTCGCGAACATGGATCGGTACGCGAATAAGCCCATACACGAGTAAACCGCTTGTTTACACATACCGGTCGAACGCACTTAATTCAACAAAAAAAGATTTGAACAATTCTTTAGACACTCATCGCACATCAACTTTGGGATTACACATTGCGCCGCATCGACACCAACTTTTGTATATGTATTTACACTGATCGACAATCATCCTTCGCGCTACCCTCAAATTTTAAATAATAATCATCCGCATGGATACCTCTCGTCCGATCGCCGTGTATTTTAATAGTATATTCGCACGTAGCGAGTACACTTAGCTTTTCTTTATAGATATTTTGTGATTAAATGTAAAATGACAAAATTACCTTTGTAAATTAAACTAATTTATACAAAATAAAAAGAGTATTTTTTCTTGCCCCCCCATTAAACAAATATAATCTCTGAAATAATTGTTCAGATCAGATTACTATAGCATATAAATTCCATACAAACTGAGTCATTGAAATCAAATGCATGCAATGAAAACTTTTGCATTTGACAAGATATTATATATTTACGAAATTTAGTATTGATTATTTTCTAAGGCATCAATGTATAGCATAGCTTCCATAGATTTACTTAAACACGAAAAGAAATGCACCTGTGGAGGGTATATTAGTTTCGGTGCAGCCGAAGTTAACGTTTTTTTTTATTTTTATTTTTTTCATTGACATTGTAACCAGTTAACATAAAATAAACTAACGAACAATTTTTTTGCTTATTCAATAATACAAAATAATTAATGGTGCTCTACGTATAAATTGCAGAGAATCTGGCTACTTTATAACATGATACGGTTTTTTGCGCATATGCATTTCTTTCCAAGTCTTTGAGCGACAAGAACCCTGGCTTCAGTGTTCACATGGTCAGAGAGTCTTTTCATATTAGATTTTGCATATTTGTTGATTGATGCGGCAACTGAGTCAATTCCGAGATCGCGTTCAAGATCGTGACTGCGAACATGAAAAGGCTTATTGATGGCGCATCTTAAAACTTTGGATTTGTACAACAGTGCTAGGACTAAATCCAAACTGGTCTGAACAGCTGCTTGTAGACAAGAATTTTGTTATATGTGGATAGGGCAGTTTCTACCCAGTAGCCAATATACTTATGTATATGTTTCTAATTCTTCTTTTTCTTTATGACATGTGCACTCCATTTAAGTTTTGTGTCCAGGGTCATTCCTAGGTATTTTGCAGTATTGTGATATGGTATTTGCACACCGTTAACAGAGACATATATCTATTATTATTGTATGTGAAATCAATATGTACTGATTTAGTTTCATTTAATTTTATACGCCATTTCGCTGTTCATTCAAATATTTTATTTTAATGTTCTTGCAATTTTGCAATGATGCAGTTTGTGTTTTGCCGACAGACAAAAGCGCAGTGTAATCTGCAAATGTTGTTGTAATCCAATTGTCATCATGTGGTAGATCACATATAAAGAGTAGGTAAAGGATGGGTTCTAACATACTACCCTAAGGAACACCAGCTTTTACTTTTTTTGAACTAGAGTACATACTTATCTCCATGTTTAAAAGACGGTCCGAAAGGTATGATTTTAAATTATTGAAATAGCATCTTAATTTTGTTTAGGAGCCCACCATGGCAAATTTTACCAAAGGCTATAGAAACGTCGAGGAAAACGGTTGAGCAAACATTTTTTTCTTCAAAGGCATTTTCAATGACTCGAGTTATTCTATGTACTTGGTCAATAGTGGAGTGATATTTGCGAAATACAAACTGATGCACCGGTTTCAGATTCCTCTCTTTAATTATGTTGTTAAGACGCAATCAGTTTTTCCAAAAGTTTTGAAAGTATTGGCAGGAGAGATATGGGCCGATACGAAGTTATGTCATGCGCTCGCTGGTTATTCAATAAATAGATACGTATTGTACATTAATAGTAGTGTTCATTATAGCAGTAATTTTACTCATAACGTTTTGAGAAAGCTGTTTAAGGTCAAACCCAAATTTTTTACACTTCCGTTTTTTTATTTCTGCACATACCTCATCGTTAGTAATTAGAGGAATTTGGGCGTAATTCTCCTAAGAATGGGTTTCATTTCTGTTGCATTCGATATGTCAAATGGTTTAAAGTCACCTTCAAGCTATTCCGAAGAACATTTGCTTTCTCTATATCGCTCTGGGCCCATGTCTGATCTGTTTTTCTGCTGGAATAATGCTGAGTTACGGGTCAAGAATATTTTTTTTTTACACTTCCAAAGTGAATAATCATTCTTATGGTCATTAGATAAACTTTTCGGATACACACTGAGAGTTATATTTATACTTTCGCAACAAAGATGCTGAAGAGAGTATTATAGTTTCTTCACATAACGGTTGTTTGTAAGTCCTAAAACCAAAAGAGTCAGATATAGGGTTATGTATACCAAAGTGATCAGGGTGACTAGTAGAGTTGAAATCCGGATGTCTGTCTGTCCGTCCGTGCAAGCTGTAACTTGAGTAAAAATTGAGATATCATGATGAAACTTGGTACACGTATTTCTTGGCTCAATAAAAAGGTTTAGTTCGAAGATGGGCAAAATCGTACCACTGCCACGCCCACAAAATGGCGAAAAACGAAAACCTATAAAGTGTCATAACTAAGCCATAAATAAAGATATTAAAGTGAAGTTTGGCACAAAGGATCGCATTAGGGAGGGGCATATTTGGACGTAATTATTTTGGAAAAGTGGGCATGGCCCCGCCCCCTAATAAGTTTTTTGTACATATCTCGGAAACTACTATAGCTATGTCAACCAAACTCTATAAAGTCGTTTCCTTCAGTCATTTCCATATACAGTTCAAAAATGGAAGAAATAGGATATTAACCACGCCCACCTCCCATACAAAGGTTATGTTGAAAATCACTAAATGTGCGTTAACCGACTAAACGTTAGAAACACTAAATTTTACGGAAGGAATGGCAGAAAGAAGCTGCACCTTGGCTTTTTTTAAAAATTGAAAATGGGCGTGGCGTCGCCCACTTATGGACCAAAAACCATATCTCAGGAACTACTCTACCGATTTCAATGAAATTCGGTATATAATATTTTCTTAACACCCTGATGATATGTACGAAATATGGGTGAAATCGGTTCACAACCACGCCTTCTTCCAATGTAACGCTATTTTGAATTTCATCTGATGCCTTCTCTGTATAATAAATACATACCTCATACAAATAATTATATGTGCATTTTTGAGTTTGTTTATATTTTTTGTTCACTGGTAATTTTTGAATTTTGGTGAATGTAGAATTAACGGCTGAAATGTTGCCGTTAGTATGCAACGAAAATTGTTTCATTCTGCTCTTTTTCGTTGTACCGTTACATTAAGAATATGCTTGTGCATTGGGTATTGCGTAGTAAATATTTATATGTGCAAAATCAGTGTAGCTGATCTTTCTTGCTGATATTGTCGCGGATAAATCTTTTTGCGTGAAAATTTGTTTGCAAAACTATTGTAGGTGTATTAACTTGATGAATTATTTGAAATTTCAATACATTTATTTAACTTTAAGCCTAAAATGCCTCGTGGTACTAGTTTGTCAGCGTAGGAGCAAGGATTTTTTTTTTTTTTTTTTTTTTTTATAGTAGGGGGAAGCATCGAAAGCCGGAGTGCGGAACTTTAATCCGCTAAACCTAACCTACTCCCAACTCAAGACTCTCCCACGGGACCACCGATTAAGTATTACTTCGTGGGAGGGACAGGACATTTAAGTCTCCTCTATCGTGCGGACTGACGGACGCCTAATTTGTTCAAAAAGTCTCAGTTTTGTCATTATGGATGCTGACGCTTCGCTGACAGCTTTCCATTTATCAGTCGACTGACACATGAGTGTCGTTAAATTATCGACTGTAAGACTACCACCTAGTGCGGTTTTTAGTCTTTCCCTTGTATTTGAAAATCTAGGGCAATAAAACAATACATGTTCAGAGTCTTCTATCTGCTCCGGACACGTCGGACAGTTTGGACTAGTGTCATTGTGGAATCTGAAGAGGTAGCTTCTAAAGCACCCATGTCCACTCAGTATTTGGGTCAGATTAAAGTCTAAGTCCCCATGTCGTCTGTCTATCCACGAGTGGATGTCCGGTATAAGTCGGTGGGTCCAACGCCCTTTGCATGAGGAACTCCACCGCTCCTGCCACATTTTAACGCTCTTGTTCCTCTCCTCGGTCTTTGCCGATACTGTTTTAGGCGCCGGTAGATGATATAAACGCTCGAGTTCATCACCCTGGATGTCAATGGGCGGCATACTGGCTAATACTTCAGCAGCGTCGGTTGATGTAGTGCGGAAAGCACTTATTACTCGCATTGCAGAAAGCCTATGCACTGCAATTATTTGTTTAGCATACGCTTTTATATTCATTGCCTGTATCCATACTGGTGCTGCGTACAGTATTACGGAACTCATTGCTTTCGCTATTAAGAATCGCCGGCTGGAACGCACACAGCCTGTGTTGGTCATCATTCTCGATAATGCGTTATAAATTTTGTTTGCTTTATTGGAGGAATACTCCAGGTGTTCTTTGAATTTTAATTTAGAATCCAATATTACCCCCAGATACTTCAGCTGCATCTGCGAAGTAATCTCGCACTCCCCTATGGTGAGCTCTATTTGTTCTTCTACCTTCCTGGTGCTTATAAGTAAAACTTCAGTTTTTTGCTCTGCCAGCTCCAGACTCACAGAAGAGAACCAGTGCCGTAGATCATTTACGCACTCATTGCATTTGCTTCTTAGGTCGACTAAGAGCAAAGGAGCAAGGATTATAATTATAGGAATGCATGAAAGCGGTTCCAAAATATACGAGATTGCATCCAGACTAAAGCGGCATCGAAACTGTGTATCAAGATTTGTTAAAAATCCCACCAATTATGGTACAATGCGACGCAGCGGACGGAAAACCAACATTGATGATCGTTGCAAACGGATGATTCGACGGCTAGACTGCAAATAACAAGGAATAGAATTGTTCAAATTATTAATGAAAATAAGTTTATCAAACATACCTCCATGGTACCTAAACCAATGCTCTTGCAAAGGCATATTATAGCACGTTTGCAGTTTGCAAATAAATACCAATTCTGGGCCAAAGAGTGGCAGACTATAGTGTTTAGAGACGAAAAAAAATTCAATTTGGACGGCCCAGATCATTGCAAGAAATATTGGAGAGATTCGCGTCAGGAACGACGTTCCTGCTACAAGCGAGGCTTTGGAGGCGGTACCTTGATGGTATGGGCTGCAATCTGCTTCAATGGAAAGACACCTACATATATGCTACATATATATTCACTCAAATGAATGCTAGTATGTATGTAAATCTTTTGGACAGTGAGTTGATAGAATTTGCTGGAAATATTTATGGCGATAACTGGACATATCAGCAGGATAACGCTTCAATCCACAGGGCACAGGTTACGAAGCGCTTCTTTAATGACAGGCAAATATTACAATGGCCAGCATTAAGTCCGGACCTAAATCCGATCGAACATCTCTGGGGGATCCTCTCTGCACGGTTTTTCCAAAACGGAAGGCAGTTTGAGACAGTACGTCACCTTAAATTAGCCATAGAGCAAGAATGGGCCAATATTGACATAAATATTCTACAATCATTAGTTAATTCTATGCCAAAGGGGCTTAATTTAGTTTTAAAAAATAAGGGCAAAACTATTGACTATTAAAGTAGAGATGTCTTTTAGTTGAACTCAAATGAATAAGATTTACAGGCAAAAATAGATAAATGCACATATAAATATTTACTATAAGCATAAACTTAAATTTTTTTTTTAGTTTAAAAAAATATTTAAAAATTTTTATTTTTTGTTTATTTATTTCTTATGTAATAATAAAAATAAACCTGCATACCCAGAAATATTTTACAATTTTGTAATATTTTCTTTTTTTGTAAAAAATTGTAGATATTAAGGACAAGTTAGACCAAGGCATGTAAAATTTTTACATCGAAAATACACGGACAAAGTCGAACGGTAGTACGGGGCTCTAAACCTGAGTTTTCCACGAAAATCAAATTTTTTGTATATATATCGTAAATGACAATATGACATAATTAAAAAAGTAGGACTTATTTTCCAATATTGCTTTGAGAAAATTAATTAATTAAAATGTATTCAATTCAATATGTTTGCATATAAACGTATAAAAATATAAGCAAAAGAGCTAACATACATACATCTGTAAAAGCAATATATAGTTCGGAGCATAATTTTTATCCAATGCTCAGTTCTGTTCAAGCGCAACTGTTAAAATTTCTCCTGCCGAGTAGGCAGTGGTAAAACTCCCTCATCTCGACCAAGTAAGCCAAAAATATTTTTAAGTTCCCGCGTAGAGAACATTTATCATAGAGAAGTTTACGTCGCGGAGAACGTAAAAATATTTTTGGCTAACAAAATGCGATGAGCGTGTTTCACCACAGCAAACTCATAACGAGAAATTTTAACAGAAATAAGTGAACAGAGCTGAGAATTCAATGAAAATTATACTCAGAAATACATATACGTGCTATTACAGACGTATGTTGGCCTTTTGCTTATATTTGTGTACTTGGGTGTCCGTAATTTACCAAATTGATTATTTTTGACGAGACGTCCTCTAAACTTTTAGTTTTCCATCTAAAAAAAATGTCAGACCATAAAAAGCCCTTAATTTTCATAATAAACCTAGCCCCAAACACAATACATTTTCTATTTAAATAACATGGAACTTTCTCGTTTGTAAGAATAAAAAAAGTCATATTATTGTACAGAATTGAATGCTCTACAAAAAAAATCTGGATATTTTTGGATATACTCACTCCTTTAAAAGTTATTTAAGGTTAAAGTTATCTTCTGGGTAATTTCTGAAATTTTCGAACTTTTCAGCCAAATTGAATTTTTTTTTTGAAAAATTCAATGGTTTATTGTTTATTGAATGTAAAAATTGTTTTTACGCGGCTTGAAAAAATCTGCGTCGATATTTATGCAAGCTCATACAGAAACATATATACTCTTATTTACGCTGGTTTGTAGGCGAAGCTGTTACAGCGGCAAGGGAAGCAGTGACAATTGGTTATCGTTCGTTTGGCGTATTCGGCTTAGCTCGGATTTTCTACCAACAACACAATGTTGTGACTCTTTGCCATCGCGTCAGTTCTTCGACAAACTAACTCTTTGACAAAACGTGAGATTCGGCAATTGGTTGTCCGTGTCAAAGGAGATTTCACATGAAGCATTGAGTGTACATATTTACATATATGTATATATGTACATACGTTGCATGTAGACAAATTTACAAACATTATACGTATGGTCTGTCATATTTGCTTATATGCACACATGATTACATATGTACATATGTACGTGATGCGTAATATGACATCAAACATATAATGCCCAGCAAATAAATATGTAAATATATAACGTATTAAACCTATGTACATTAATTAAATATTTAGGTAATAATGCATGCATAACTTTATTATATACATATTTCCAAAGAGGTTAAGGGATTCGTCATGAAATAGTTCAATTTCTACGTATGTAAATACTTGTGTGCTTTGATAGAAAATATACGTATGTATGTATGCATATAAATTTTATCTCTGCTATGGTTGTGGCGTTTCCATATTCCCTTTCATTGCTCAAAGTCCAAGAAGAAAAAGTGGTAACAGGTTGTCTTACATCTACTGATAAACTTTTAGCAGGCGCAACAGCCTATCCACTCGATCATCTCACCGCACTTTAACTTCCAGGCAATCTCCGTAAGAAGCACTTCTCCGTAGAAACAAGTTTTTAAATTTAATTATTTGTAAATATTTAAAATTATTGAATTTATTTCTATCACTCTTTAATTCTCTCCACTTCGCCTACAGGGTTTCTTTCGCTAATAATAAAAAAAATCATTTCGAACAAATCTTAGAGCGATAAAAAGCAAAGGTCGCTCTTATCGCTTTACATAAGCGCTGCTTACATTGGTGATTAGGGGATTAGTCTGTAGAAAGTTTTAAATTAACCATGAAGAATTCTGTACTTTACGAATCGAAGCCGTTCTCAATTCACGGCACCTTCCTTGCTAGATCCCTCTAATTTTATGTCCAAACTCTAGGGCTAAGCAGTACCCATTCTGACTATATCTGAGCCAGGCGTGCAATTACTATCCTTCATAAGCCAAGAATAAATAGAATCCAAACAATTGCCGATAATACAGAAAAGGCATATGATAAACAACCGGTATACCAAACCGATAAAATAAGAAATTGTAAATAGCCGCTAATAAAATAAATAAAAGCATACTCGTACCATACTCATACATCTCCACACAACGCAACATCAACACACTCAACAAAAAAGGATGGGCAAAAGTATAGCGAGCACATTCGTTTATATAGTATACATTCGATTATATACTGCGCCACGTCAACATCTCGCCGCCATCATTCAATTCGACCTCGACAGCGACAACTCGATCGTCAGCACCGTCAAATCATTCTCGGAATTGAAGTCTTCCGTTGATATTTATATTAACTAACTTTATAAAATTATAAAGTTATTTCATATTTATAAAAAATTAATATATGTTATTAAATAAAATTTGTTTAAAAAAGCAAGTGTAAGCATAAAACGGATATTTCTATTTTGAATTAACGCAGTGGCCAATATACTGAGTACACATTTATTCACAATGTTAATAGCGGTTTTCTTTGCTGGTTTATGAGACACTATTTCGCAACCAACGCTACAGTGGGAGCACTCATTATTGATAAATTATTGTCCAAACATTCTCACATAATTCGGTTTCAGTTTTGAACCGATACTGCAGTGAAATTTTTTCCAACCTTCTGTCTTCTCGCTCTGTAGTCATTCTTTTACAACCCCTTCCTTTTTTCCTATCTATCATGCCCGAATTGTTTTACTTTGCTAAAATTCTGGACTCTGTTGATTGCTTTCTCTTCATAAACCAGGCTAAACCAGGAGCTAAGGAATAGTACAGCAATACATTTGCGACCGATTGGGAAAATGAACATAATAATTTGAAAATGGAATTTAATAGTTTATAGATTTTATTATGTTCTGGTGGATAAAGTACAAGAATTTATTAATTAACTTGAAAATCAATAAAAGATATTGACCTATTATGAAGATGTCTGCATAATGATTACTGTAACTTTAAAGGACGGATATAATAATAATCTTAACTCAAATAAAGAATTGTTCACCAAAGGACTAAATAAAAGACGGCTATCACTATTTGAATTTTTTGGCTCAATCTGCCATATATAGGGTTTTTCAATAGGACACTACAAAAGCAGACCGATTGGGACCGCAAACGACGCCATATTTTTTCCGCTCTTTTGGCATTCCTCTTCAGTAAGGCTTGCCATTTCATCATGTAAAGATATACGATCCAGCAACGAGACAAAATTATTACAATTTACTACAAAGTGAGAGCGCTACAATTTTTTTTTTAATAAAAAAAAAAACGGTTTGGGATATCAATGATCCTAAAGATTCTGTGAAAGAACATTCGTAGGTGGTGCAAAAATAATCTTCCGACGTTTTTTGGCTGTAATTTTTTTTTTTTTTTTCAATATCTTTTTTATTTATTGAATGTGCTTTTTGTTTTGAAAGCCTAACAATAAGTACTAAAATCTTAAACCTATTTAAAAAAAACTAGACACGCTCAAGCAAGTTATTGAGCTGTTTTGGTGATACATTGCTCCTCAGTACGCGGGCATATCTCTTCTTTTAAGTCGTGTTTGATCGCAGGAATGTACCAAAGCATTAGCCAAAGGGTTTGGGTGATCACAGAGTTTAGATATATATTTAATTCTGCTGTATTCTACTTCTTTCCTTACCATAGAAATACCAAGGTCTTCAAGGATATTTTCATTACGCATGTACCATGGTGAACACGTGATTGATCTAAGTATTTTTGATTGGAACCTTTGCATTATGCCTATATTAGTTGCACAGGTCGTACCCCACAGTTGAATGCCATACTTCTAAATCGGCTTTATGACCGCATTATATAAAAGCACTTTGTTGTCTAGGCTAAGTTTGGAGTTTTTATTTAATAGCCAATTTAGATTTGCAGCTCTTATCTTCATGCAAGTTATTTTACTAGATATATGTTTTTTCCTCGTAAGTCTTCTATCTAGGTGAATACCAAGATAAGTTACTTCATTCGCTTGGGGTACTAAAATATTGTTAATTTTTACTGCCGGACACATTTTTGGTCTAAGCGAAAATGTAATATGTTTACACTTTTGTTCACTTACCTTTCTACGCCAGTTGGCTAGCCATTCTTCGACAAACCTTAAGTGCTCGGCTAATATTCTTGATGCTATTATGTGGCATTTGTTACGGCTCGCTATAGCTGTGTCGTCCGCAAACGTAGAAGTTAATACATTGCCAGCTGTTCGAAGATCTGCTGTATATATGATGTACTTATAGTGTTGGGCCCAGAACACTGCCCTGGGGTACACCAGCCCTTATCTGTCTTTCATCAGATATGAAATCTCCCACTTTTACCATAAATTTTCTATTTTTTAAATACGATTTCAATGTTTTATATAATTCTGAGGGTAGAATATGTAATTAAAAAAATTAAAAATTTTGTTTCTGCTTGGTGCCGCCACAGTTGATTGTCATTTGAGCCCTTTTTATGGCATTTTCCATCACTTTGGCTAGAACTTCAATGGATAGGTCCTCACATTCTTGACGGATATTGTCTTTAAGAGCTGCAAGAATCTGAGGCTTGTTGACATAAACCCGCGACTTCAAAAAGCCCCACAAAAAGAAGTCTGGAGCGGTAAAATCAGACGATCTTGCTGGCCAGTGCAATTCGCCAAAACGAGAGATTAGGCGCCCGGGAAATCCATCCTTAAGGATGTCGGTTGTGCCACGTGCAGTGTGTGCTATTGCACCGTCCTGTTGGAGCCACATGTTTTCCAATCCCAATTTATCAAGTTGCGGCAAAAGCTCACAGTAAACACAGTAACCGTTTGGCCCGCGACGTCTTCGAAGAAAAATAGTCCGATGACTCCTTCAGTGAAAACAGCACACCATACGGGTGTAATGGCTCTTCATGGATTACACGCGGATTTTCAGTTCCCCAGAAGCGTAAATTTTACGTACCCGCTAAAATGGAAATGGGTCTCATCACACATGATTATTTTTGATGAAAAATCGTCTTCCCCTTGGTGCTGATTAAGGATGGTTAGACGCTATTGGCGGCCAGCAGCTAACAGTTGATGCACCGTCTGGACTTTGTACGGAAACACCTTCAAATATTGTACCAAAATTCGCTGTAAACACCGTCGACTCATACCCATTTGCGTGGCACGTCGTTTGGTCGATTTACCATACTCCATCAGTCATCATTGCATCTTGAAAAAATTACGGTTTGGTGGGGTTTATGGGTCGGCGGCGTCATTGGGCCGTACTTCTTCCGTGATTATCGAGACCAGAACATTCCTGTGAATGGGAATCGGTACCGCTCAATGATAACCGAATATTTTTGGACCGAATTGAATGATATGAACTTGGACAATTTGTGGACAACAACAGCACACTCAAGTTTGGTGAACGAATTATCTCACGAACTTCCGGTTAACTGAACGTCGGGGTCGTGCGATTTGACTATTTCCTGTGGGGCCACGTCAAGTATATGGTCTATGCCAACAAGCCAGCGATGATTGATGAATTTCATACGAATATCGAACTTGAAATTGCAGCAGTATCGGCCGATTTATGCTTGAATACCATCGTAAATTGGGTTCAGCATTTGGACTTCTGCAAGTGTGCCCGTGGTATTCATACAAAAGAAATCGAGTTCCATACATAATGGCATCGAATGTGCCCTCTTAAGCACAAAGATGTACTGACATGATTAAAACATACTCTCTTAATTCGATTAAGATAACTTAAATATTGGGTGATATATCTATCATAAAGTCACCTGCAAGTTCGAAAATCTTTATATTAAGTATGTAGGGCTTCCGGGAAGTATTGGCCCGATTCGATCCATTTTTGGCATACAGATATACCATTGTCAGAGAAAATTTATTCCTGATATATCTCAAACAATGACCGATATTTCCGGTCGAAATCAAGTATAAATACTGTGGTCCACATATTTGGTACCTATGGTCTTGAATAGCTTTGGTTGGATTTAGACAACTTCTGGTTAAAAGGTACCAAACTTTATTCCATTATATTAATTCCATCTTCATTTGTGGAAAATTCAAATAGAACTTTAAATTGTGTTATAAAGGAAGTAGGTGTGTAGTCCGATTTTGCCTATTTTCACACTGTAACATAAGAATGTTAGAAAAAAGATACGTACTAAATCTAGTCGAAATTGGTTGGTGGAGTCACGAGATATGGGATTTCACTAAAATGTCGGCGGTGCCACGCCCATCTCCAATTTTCACACCGGCTCTCATAAAGCCTTTTCAAACCATTTCGGGTGTAAAATTTAAAGTCTCATTTTCACATTGTCGGTAAGGGTTTTTAAATTATTCGAGCTTAGTAAATTTGGTTGTTGTAGCTTTAGTGGTTTGGATATATGTACATATGTAAATTAAACATATTACAGCGCGTGGCTACGCACACATGTTACAAAATTTCGCATATATTGTTTTATTTGTTTTCACATTTCGGGCCAGAAATATAATTTTTCTATTTGCTTAATATTTTCTGAATGATTTCGAAGAGCTCTATTATGGGTTGGTTTTATTATTACAGATTGATCTTTCATAGAATCCATTAGGAGAAGTTTTGTATAAATAAATTTATTTTGAAATGTCCCCCTCAAAGGTCGCTGTATCTCATGCAAATCTTCCACTATACAAAATTGCTGTTATCAAATTTGGTTCAGTGAATTCTTTTAAAATGGTTAATCAATTTTCCACTATATCATACTCTATTAAAGGTCTTATATTTCCAAAGTTTCGATTATCTCATGGATCGTAAAGCTGTTTTTGCACAATATCATTGGTTGTTTAAGCTGGTTTACAGGTTTTCATCTTGTATTTGAATGCTTTCACTAGTTTGTGCTGAATGTTGTAATTCCTCGGTCTGGGAATCATTGGAAATCATATAACGCAACGCGACACTGCGTGTACAACAATATTAGCTTTTCCAGGTTTATATATGAATTTCGGGGCAAATTCTTCTATAAATGCGTGCCATCTTTTCAATTTTGGATGAGGGTTACGGGTTGACAATGCAAACGTCAATACACCATATACATAGGTATTTAATTACGAAGGTTTCTTAACCCTAGAACACACACCCAGAAAATACCCCGGGACACGTTTGTACCCGGGACCTTATTTTGCAGTTTTTTTTAATGCTTATTCAACCGATTTCTATGATTTTTTTTTTTTGAAACGTATATTTTAATATATATGTAACAAGTATTTTGTCTTTTGTTTCATTCGATTATTCCTACTGGTTCCAGCGATATGGGCAAATAAAGTCAGGACATGCAACAGTGGATTTTTTTTTGTTGTTGTCCTGATAAATGCAAAACAAAATAATATAATTTATAATAATATATTTGTAGAGTAATAACGAATACACATTTTGGTTTTTATTTCATTGAAATATTCTACCTGGGTCAAAAGATATGTGCAAAAAGGTCGCGCAAGGTATGGGTACGTAGGTAGCAAATACACTGGTATAACTGGTTTTTGTATTTTATATGCAGCTGCAAGGGTTTTTTCACACGAGGTGTTGTTATAAATGCTGCCTGTTGATATTTTCATTATTGTTTTGGTGCTCAAAAGTGTAAGAAGTGAAAATAAATGTAACTGAAACTATAAATAACTGGATACGAAATGACTTCAAGAAGAAACCAATATTTATCAAGTGCAGCATATAGAGTAAACAAATGTAAAATAAGCAACAATGTAAACATATACTAAATTTTTTTATTATGCAGGCTAACTGAGGATCAGCGAGAATCATATATACAATCTTTATTTGATGAAATTTGTGACGATGACGCTCCCTATGACTGTGACTCAGAAGATGAAGAGAAATTCAAATCAATGACATTGAAATTGCTGATGACGATGCTGAAGTACCTGATTATGCGGACTATGAGGATGATGAAGAAGAAGCAGTAGAAGAAAATAATGAATTACCTGCTAGTGCCGAAAAATTTGTTGCACGTGATGGTACTGAGTGGATGAAAGAACCAAATGTAAGTCGTCAAGTACTCAGACAAAATATTATAAGAGAACGTTCTGGACCAGCTAGATGCACTGAAATGTTGTCAATATAGCAAACATTCAAATATTTCATGAACGTTGAAATGGCTGATATAATTATGCGTCACACAAATAAGTTAGCAAAAGAAACTTATAATGCTTACAACAATGCGCATCCAAACACAACTCCTAAGTCATAGACGCCTGTGTCAATAACAGAGCTGTATGCCTTTTTTGGCATACTTATTATGACTGGTGCGAACCATAGCAATGGAGAATATGTTCGAGATTTATGGAGCGTCAAAAACTATCCTTTATATCGCACCACAATGGGTGTCAACCGTTTCTGTTCGATATTGCGGTTCCTAAGATTTGACGATACAAAACACTCGTGCAACACGCTTACTAACTGATAAAGCAGCACCGATCAGTGAGTTGTGGACGATGATGAACAATAATCTTGCTGCACATTATAAGCCCAGCTTATGCTTGACGATTGATGAACAATTATTTCCTTACCGTGGACGCACACGGCTTACGCAGTACATACTGTCAAAACCTGCTTAATATAGTGTCAAGGTTTGGTGGATTTGCGATGCCATAAATGCATATCCACTGCATGCACAAATATATACTGGCCAAGCAGAAACTGGTAGGGAAACGAATCAAGGCGAACGAGTGGTGAAGGAGTTGTCTGCCAAATACCAAGGAAGTGGCCGAAACATTACAATGGACAATTTGTTTACGACCTTGCCACTTGCAGAACGACTTCTCACCTGGAAACTCACGATCGTTGAAACTTTGCGCAAAAACAAATCATATATTCCTCAAGAAATGAAGCAGAACAAAAACAGGGCAATTGGTTCAACGACATTTGGCTTCAAAAATAATGTGACAATGTGCTCTTATGTTCCCAAAAAAAATAAAGCAGTAATTTTGCTTTCGACCATGCATAATGATGCTGAAATAGCTGACAGTGGGAAATAATTGAATATTATAATCGTACCAAAGGTGGTGTTGATCGAATGGACCAAATTTTTGCGGAATATCCAACACAAAGACATACAAAACAATGGCCACTAGCGATGTTCTTCAACATGATAGACATTACAGCTCTTGCAGCCTACATTGTCTACGATTTGAATAACTCTATGTTGTCTTGGAGAACAAACAACAAGCGTAAGCAGATCCTGCGCAGCTTGGCTGAAGCATTGTGTATGCCCATTATTGAAGCCAGAGCCATAAATCGTCAAGTGACACGAAATTTTTCGACTAAAATTGCTATTGAAGCATATTTCAACCGACCGGTGGAATCAACGGTGTCAGCAGCAGCATCAACATCTGCCGCAGCGCGCACGCCAAAACCTGTGTCCGGATCTTGCTATTTATATTACGCACAAGAGCAAAAACGCCGTAGAAAAACCAGAAAGCTGTGCGCCAAATGTAAGAAGCCAATGTGTCTTGAACATTCGGTCACATCAACAAATTGCTCTATTTGCCATGGTTTTCCTTAGATATAAGATGCATTTTTATAATAAAAGTCAATAATATAATGTGTGAAATGAATACTTTAAATTTTTCAAATAAAAAATAATATAAAAAATGTTTTTTTTTATTATTATGAGGATTTTTACTATTGGGGTACAAATGTATCCCGGGTGTGTGTTTACGTATATAATGTGTTTGGAAGGCTGTAGCTCCTGAACCAATGGTCCGATCTGGTTCAAATTTTGAATTTGAACTCAAAACTAAATAATCTTCCTAGATCTGAAACGGTATAGAGGTATATCGGTTCAAAAGTTACAACACTTCAAAGTTTAAAGTGGATACATTTGTACCCGGGTGCGTGTTCTAGGGTTAATACCCGTACAACAGCATATATTTTTTTTTATTTGTGGCATAATTTTTTTCTGTTTTATTGGAAGTTTTTGAAATGAAAGTTAATAGTTCACCTTCTTGTGAAAACACAGCGCCTATTGCAACATAAGATGCGTCTGTGGTTAATACAAATGTCTTTGAGTAGTTTGGTTGCGTCAATTCTATTTCCGACGCCAAATGTTTCTTTAATTTATTAAATGCCATTTTGATCTATATTTATTTAAAATTTTCTTTACATGTTTTTTTTCAACTTTAGCATTTTTCGGGGACAAATATCCCGTCAGAGGTTTTGCGATTGTGGCCTAATTTTTCAGTTGACATAATATCCAGTAATTCCCAAAATTTCTTCTATTCCTCGCAAATTTTTATTACCAAAAAATCGTTATTTTTTATTAGAAGTTGATGAAATCCTGATTTTTGATCGATGCTTGGAAAATATTTTGCTTTACCTAAATTAATCAGGATTATATTAACTCATTGCTCATTGATTTTTTTTGTAATCGATTACCAGTTTAAGTTTTGGTGAACCATCATATATAGCCATTTTTAGTACTACCCATATTGGTGAATTCATTTTTTCCTCATTAATAAACGAATTTACAGATAAGGGATATGGATATTGTCTGCTCTATATCGGATATTCACTTTTCATTATTATTTCTGATTTTATATTTGTCATGAATGGGAAACTTATATTAATGCCTGAATGCGTTTGGGCAATTGTGTCTTTTATATGAGATATGCTCATCCTGATTATTTTTTTCAAAACTTCGCAGTTTTTTACCGAATAAAAATAGTTAGTGTTTGACATATCCGAGCCTTTTTCGCTCATTACGGAGTAGTCTTTATTCATATTTCCAATAAAATCATTGGTTGATGTTTCAGGATCTTTTTGTCTTTGAGATAAAACATATTTTTTAATATAATGTATCGCCGAAATTCTCTGTTGGCTGCATAGAAAAGTTATATTCCTTAATTCTTTTAATATATTTTTTATTTTTGTCGTCATTACTTTCGGGTTGATTTTTTTAATCTTCCTGTTCCTTTGTTTTAATTTCCTTTATTTTTCCATTGACCCGATTTGTGGAAACTTTTTGTTCCTTTTTTTTATTTTTTATGTATTTTCTTTGTTTCGGTTCGTGGAAACTTTATGTTCTTTATTATTACTATTTTTATTTTTGTTATTATTTCCTTTGGCTTTATTTTTGGAAACGTTATGTTCCTTTTTGTTATTAATTTGATCTTTGCCTTTATTTCTTTTGGAAACTTTGTTCCTTATTATTATCATTGTGATTTTTTATATGAATATTCATATCCATTTTTTTGGAAATTTTTTGGATACCACTGTGTACCACATAACAAATTTTCCGATTGGGCAAATCGATGTGTGCAATACTTATCAATATTTTTAAGGAAATCATACCCTAGGAGAAGAACAGATTCTAAGTCTTCTAATTCGTAGAAGATCTGCCTAATCCCAAACAAGGTTATTATATCGTAATGTGTAATGGAATAGCTATTATTATCATAAACTTCTGCCTTGATATAACAGGAGGTTGCTCCCGTATCGAGAAGAGATGAACATTTGCTCTCGTTTGTATTGGTTTCATATTTCGACTAAAATTTTTGTTACCTTTTTGTCCCTTTACATTTAAATCTCTGTTATACACTCTAGATACAGAGAGATCTATATCCATAGGTGTCGGTGTGGGAAAATTATATCGTATGTTGTTATTTGAGGCGTTGTTCCATTGAGGAAATTTTAAATTATTATTTGTATATATTAGCTTTGATTTATTTTTATCATCCGCGAAATTTAATGCAAACCGAGCTTATTGTTATTTGATTCTAATTTCTAAGCTTTTACTAAAGCATCAGGTAAATCTTGGCTTAGAGAAAATAGTATGTGCCTTAATGGAGTATTTAATCCTGTTACAAAAATTCGTAGGGCATGGTCCCTATTCTATTTATTTAATTCTTTTGTAATATCCACGTTGTTTCCATGTGTAATAATTGTTTTGTTTATTAAAAAAATATTATACAACCAACACACTGCCTTAGGATGCTTAGTTCCTGCTCTATTATATGAATTCATCCAGTAAATTCAGGTAAAGATTTAACAACGTCTAATGACTATGGGCATACTATATTGTATTCTATTGTTTGTGTTTGAAAATCGGTAGCACTACTAGTGTTCACCAGGGTTTTCATTTACTATTTCGTAGCAGCAAAATTTCTAGAATTATTGCTGTGCTATAGCCACCGATCCCACTTTGACGGGAGCCATAGCGGAACAATATAGAAGTATGTGCTCTGCTCTGCTCAGAGTTTTGTTAGGTAGAAAACTATAGCATGCTACACATGCGAGAGCTGTAGCACATTAAATTTTTAATTAGCTCTGTTCTCATAACGCTCCCAAATTTTTGCTACCGCTACGCCAGAGCAGAGCACATCACTTAATTTTTGGCTATTGCTACAGCTAAGTTTTTTACCTAACAAAACTCCGAGCAGAGCAAAGCACATACTTTTACATTGTTCTGCTATGGCTCTGCTACGGCTCCCGCCAAAGTGAGAGCGGTAGCAATAGCAAAATGAAATGCTGCGGGAGTAGCGTAGCTTTTCAAACGCTGGTGTTTACTACCATTTGTGAGCGTAATTATTCCACTTCCCCACGTAAAGCTACATATATTTACTGTCTGCAAAAAGGCAAGTTATTAATAGCAGAAACAACGAATTCCGCTCCTCCCTTCCTTAGTTACCGCCATTCTTTTTTGTTTTCTTTTGAAGAATGTTACCATTGCTCAATACGCATATATTGTGTTTTACACATCTAAGTTTTCAAGTACAATTTTTCATAATATAAAATACCAAACTGAAATCAAACTATTAAAAATAGTTAATATATGTATAAATAATAGCATTCGACTCTGATTTTGAGTTAGTTTAAGAAAATTTCAAACATATTAAAGACAATTTTTATAATTACTACAGTATATGTGATAGAGAAATCAGCTGATTCGAGATTTTTCTACGAGATTTTTCTACGAGAAAAATCCAAATCATGGGAAATTCTACGGTATCGTACAGTAAAGCGGGCGGTGGAAGCGGTTATTTAGATTGCGCTCTCATAAGATAGGATAGGGCTGCGGGTTTACGATGTTCGCTGTTTCAGCTATAAATCTGCAGTCAACCGTTAGCCATAGTCTGATATTTTCGCGTTTCTGTTGTTTTTTATAAGGGCGTTATTTTCACCCAACTGCTAAGATTTGAGATAAATTATTTTATTTATTTTTTATTTCGTGATGCCTTCCTTCTGGAGGGTCTGTAGTTCACTTCAAAATTGAGCTTGAATTATAGAATTTTTATTTTAATTTATTGGCTGTACAAGCCTTAATTTATGTATTACCATCTTTTTGATGAATTATTTTCATTTTATCTCTTCTGGAAAGAATGATTTTTTATTGTGGAGGGTTTGAAGTTCAGTACCGCAGAATTAAGCTTTTATTATAAACCGGAGGGTCCCCCTTGCGGTGGTGAATCGCGGCTTTATTGTTATATGACCAGCCATATATACCAGCCTTTAATTATTGTCCCTATTTTCATAGCCTTCAGCTGTTGCTTTTTTGTTTTTCCCTATATTTTTGGAACATGTTTTTGGGATCTCAAAGATATAATTTTGTTACAGTTACATTTGAGTTTCAGTGCGGAGGCTGCCCTTAACTTGCACGCATGCGTAGTATATGGGTTAAACTGATTATTGCTTCTGAACTAGGCAGTGTTTTTAGGACGAATCCGGCAGATATATTTAATGTCACAACATAAAATGACATTGACATTTTTGTCGTGAAGGCATTGCGGCTACTTTGTGAAGGACGCAAATGCATTTATAACAATCCAAACGCGACATCTGACATAAAAAATAGTGGAATAACGGCAATGCTGATAAAAAAGTCTAGTATAATATGAGATAAACAGAAATATTTTCGAAGCATTGCACAGAGCAGTGCAATATTTAAACGGAAACGATGAAGTCTATGCGTACAATTTTAAATTAATATTGGGAATAGTAGAATTGAATTGCAACCAAATTCGCAATGTAATTGATTAAAACTGGTTAGCAATCATTCGATGAATATTATACCACGTGCATCCCAAAAGACTGTTGCCATAACGTTGCCGGCTAACTTTATTGGATTTCCAGGCTATTGGACCGGTTCATAATATGCAGTCAACTAGGCTGACTGTAGATTGGACTCGGTGGATTTCCCTGGTGCACAGCCCAAGTTCAACAGTATTTCTCCAGCAAAAAACAATGCTTTATTAACACACAAAATGTTTTTGATTTGTTTTATTGTACACTAATACAAGTTGCTTTACCTTCTCATTAACTAATAGTTATAATCTAACTGATAGAAATAAAATAGAGGGTATTAGTACCTATGAATCAGCCACAGTAAAGCGTAACGGGTCCTCTAGTACTATATATATAACTCATACATTGATCGACAAATTCGGCGCAAGGTTTGTTAGAAAAACGAAAATCATTTATGCTGTTCACGGTAAGGTGGTTATCGGGTTATGTGATTATTAGATTAAAAACAATCTCTATGCTCCGTGAACACCCTATGTTGTGTGGTTATTTGCTTATTTTTACGCAAACAGCTGTTCATTGTTTACAATTCTAGTTCAATGAAATTCCTACTTATAAAATGCCTAAACAAAGTTCAAAAAGCAAAATATTCGAAAATAAAATGAGTTCTTCTATTCAAGAAATAGACTTTATTGAACTCTGAATATGAAACTCTGAAAGACAAGTTAAATTCAACAAAGTACAATATCATGTTAGAATCGAAAATTGTTTCGGGATTCTTAAAGAAAAGTTTTGTAGTTTGAAATAAATGCGGGTACAGATAAAAGACCAAGAGAGTAAAAAATTTGTTAATAAGTGGGTACTTGCTGCTGCACAACATACTCTTGAAAGGGCGAGATTTATTGGTTATTATATTATATTCTTATTCTTATTATTATTATATTTATATTTCATTTCTTTTACTAATTTTCTCATTCTTTCATTATGCTCCAACTCCATTTTTTTGAGTTGGAAATTTGCTGATTGTAAACAAAAAACAGCTGTTAATAGCTTTTAGAGTTTCCAATATGAAAATCTAAATGGAAATGCCATTCGCTTAGTTTTATTTATTTTTTGTGCTGCCATTTAGCTAAATTCCGACTTTCTAACACTGGAAATAAGCAAACAACCATATAATCTGTAAACAAGGGCCTGGATTGTTCAAAGTTGGTTATTTTGTCATACCGCATTTTGTTGTTGTTTACTTAATCACATAACCCGATATCCACCTTAACGTGAACAGCCTAATTATAAATAGTATATAGGAGATGGCGTAGTATCGACCCGATTAATTATTTTCATGCCAGATACTAAAAAACGTTCCTTGGGTTTCATTAAGGTACCCCACAAACAATCACCAATCATATGGAGCAAAGTTAGCTGGATGTTCGAAAGTCTTTAAATTCGGTATATGGAGCGGAAGAGATTTTGATATACAGGATAACTATTATCAGGAATGAGTTCTCACTGAATTTCTGTCGCATATGTCATACACTGACAAATATTTTCGGTCAAAAGACAACTATAGTTATGGGGGTTCACATATTCGGTACGTATGGCATAGTAAGTTTTTGGTTGGATTTGATCAATTCTTGGTCATAAGGAGGCATTAAATTATAACATGAGAACTGCACCGCGGCCTTAGGTCTATTGTGCCCTCTCATAAATCACAAAGACTCACATAGCTCCAACATATTGATAAAGTCCAATCCAAGGGTCTTAAAGGTGGCATGCTTTAAAGAAATTATTAGTGCAAAATTTTATTCGGTTTTATTAATTAATTTTTGATTTCTGTACTGGAAAGTGAAAGAATCAAATGGAATTTAAAATTTTGTTATGTGGGAAGTAGGCGGGGTTGTATTTCGATTTTGTTCATTTTCGCACTGTTACATAATAATATAAAATGAATGTCACGTACTAAATTTGTTCGAAATCGGTTGGTCGGGTCCCGAGATATGTTTCCCAAAAAGTCAAACTTTCAGGCCGGCTACCATAAAGACTTCTCATATCATCTTATGTAAAGAAAAACACTTCTTTTTAATCCGTACTGTGAGAGTTCACGTTTGAAATTCTTTATTTAAATTTGTTTCGTCAATACATTCCTAATTCTAATCTCTTAACTAGGTACATACATATGTATATGTGTGTATGCTTGGTGCACATACACATGTGTAAATACCCTGCCGGCAACTCAGCTAACTTTTAATGCACTTTAATCTAACTATTTCGCAACTAGAGGCGATTGATAATTGGACTATTTTCATGGAGCCAACTGACTATTTTAATATTGCGATGTCCTAGGCAGTAGTCAATTATCCGACTCTGCATGAATTTTCAACTAACTTAAAGTTAGCTACTTAGTAGTTGGCTATATATTAGCTATTAGCTATTTATTTAAGTTAACTACAAGTTGGTTACTTTGCAGTTAGTTAAAAATTAGTTATTTAGTAGTGAGCTATCAGTTGACTTTTTTTAAATTAGCTACAAATCAATTACACAAGTTAAAAAAAGGCCGAAAAATAAAGTATTAATTTTCTGTTTTATTCTTCTTATTTTTAATATATTCTGCCGGAAATGCCGTTTTTTAATAATTTTTAAGGTATTCCTTATCTCCTTTTCGTTGTCTTCAAAACCAAGCGAACGACAAGCATCTGTTTAAAATATAATATTTAAAATAAATTTGAGCTATGTTATTCGAAATATGTATGCATATATGCTTTCAATATGGGTTACCCATAAAAGTTTTTTAAAAAGCTTTGAAATCTTTCAAACGCTTCTTGCCGTGGACTCCATCCAAATTGACTTCTATACACACACTTTGGGAAATAACATCTGTCAATGTTTTCGCCGGGCATCCTTTTAACAAAGCCTTCATCCTGTTAACCTGTTAAGTAAGTTATAAAAACTTTTAGTGTAGTAATGCATTTTAGCAAAGTATTAAATTCATCGAACACGATTTTTAAGACTTGCGTAGAGGTCACGAATGTCCTCACTAATAATAGTGTTGGAGTCGTGTAAGTGAACCAAGGCATGTAAAAATTTTTCTTAGAAAGTACACTACAATCGTAATTTCTTATATTAAAATTCCTACAGATCAGAGGTATTTTATGGCATCGCTTTGACTTTAAACGCATATTTCTCAGAATTGTTCACTCTACAAAAGTGCCCAGAGCAACAAAATCGAAACTCACGTCGGTGAGTTAGTACGGGGCTTTAAACCTGACTTTTTCATGAAATTCGCATTTTTTTTGTATATATCTCGTAAATGACCTTATAGATAGTATGTACAGAAAAACAGTCTTCAAATTTCTTCTGTACCGTCAGAGTTTACGTTTAACTCTGATTTTCTTCTTAATTAAAATGTCTTTCCTCGATACATTTCTTAATTCTATTCTCTTAACTATGTACATGTACTATGTTCTTCTTAATTGGCGTAGACACCGCTTACGCGATTATAGCCGAGTTAACAACCGCGCGCCAGTCGTTTCTTCTTTTCACTACGTGGCGCCAATTGGATATTCCGAGCGAAGCCAGGTCCTTCTCCACTTGGTCCTTCCAACGGAGTGGAGGTATTCCTCTTCCTCTGCTTCCCGCGGCGGTTACTGCGTCGAATACTTTCAGAGCTGGAGTGTTTTCATCCATCCGGACAACATGACCTAGCCAGCGTATCCACTGTCTTTTAATCCGCTGAACTATGTCAATGTCGTTGTATATCTCGTACAGCTCATCGTTCCAAGAATGCGCTATTCGCCGTGGCCAACGCGCAAAGGACTATAAATCTTTCCCAGAATTTTTCTCTCGCAACGTCAACTCATCCGTTGTTGACATCGTCCAAGCCTGTGCACCATATAGCAGGACCGGAATTATGAGTGACTTATAGAGTTTGGTTTTTGCGTTGGATTTCTAGGCTGACATTGTTGGTGGCCTTAATGCTGGTTCCTAAACAGACGAAATTATCTACAACTTCAAAGTTATGACTGTCAACAGTGACGTGAGAGCCAAGTCGCAAGTGCGACGACTGTTTGTTTGATGACAGGAGATATTTCGTCTTGCCCTCGTTCTCTGACAGACCCATTTGCGTTGCTTTCTTGTTAAGTCTGGAAAAAGCAGAACCAACGGCGCGGGTGTTGAGGCCGATGATGTCAATATCATCGGCAGACCCCAGCCGCTGTACACTCCTATAAAAGGTTGTACCTGCTTTACTAAGATCTGCAGCTCGAACTATTTTCTCCAGCAGCAGATTGAAAAAGTCGCACGATAGGGAGACGCCTTGTCTGAAACCTCGTTTGGTATCGAACGGCTCGGAGAGGTTCTTCCCGATCCTGACGGAGCTTTTGGTGCCGCTCAACGTCAGTTTACACAGCCGTATCAATTTTGCGGGGATACCAAATTCAAACATCGCGGCATAAAGGCAGCTCCTTTTCGTGCTGTCGAAAGCAGCTTTGAAATCGACAAAGAGGTGGTGTGTGTCGATTCTCCTTTCACGGGTCTTTTCCAAGATTTGGCGCATGGTGAATATCTGGTCGGTTGTTGATTTGCCAGGTCTAAAGCCACACTGATAAGGTCCAATCAGTTCGTTGACACTGGGCTTTAATCTTTCACACAATACGCTTGATAGAACCTTGTACGCGATGTTGAAGAGGCTAATCCCACGGTAGTTGGCGCAGATTGTGGGGTCTCCTTTTTTATGGATTGGGCATAGCACACTTATATGCCAATCAATGGGCATGCTTTGTCTGACCATATTTTGAAAAGAAGCTGATGCATGCTCCTTATCAGTTCTTCGCCGCCGTGTTTGAATAGCTCGTCCGGCAATCCATCGGCCCCTGCCGCTTTGTTGTTCTTCAGGCGGGTAACTGCTATTCGAACTTCTTCATGGTCGGGTAATGGAACGTCTGCTCCATCGTCATCGATTGGGGAATCGGGTTCGCTTTCTCCCGGTGTTGACATTTCACTGCCATTCAGCAGGCTGGAGAAGTGTTCCCTCCATAATTTAAGTATGCTCTGGGCATCGGTAACTAGATCACCTTTGGGGGCTCTACAAGAGTATGCTCCGGTCTTGAAACCTTCTGTAAGCCGCCGCATTTTTTCGTAGAATTTTTGAGCCTTACCCTTGTCGGCCAGCTTATCAAGCTCTTCGTACTCACGCACGTGTTGTGGACGATCGTAACGTTGCGAGTTAGGTAGCCTGTTTTCTCTCCGCTGCGACACGGCACTCCTCGTCGTACCAGCTGTTCCTTTGCACTTTCCGAAAACCAATGGTTTCGGTTGCAGCTGTACGTAAGGAGTTTGAAATGCCGTCCCACAGTTCCCTTATACCGAGTTGTTTACGAGTGCTTTCAGAGAGCAGGAGTGCAAGACAAGTAGAAAATCGTTCGGCTGACTGTTGTGATTGCAGCTTCTCGACGTCGAACCTTCCTTGTGTTTGTTGGCGTACGTTTGTTGCTGCACAGAGGCGGGTGCGAATCTTGGCTGCAACAAGATAGTGGTCCGAGTCGATGTTAGGACCTCGGAGCGCACGCACATCTAAAAGACTGGAGACGTGTCTTCCGTCTATCACAACATGATCAATCTGGTTGGTAGTTTTTCGATCCGGAGAAGCCAGGTAGCTTGATGAATCTTTTTATGCTGGAATCTAGTACTACAGATAACCATATTTCGGGCACCGGCGAAGTCGATCAGCCTCAACCCAGTGCCAAAGATACCGTCTTTGCCCACCCTGGCGTTGAAATCGCCAATCACGAGTTTGACATCGTGGCGGGGGCATCTCTCGTAAGTGCCCTCCAAGCACTCATAAAAGGCATCTTTTATCACATCGTCCTTCTCTTCCGTCGGGGCGTGGGCGCAAATCAGCGATATGTTGAAGAACCTCACTTCGATGCGGATTGTGGCTAGACGTTCATTCACCGCAGTGAATGATAGTACTCGGCGACGGAGTCTCTCTCCCACCACCAGTCCCACACCAAACTTCCACTCCTTTATATGGCCACTGTAGTAAATGTCACAAGGACCTACTTGTTTCTGTCCTTGTCCAGTCCATCGCATTTCTTGGACGGCGGTGATGTCAGCCTTTATTTTCACGAGGACATCAACCAGCTGGGCAGCGGCACCTTCCCAATTAAGGGACCGAACATTCCAGGTGCATGCCCTCAAATCGGAGTGCTTATTTCGCTTCCAGGCTTCGGGGGTTCCTCGAGGCTTCTTGTTCCGTTTCATTGGGGTGTTCTTTTACGTGGCGGGTCCAAAACCCAACACACAATCCTATGCAGGGGAACGGATGTTCTTAGGCTACCCAGAGGATACTTGGTCAAAGACCGTAAGCCGTGAGCTGCTTGAGTCATATGTAAAAGAATCCTTTCTGGCCACTTCCAAGTGAATGGCGATCAGAGAACTTTCCTCACTTGCGTGAACTTCTACACATGACTCCATATGTGTTTATGTTTAGTGTACATATACATATATGTGTAAATTAGTATTTTTTTTTTTTATTGCACACTTCAGATACCAATGCATTAATATTTTACAACTGTTTAAAATCAATGTGTGACTGCGTCTAACGCATTTATACACCTACGTACACACCATAGATATTCTGTTTTCAGGTGCTGTTTTTGTGTGCATTAGTATTTGGAGTATGTATGTTTGCATTAGTTTTATGTATATATTAATTTATGAGATTTATTCAATAGGCAATGATTTTTTTAAATTAATTTCCACCTATCTAATGAATCTATATGTGCATCATTAATTGCCTCAGGGCAATCTATTATTGGACATCCTCTTAAAAAATGACCAGGTGTTAAAATGTCTAGATCGCTTTCACTACCTATTGCACATAGAGGTCGTAAATTTAGCACTACTTCAATCTGTGATAGCAAAGTAATCATTTCTTGAAATGTCAATTTATTTTCGCCTATCACTTTTTTTAAATGATATTTCACCGACTTCACTCCTGCCTCCCAAATTCCTCCGAAGTGAGGACCTGTCGAGAACCCGAAATGCCATTGAATTTTATCTGCTTCTAATATGAGAGCTAAGGTTGAATTATTTTTGATTACCATTTTAAAATCTCGGTATAATCTTCTACAAGCCATTGTCCGAGTATATACATATGTACGTTGATGTTTACCTCTTCTAGCAAATAATCTTTTCAAAGCAGCTAGGAACGCTTGGGTTGTTAAATCACTTACTGCTTCCAAATCAATAGCTTTTGTTGTCATACAAACAAATACAGCTATATATCCCTTAAATGTTTTTTGTCCTCTTCCTTTTGAACATTTCATATAAATCGGTCCTGCATAGTCTATACCAACGTGTGTAAATGGAATTGACATAGATACTCGGAATTGTGGAAGATTTCCAATTAATTGTTTCGTTACTTCTTTGCGTTAATGTATGCATCGACTACAAGATCGAATTGTCTTTTTCATGAAATTCTTTAATTCATCAATTTGGTAATTCCTTCTAATCATTGATTCCATTAACTTGTTTCCTCCATGCAAATTTGAATGAATTTTATGAACATTTTCAATTATTAATGATGACAAATGTGACCTTTTTAATATTATTGGGTGCTTTTGATTAAATTGAAGATTTGCGTTACCCAATCTACCTCCTACCCGAAGGATTCCCTTAATATCCAAAATTGGATTTAAGCTTGCAATGCTACTTTTATGACACATATCTTTAGCTTCTTTCATTTCTGAGTTTACTAAGTATTCAGGGCATTTTCCCTCATTCTTTTTATAAATCGCAAAATATAAGATACTATCTTTATTAGTTTGCTTAAACTGTAGTATTTTAGTATTACCTTATCCAAGAAATGTAATTCCTTTGAGGTTGTCATATACGTTGCATCGATTTGAATAATCTTCATTGGCCAATGATGTTCCACTTCTCGCAACCATTTTGGACCTTTCCACCATAGATCGTGTTCTATGTATTAGTTTATTCGGCAGTACCCCTCTGGATGCTACATCAGCTGGATTGTCCTTTGTTCCAAGGTGTTGCCATTTCGCATTGGAAGCAAGTAATTTGATTTCTTCTACTCGTGTTCTAATAAATTTGTCTTTACTTTGGCAATTATTTATCCATGCTAACGTTATGGTTGAATCGCTCCAAGCAAATATTTTCATTTCTCTGTTAATGACTGTTTTATCCATTACAGCAATTTAGCAAGTAGGTGAGCCGCGCATAGTTCCAGTTCTGGTAACGTTTTCTTATTTTTAATTGGATTCACTTTAGTTTTACCAGCAACAATTGTTGCTAATCCAACTTTAGCATATATAACTGCTGCATAAGCTTTCTCTGAAGCATCTGCGAATCCATGTAGCTCAAATTTAAAGTTGTTTTTAGTTTTAAACCATCTAGGAATTTTTATTTGTTTTATCTCTGGCATATGCTGCATAAACTCTTGCCATTCTTTTGTTAAATTCTCGTCAAGTAATTCGTCCCAGTTGAGTTTCATAGATATTGCCAAAGTCTCCATTTGATTATACTCTCAAATATATCTTTTTGAAGTCTCGGACCTATGAAAAGGATGTCGTTTAAACTACTTCCGTTTGTAGTATTTGTAGACGCATCGAAAACTACTCGTAGTTTAGTCGTTCTACTGTATTTTCAGCATCTATTTTCACTTAATGTTTCCATGTGGCTCATTTCTGAATATTCTTTCATAAATTACACATATCGTTGTTTTAATATTTGCGAACCTTTTCTCAAGATTAAGAAACCTCGCCATAGCTTGTTTGTGAGAATCGCTTAATTCTTTTTCTTGTTTAAAAGGTAAATTGACGACAAATCGATTATTTTCATCTCTCACTGTTGGTTTTTCAAAAAATTTTAGGCATTCATCGTCGTCGCTGTATCTGCTGGAGTTGTGGTGTCTTTTATTTCCCAAAACTTCTCCAATGTTGATTTTAATGTTGATTTTAAATTTGGACACTCCTACTGTGGTATTTCCTAAACCTTGTAGTTCAGTTACTGCTCTTCTTCTTGGTAAATGAAGTATTTGGGCTACTTGTTCGGAAATAGTAGTCTTTTGGGATCCTTGATCGATTAGAGCTCGCAATGTCACATACTCTCCATTTGCTGCCTTCACCCTTATCTGTGCTGTTGCTAGGAATATAGTCGTTTCGAATGTTTCGTCATCATTGTGGAAGATATTTTTGTGATATTTTCTTCACTTCCTCCTTTTCTTTTTTGGAACGCACTGAAGTGCAATAAATTATGATGATTTGTTTCACACTTATTGTACTTCTTCTTATTATTACATTTGTCTTCATATACGTGATCAAGGCAAATGTAGCAAAGCTTGTTGTTTGTAATGAATTTTCTTCGATTCATCGTAGTCAATATCTGAAACTTTCTGCAGGAACCTTGCAGTATACATAATTTTTTTGTGCCGCTGTATAAAATGTAGGTGTTCGCTGTGGCTGCTTTTGATTATTTCATTTAGCTGGTTTTCTGTCTCGTATTGCTTCTAGAGCTTTATATCGCTGCTCCAGAAAACTGAAAACGTCATCTAGGCTTGGTATATCCCTACTTTTTTTATGTTTTGATCGTATAAACGTAGACTTACTTTGTTTAGTTTTCGAACCACTACCAGAGCTATGATGGCTTGTTCGTCATTTAAATTTAGACTTAGTCCCTTTAATGCATAAATGCATTCTTTGGTGGTATCTAACAGCTGCTACATGCTTGCTGCACTTTGTCCATTTGCTGTCGGTTGATCAAGTAGTCTGTCTATTTGTGCTGTGAATTGTAGCCTTCTATTCCCATATCTTTCCTTGAGAATTTGCCAAGCAGCTTCATAATTTGTTTCTGTTACTGGTAGATGTTCTCCACCTAATGATGTCTTCAATCGGAACATCTTTTCCATTTCAGTAAAGCGCTTTGAATCATGCACCAAACTTTTAAAAAGATCGTAGAATGACGAGCATTGTTTCATTTATCCATAAAACATCGCAATTTTAATTTCCTGCAGTTTAATATTAGAACATATTGTTTGTGCTGTATTATAATTTTTTAATTTCTCCGCTATTCTTGCGGTGATAATTTTATAATCTTGCCGAAATTCATACTTTTGTTCCTCGATAGAGTCTTCAGTTGTTTCTACTAATTTGATGTTTTGAGTTTCAAAATATGCTTCTTCAACATTCTCAAATTGTATTTCAAGCTTGATTTTGATTTGCTCGAGAGAATTCAATTCATTTTCTTGAATTTCATTAAGTGTGTTTTTGAGCTTTTTTGCTCGACGTTGATATTTTCATTCAACGCCAGAAGAAGCTTCAGGTGGTTCGACCTGAATAGTTTGTGGCATAGATTCTATTTGCCCCTTGCTGCTCACTGCTGACAGCCTTTCGGCAGTACTTTGAATTCTTAAATTCTGAATAGAATTCTCCATTGTTTGCATTACATGCTCGTAACAATTCTTCGCAATGTATTCCTCTGCTTCTTGACACTTCTTAGCCATTATTTCGTTATTATTTGCAGTAAACTTTTTCATAACAGTCTGAATATGATCTAAGTACATACATACATTCTTCATATTTGCTTCTTTATAGTTGGTTTTTGTATATATATAAATATTCATATATGTATTTTTTTTTTGGCACTGTTTTTGTTGTTATACCCACAAGGACGCTTTTTAACTTTCTTTTTTAACTTTACGAAAAGTTATTTTTATATATATAGCCTCAACAGCCGGAATAGCAAGGCTTACATTTATTTTTATTTGGTTAAGTAATGCTCTTTTCCTTTCGAGAGGCTTCTAGTACTTGCAATTGCTCGATTCTTTTACAAAAAGAGGATCGAAGGACCAAAATGTATAGAAAAACACTTCTTTTTAATCCGTGCTGTGAGAGTTCACGTTTGATTCTGAAATTCTTTATTTAAATTTGTTTCGTCAATACATTTCTTAATTCTAATCTCTTAACTAGGTACATACATATGTATACATATAATATGTGTGTATGCTTAGTGTACATACACATATGCAAATATGTATTTTATTTTTATTGAATTCTTCAGATACCAACGCATTGATATTTTGCATCTAACGCACTTATACACATACGTACATACGTTTGATACTTTCTTATCTGTTGCTTGTGTGCATTAATATTTGGAGTATGTATGTTTTGTATAATAATATTAATATTATATATACTCTAATTTATGAGTTTTATTTTATATGCAATGATTTTCACATTTTTAATTGTAAGTCTCATACAGTATTACAATTTTGTTGTTTAACATTGCACTTGATATTTAGTGGACTGTATATGAGGTATTCCATACCAAATCGACCACTTTTGAACCCGACCCCTTTAGATTTTGCTGAAACTTATCCACCCTTTCCTACCCTTTGAAAAACATTTTTGAGAACTTTTTCAAAAGTTTTAATCCAACTTCAAAAAAGTTATGAATTTTCCTATTTTTTTTGCTAAAAAATGGCTTTTTTATTTTCAAACAGCCATAACTTTTGTAGAAATTGACTTTTGGGGACCTTTTGTATTAAATTTTTGTTTTTGAATGAACTTTTCGAAAAAATACACGAAAATAACACGATCATCTATATAAAATAATCGGTTTTTTTAAGTAAAATCGTAATTTTTTTTTGGAAGTTTTGGATGGAGGATAGAGTCATGTGTAGAAGTTCACGCCAGTGAGGAAAGTTCTCTGATCGCCATTCACTTGGGAGTGGCCAGAAACGATTCTTTTACATATGACTCAAGCAGCTCACGACTTCCGGTCTTTGACCAAGTATCCTTTGGGTAGCCATCCGTTTGAAGGCGAGCTAAAGGTAGAAGACGAAATATTTCCTACTTAGTGTTGTACGCTGGGTTTGGGACCCGCCACGTAAAAAACACCCCCAATGAAAGGAAACAACAAGCCTTGGATGACGATGGAGAAGACGTTCCATTGCCCGACCATGAAGAGGTTCGAATAGCAATTGCCCGCCTGAAGAATAACAAAGCGGCAGGGGCCGACGGATTGCCGGCCGAGCTATTCAAACACGGCGGCGAAGAACTGATAAGGAGCATGCATCAGCTTCTTTTCAAAATATGGTCGGACGAAAGCATGCCCATTGATTGGAATATAAGTGTGCTATGCCCAATCCTTAAAAAAGGAGACCCCAAAATCTGCGCCACCTACCGTGGGATAAGCCTCTTCAACATCGCGTACAAGGTTCTATCAAGCGTATTGTGTGAAAAATTAAAGCCCACCGTCAACAAACAGATTGGGCCTTATCAGTGCGGCTTTGTGCCGCGATGTCTGAATTTGGTGTTCCCGCAAAACTAATACGGCTGTGTAAACTGACGTTCAGCAGCACCAAAAGCTCCATCAGGATCGGAAAGGACCGCTCCGAGCCGTTCGATACCAAACGAGGTTTCAGACAAGGCGACTCCCTATCGTGCGACTCCTTTGCTTTCTCCAGACTGAACAAGGAAGCAACGCAAATGGGTCTGGCAGTGAACGAGGGCAAACGAAATATCTCGTGTCATCAAACAAACAGTTGTCGCACTCGCGACTTGGCTCTCACGTCACTGTTGACAGTCATAACTTTGAAGTTGTAGATAATTTCGTCTGTTTAGGAACCAGCATTAAGACCACCAACAATGTCAGCCTGGAAATCCAACGCAGGATTACTCGTGCCAACAGGTGCTACTTCGGACTGAGTAGGCAATTGAAAAGTAACTCTCGACGAACAAAAGCGAAACTCTATAAGTCGCTTATAATTCCCGTCCTGCTATATGGTGCAGAGGCTTGGACGATGACAACAACGGATGAGTCGACGTTACGAGTTTTCGAGGGAAAGGTTCTGGGAAAGATTTATGGTCCTTTGCGCACTGGCCACGGCGAATATCCCATTCGATGGAACGATGAGCTGTGCGAGATATACGACGACGTTGACATAGTTCAACGAATTAAAAAACAGCGGAAACGTTGGCTAGGACATGTTGTCCGGATGGATGAAAACACTCCAGCTCTGAAAGTATTCGACGCAGTACCCGCCGGGGGAAGCAGAGGAAGACCTCCAATCCGTTGGAAGGCCCAAGTGGAGAAGGACCTGGCTTCGGTTGTAATATCCAATTGGCGCCACGTAGCGAAGAGAAGAAACGACTGGCGCGCTGTTGTTGACTCGGCTATAATCGCGTAAGCGGTGTCTACGCCAGTAAAGAAGAAGAAGAATCTTAAAAGAAGTACTAAAACACTTCTCAATCCGAATTTATACAATTTCGAAAAAATCAAAAAAAAAATATCACGGAAAGGCACACAGAAACAGTATGGTAAACAAAAACCGGATATTAGAGAAATATTACTTTCATCAACGGCAAAGCTTTTAAAAAGCTACACAAAAACCAGCCAAAGTTGTGGCATAAATATATATGACCGACATCCACAGAAACCAGAGATAAAGCCGACTCCTATACCATCATATCCCACAGAAAAATTACGTACTGACATTCTCGAAATGGAAGGCGAAAATTTTATGACGTGTTTATACAAATTTTTAGAATGTGTAAGAAAATATTAAAATTAATAAAACATATTACCATTACTTATCTGTTCCAAAAGTCCTAATAATCGACTATGAAGGATCAATATATATTTGAAACCACCTCAAAAGATCGAGTTTAACGGTGCACCCGTTATACTTATATAGGGAATTCTGACCTACAAAACGAAATCGCCAGAAATCAAAAAAAATACATCAAACTGTCAGAACAGAAAACGATTAAAAGCAAAAAGTTTAGAGCCATGTTAAAAAAAGATAAACATATTAAGAATAAAACAAATCCCATTTTTAAAAAGGAGACCGTCGCTAAAAACAACAGCGTTAATATAACCAAAACAGACCAATAAAAAGGTTTGCAAATCTCATGTAAAGACCCAACGAGCTTTTTCTCTACTTGACAACTGCAATAATGAACAACTATGAGTACAAAAACCCGTTAATCACGACCAAACAAGCAAAAGGAAAAATTATGAATTGAACATACAACTTTCAGAAATATACAATTTACTAGAACAAATACGAACAAAAATGCCACCATACAAAAAAGATCAATTGGATAGGACCTGCATGGAATTGGTTAGCAGGAAATCCCGACTGGCACCAAATGCTCTCCAAAACGCAGCAACTGACAGAGAGCGACAACGAACAGAATACCTTTAACCAATACCTCATCAACCAGATACCAAAAGAATAAATCAGTATAATAAATTAAAGACAATATAGGCAAGGATAAACAACTATTTGAACAAAGATTATATTTGTATATTATATAATATATAGTGACTCACACGTCTAAGTGGATGCGTGCATTGTCAATGATGGCACCATCCAATCATAATGTAAAAATCTTAAGAATGATACATATGATACATCAAATTAAACGAAAAATCTTCTATTTTATTTTTGGAAACTTAACAATAGTAATAAATTTATTCACTGCGTAAAATTTACAGAAATAACTCGCAACATAAAAAAATTCGTTCCGCACAACTAACCGGATTTTTTTAAAAGCAAATGATTACTTTTATTTCGTAGCATATCCTTTTGCAGATAAAACTGCTTCTAGTCGCCTTGGAATAGAAGCGACAAGTTTTTGACAAAATTCGGGTTGTCTTCCAAGCCTCCAAAATATAAGTTTTGAGCCCAGCAAGCCCAGTTGCCTCTTCCTTTAGCCGATATACAACCTCAAACCATTACTGACCCACCACCGTGCTTAAGTGTTGCCCTAGTGTGTTTTGGCAAGTAAGCTTCGTTGGGACGCTGCCATATAAAACTTCAGCCATCTGATCCCTGCAAGTTTAACTTGATATCGTGTGTAAAAAAAAGCTGGAAAAAGCTGTACTAATACTGCTTTATGATTACTAAGTTAAAATTATACTATTTTCCCTTTGCCAAAACTCATCAGGACTTTTTAAATACAATTTCGCAAATTCTAGCCTTTTCTTTCTATTTTTTCGAGTATGTACACCATTCTTACAACTGCTCTACCATGTAAATCGAAGCTTCTAAGTGTGCGGCGAATTGTTTCGACTGAAACCTTCATCCCTTTTTCATTTTCCAATATGTTTCTTACATTTTCCGCTGAGGAAAAGGGATGTTTTTCAGCAATTTTGAGTATAAACTTTTCTTCGGCTTGTGTTAGCTTCTTTCCTTGACCACCTCTACTAATATTATCGATCATACTTTCCTTCTCAAACTTTTTTATAATATCGAAGACAGTTGAAGTACTCTTTTTTACAATCTCCGAAATACCTTTAATATTTTTTCCTTCTTCCCGTAACTGAATAATTAGCTTCCGAATTTCGGTACAAGTATGAGTACGCGGGGCTTCATATTGTCGTGTGGCTTACTCACAGACTTACCGGTAACTACTAATATGCAGAAAAGAATATTCAGGGTTTGTTCTAGTGAAATTCCACAACGACCAGAAGTAGGTGCTTCTTATAATTATCCGGTAAGTTGTGTGGAACGAATTTTGTATGTTGCGAGTTATTTCTCTAAATTTTATGCAGTGAATGATTTTATTACTATTTTATGATTTTATTTTATTTTTTTTTTTTTTGGAAACTTCAAATATCAATATCATCGGCATACGCAAGCAGCTGAACAGCTGTACAGCGGCTCTTATAAAAGATTGTACGTGCTCGATTAAGTTATGCAGCTCGAATTATTTTCTCCAGCAGCAGATTGAAGAAGTCGCACGATAGAGAGTCGCCTTGTCTGAAACCTCGTTTGGTATCGAACGGCTCGGAGAGGTCCTTCCCGATCATGACGGAGCTTTTGGTGTTGCACAACGTCAGTTTACGCAGCCGTATTAGTTTTGAGGGGATACTGAATTCAGACATCGCGGCATAGAGGCAGCTCCTTTTCGTACTGTCGGAAGCATCTTTGAAAATTCGATGAAGAGGTGATGTGTTTCGATTCTCCTTTCACGGATCATTTCCAAACTTCGGCGCATGGTGAATATCTGGTCTGTTGTTGATTTTCCAGGTTTAAGGCCACACTTTTAAGGTCCAATCAGTTTGTTGACGGTGGGCTTTAATCTTTCACAAAATACGCTCGATAGAACCTTGTACGCGATGTTAAGGAGGCTTATCCCATGGTAGTTGGCGCAGATTGTGAAGACCCTCTTTTTGTGGATTGGGCAGAGCACACTTAAATTCCAATCATTGAACATGCTTTCGTCCGTCCATATTTTACAAAGAAGCTGATGCATGCTCCTTATTACTTCTTCGTCGCCATGTTTGAATAGCTCGGAAGTTAATCCATCGGCTCTCGCTGCTTTGTTTTTTTCAGACGGGTAATTTCTGTTCGCACTACTTCATGGTCGGGCAATGGAATGTCTGCTCCATCGTCATCGATTGGGTAATCGGGTTCGCCTTCTGCTGGCGTTGTGCGTTCACTGCCATTCAGAAGGAATAGGAATCGGTCACTAGATCACCTTTGGGGGTTCTACAAGAATATGCCCCGGTCTTGAAACCTTCAGTTAGCCGCCGCTTCTTTTCGTAGAATTTTCGAGCATTACCCCTGTCGGTCAGCTTATCAAGCTCTTCATTCTCACGCATTTCGGCCTATCTTTTCCCGCACGTGTTGTGGTCGATCGTAACATTGCAAGGTATGCAGCCTGTTTTCTTTTCGCTGCAACACGGCACTCCTCGTCGCACCAGCTGTTCTTTTGTATTTTACTAAATCCAATGGTTTCGGTTGCAGCTGTGCTGTACGTAAGGAGTTTGAAATGCCGTCCCACAGTTCCCTTATATCGAGTTGTTGACGAGTGCTTTCGTTCTCCACGTCGAACCTTCCTTGTGTTTGTTGGCGTGCGTTTTTTGCTGCACAGAGGCGGGTGCAAATCTTGGCTGCAACAAGATAGTGGTCCGAGTCGACGTTAGGACCTTGGAGCGTACGCACATCTAAAACACTGGAGACTTGTTTTCCGTCTATCACGACATAATCGATCTTTTTGGTGGTTTTTCGGTCCGGAGACAGTCAGGTAGCTTGATGAATCTTCTTATGCTGAAATCTAGTAGTACAGATAACCATATTTCGGGCCCCCGTGAAGTCGATCAGCCTCAACCCACTTGGGGATGTTTCCTCGTGGAGGCTGAATTTACCGACTGTCGTGCCAAATATACCTTCTTTGCCCAAGCTCGCGTTTTTTTTCTGCTCCAAGCGCTTATAGAAGGCATCTTTGGTCACATCGACATTCTCTTCCCTCGGGGCGTGGGCGCAGGGCAACGTTACGTTAAAGAACCTCGCTTTGATGCGGAGTGTGGCTAGATGTTCATTCACCGGAGTGGATGATAAAACTCGACGGCGAAGCCTTCTTCACACTACGAATCTTACACCAAACTTGCGCTCCTTTATATGGCCACTGTAGTAAATGGCACAAGGACCTACTCGTTTCAGTCCTTGTCACGTCCATCGCATTTCTTGGACGGCGGTGATGTTAGCCTTCACTCTAACGAGGACATCAAGCAGCTGAGAAGTGGCACATTCCCAATTAAGGGAAGGGACATTCCAGGTGCATACCCTCAATTCATAGTCCTTAATTCGTTGGCCATGGTCGTCATAAAAAGGGAGTCACTAATCCGAGGCTTGTGGTTTCATTTCATTGGGGGTGTTTTTTTACATGGAGGGTTGAGACCCAGCGCACAACTCTATGTAGCGGTTGTTTCGTTTTCTCACCTTAGCTCGCCTTCAAACGGATGTTGTTACTTGGTCCAAGACCGGAAGTCGTGAGCTGAAAGGAATCGTTTCTGGCCAATCCCAAGTAAATGGCGATCACTTGCGTGAACTTCTACACATGACTCCATCCTGTACAAGTTACTTGTATATATATAATAAGTTAGAATAATATAGGATGAAGTTGAAAATATCATAATTACATTTCAGCTCGCAAAGCAAGACATAGAACAATGACAGCTTTTAAATCGCTAACCTTCTCTCACAAATGGAGACACTACCATTAAAAATTGAACTACCGACTTTAATACGCGGAACCGTTCATAATTATCAATAATTCGCTTGTTTTATGTATGGCATAGTCCCATTACCCAAAAACCGACGATAATTTATTGAACAAATCAAAAGCTAACATATTTTTGCAATGTTTATTTTTCTTAGAACGAAACTCGGAAGATCATTTTTCATTCCGTCAACCTTTAACCTTCTCTGCCATAAATAAATACAAGTCAACACAAATTCAGCAATGCGAAAACTCAGTTCGCTGATAGAGTTCAATCATGAACAAATAACAGTAACTTAACTTTTTGCCGACACATCCCTGAACGGAAAATGTGCTGCTACAAAATAAGGCTGCTGTAACCGGGCCAAGTAGACTAAATCTGTAAAATAGACATAATTTTGAAGTGCGTAGAAATATGTAAATATGTAGAATAAGCATTACATTAAGCAAAACACTAAATCATATAGGAGACATACAAACTGAACGATCGAAATATAGTGCTTCTATAATATTTCAATAAAACAAGAGGAACTGCGTTTAATGTGACCTGTCATCACGACTTTATTTTTAACACTAACTTAAACCCGCAAGGAGTGACAACTATGAGAAAAGAAATAACGCTACAATCAGACGACATTTGTCCCATAATTATACCCTATACAATATCTCAATCTTGAACGTTCGCGGTTTAGAATTTATTCGTGTGTTCCGGTGAGTCTTACCACCTTTTGTACAGGACATTGACAGTGGCGTTTGACGTACATGCCTTCGTCCGTCAACCGATCTCCATTGCATTCTACCATAATAACACGGACAAGACCAGCGGCTGGCAAATTCTCATTCCGAATAAGTACGACATCTCCTATTTGGAGGTTTGGTTCAGGCCTCATTCACTTCCTACGGGCTTGAAGCGAATTCAGATATTAATTTTGCCAGCGTTTCCAAAAGTGTTCGAACATTCCCTGCAAGCGCTGCCAACAATGGAGGCGGTTATGCAGAATATCTGATAGCGGTGACTCAGGACGGCAATTGATTGGTCGGCCAATTAGGAAGTCACCTTGCGTTAAGTCTAGTCCTCCCTCGGGGTCATCATGTAAGGCTACTATTGGTCGTGAATTAAGACAAGCTTCAATCCTTGTCAAAAGCGTTAAAAGCTCATTATATCGCAATTACTGTTGGCCCATAATGCGAAGTAAATGCTTCTTGACTGAGTGGACCTCTGCTTCCCAGATACCATCATGATGTGGCGCAGCGGGTGTAATGAATATCTATTGAGTACCAACATGAGCAACGTGCTGTTGAGCGTATGAGGATACCAATTCCTTCACATCTTCACGCATTTGTTCATAAGCGCCTACAAACTGAGTGCCGTTATTGCTGAAGAGCTTGGTAAAACACCGCGGCGAATAATAAATTGGTCGTAAACGTCTATGAAGGATCTTGTACTCAAATCCCCAACAAGTTCATACAGACGAATATAGCTGCATATGTCTTAGATGTTGCAGTTTATCTTCTACTACCAATGCGTACATGGATCGGACCACAAAGTCTAGGCCACTGATTCAAAAAAACTGGAGCTGCAAGTACCCGTTCGCGGGGTAACGAATCCATTGTTGATTCTGGAGAATTCGCTGATGTCTCCGACACACGGTACATTTCCATATGTACGCCTTTATTTGCGAGCGCGCGTGAATTATACAAAACCATCGTCGCAAGAACTATAATATTTGCTCGATGCTATCATGAAGACATCGTCTATGGGAATCAGCAATTAATAAGATAGCAAATAATTCTTTAGGAATAATCATTGGATGTCGTTGTTCGTTAGATATTTCTGCATTTTGAAGACGCCCGCCGGCTCGCTTTGCTGGTGGTGTATGAGAGTCTTCAAGTCTCACCTTAAAAAAGAGCTCATTGCTCAACGGATTCCAATGTAAGCCTAACAGAGTGGCGTTGGAATCGCATAATTCAATTTCTGATACAGATTTCTCTGGATCGGTAATAGCATGAAGTGCTTTGGCCCAGTCCGAAATCCATTTGCCAAGAATGAACTGACCTTGACGAAGTATCGCATCGACATAAGCACAACTAACAGCTTCCATCAAAAAGCCAAAACTTTCGAAATAATCGTCGATGTAAAATCCATCAAGGTTACTGTTCCTTGTTGTAGAAGCCCGGTTTTCGTCCTCCACAATCGTGTAGTTATCTAAAGTACATTGGCGTAAGGAGCGAAACGCGTTGTATGGACTGCTTGTCATTCCATACGTTACTGTAGCTAACTCGAAGCTACGTATTGGTTTGACTGGAGATTCCCGCCACAAGGGATTGATCTCAACCTGTCGAGACATCTTCTTGACATCGGCTGTTAGCGCTATCCGATAGCGTCCAAACCAATACAGAATATCAATCTAATTGCCCTGGAGCTGTGGTCCCGAAAACTGAGTGTCGTTCAATGATACTCCGCTTGTGGTTTTGCAGGACGCGTTGAATACCATACAATTACATTTACCTGTTACCGCATGATGGAGTATGTAATAGCATTGCGTCGGGTCGAAGCAATCGCCTTTCACGGGATTCATGTGACCGGGTGCTAAGTACTCTTGCATAAACGTGATGTATTTGTTGCGAAGTTCAGCGTCACCAGCTAATTTTTGCTCAAGATGTAAAACCTGACATCGCGCTGCTTAATATGAATCTTCTAACACTGGAGCATTCGGAAGAAACGGGATTTGTATACTATAGCGTCCACTCTCTGTGCGACGTACAGTGTCAATGAAAATCCATTCACAAGAGTCTACCTAGAGTTCGTCGACAGGACCATTGTCCTCAAGCAGCCAGTAGTTTGTCCAGTTGCTGATCGTCTATACATTTATTGACAGTTAAAGTATGCGTCAAATGATTTCGAGTGTTGACCATCGCGGGGCCAAACACAATCCAACCGAGGCGGGTACAACGCGCGCACGGTTCGTCATGGGGCCCGCAGCAATCCCATCGGCGGGCCAAATATCTGTGCCAATAAGTAAATCAATTTTGGCAGGAGTACCAAATATTGGATCGGCTGGAGTCCATAAAGGTGGCCCCAGGCGGAGGAGTCCACCTTGGTGTTATAGTGGTAATCGTTGGTAGGATGTAGACTTCAAATTGCATCGAGAAAGCTTCATCAGTGAGGGATATCAATCACATAGTTGTGGAGCCCTTTGTGTAAGTGGCTGCATTGGCGCCTATACCTTCTACTCAGCTCTGCCCCGGAGTTCTACGAAGATTCAGAATTTTAAATAGAGAAAGTTCACCTGGGATCCTATGTCGCATAATGTACGGGCCATGGCAATCCGAAAGCAGCATCTTAGTCGTCGCAAGTAAAATGGTCGGGTCATTTTGCACAACTAATGACTAGTCCTTATCAAATTGTCATTGCTGAAGGGAATATACTTGCGAATAAACTCGTATCCGTTATATTATCCACAGGTCTTGTACCTGTACGTCGGCAGGGTAGCTGACAAAAGGACCTGATCGTAGACAATTGAAACATACTGCTAATCGTTGTTGTTGGTAACTTCGACAAGAGTACAGGAATTGCTAACGCATCCCAGTGATGCACAGGAATGTCCATAACGGCAAGTGCGTGAAATGAATTGCGCACACAATCAACGATCGATCGCAGCGTATTCGGAGCCTCTACTGGGTTGTTCGGTAGATCAAGAAAAATCTGCACGTGTGTTTCTGCTAGTAGGCGCGGATTATCATAACGGCGTTTTAGCTTGGACCACACCTAGTGGTAACCACCGGTATATAATCCTCCAATCATCGAACACTTTCTTGATCGACCCACTGGCGTAGCTTACCCAACTTATATGCAGGATCCAAGTCAATTCGATTATGAACTATCGGTTCAAAAAGGTCCTGGACGGCAGTCTGGGGGCTTAAACGGCGTTGATTCTGTTGTCGCAAACAACACTTCGTGAGATGCAATTTCGTCTCCCTTCGCCTTGCTGACCAGATCAAAGTGGTGATGTATACAACGATCAAAGTGTTGATTTACTCGGCTGAGTTAATCTTCACACTTCTTTTTATCCGGATTGAAATCTGCATTCTGGATTTCTTTTCCAAGGCGCACAATTGAAGCATGTGCCGGTGGACGTAAATTCAATGAGGCCATCATCACCTAACACTCGAAAGACAGGTTGTCGCAGTCCTCATACGGGCACCAAAAATGTATAACATTTCAATAAAACAAGAGGAACTGCTTTACATAGCACATGTACAAAAAATGCTATGCTAATAACTGCACATCGATAGGTAATGCACTTTATGTAGTAATTATACCCTATACGATATCTCAATCTGGAACAGTGCTTGTATCGAAAACTTTTTCATTTGACGAGATAATTCGAGCAGGCATTGAGAACGGTAGAAAATAAATTTTCTCAAGCTCATATAAAATTTTAAAAATTCTATAACTTCTTAAAATATATTATTGCAAAGAATTTTAAATTTAATTCAAATTGTATATTGTTGTGTTTACATCAGTCGTCCTACTCGCTTGTTTCCAAGTGTATTAGTGGGAGTGATTATAATTATAACTCATAAAAACTTATAAATAAAATCTACCATTATGAAATGAATGCATCAGGAGAAGATGAAGACAACGAATATGCAAAACATAAATGGCAAAGCATTTCAATCAAAAATGGAAAACGTACAAACAATGAGTCTCCTAATGTCCATCAAAGGAAAAAACAAATTCTCATACATCCAAATAGATTCGACCTCCTGTGTGATGATGAAGACACTTTTCCGATCGCTGAAGAGGATGTGACAGTGAATGAAACAGAAGTGCTGAACTCTCCAAAACCACCGCCGTTGACTATACCAGGTGTTTTTAATATAAGTGAAATGATAAACTCTATTGCTAGTGTAATTACCAAAAAAGATTTTAGATATAAATCGTTATCTGATGGCCAAATTAGAGTTATGATAAATGATATACATAGATTCTTACAGAAAAGTTGTAAAATATTTAGACAGTGTCAAAGTGTGTTTTCACACGTATCAACCTAAACAGGATCGATCATATAGAGTATATAGTAAGACAAGTAAGGACATAAGTTATCTATGTCCTTTGTTGATTTGGAGCCTAACGCTAACAATAAGGAAATTTACGAACATAAATATTTAAATAATGCTATTATTAAGGTAGAGCCTCCCTGTCAAACTAATGATATTACTCAATGCTATCGATGCCAGGAATTTGGTCATACCAAAACTAATTGTAAAAACCGTATAAATGCGTAAAGTGTAATTTAATGCATCCTACTAGTCAATGTACTAAATCCAAAGACACATTACCTATATGTGTTCATTGCTTACAAAACCATAAACCGAATTACAAGGGCAGCGCTGTATACCAACAACTCGTTCGAAATAAACCGACTTCTGCAAGCATTAGAAAAGAGAACAAACATATAGACGAACAAAACTTCCCAAGCTTAGGTAATGGGTTACCTAAATCAAATTACACTAACAATAACAACACTGGGCAGACTTATGCTAATGTGTTAAAAGGTAATGTTATAGATAAACAAAATGAGAAAAATTAACAAACTACGATGAAAAAAATTGAAGAGCTACTAGCAAAACAAATAGAATTAACAAACACTCTACTTAACATGATGTCTCTACTTATTAATAAGTTATGCAAATAAACTTAAGATTAGCAATATGGAATGCCAAAGGCTTATCCCGTCACGCTCAAAAAATTGAAATATTTTTAAATGAGAATTATATTGACATTATGCTAGTGTCATAAACACATTTCACCAATAAAACATTTTTACGAATTAAAAATTATGATATAGTCACTTCTTATCATCCCAGTAACAGGGCTCATGCTGGCTGTGCTGTTTTAATTAAAACTTCTATCAATTATGTTGCTCTTGAACCAATTCAAACACTTTCAATTCAAGCTGCTGGAATAAAAGTTAAAACCAACAATAATGATGTACATATAATATGCTTTATACTCACCACCAAGACACAACATATCAGCTTCTGAATACGAAAGCTTCTTCAGCGGTCTCGGTCCAAGACTTTTTGTAGGAGGAGATTACTAATGCATTTTAAAGAATAATTTAAAAACTCTGTCAAACGGTGAGCGAACCTATTGGCCAAGTGATCCATTGAAAAATCCTGACCTTTTAGATTTTGCTGGATACTCGTATAAATGTATCCCAATTCAGCTTTTAGATGCGGTTAGCTCAGAAGAATTAAGCTCTGGTCACTCGCCAATTATTGTCAGCTACAACACATTAATCAATGTTAAACCACGAAAATATTCTGCTTTAAGCTACAAAAGTGATATTTGCAAATTTCAAGACTGGTTAACTCAAAATATAGTACTTAACACCTCTATTGAAACTTCAGCTGAACTGGATGATAAAGTTGAAGATTTTACAAACTCAATTCATGAAGCTGCTTATGCTGCTACTACCCAAAAGAGGAATGAATTCTCGCTTCACAACTCATTTCACGTGTCTACAGAAATTAGAGTATTAATACAGAATAAAAGACGTTTACGAAAAAATGGCAAATAAGCAGAAATCCAACTGACAAAACTATTATAAACAAAGCCACAAAGGAGCTAAAAGAAAAATTAGCTGATTTCAAAAATAAATCCATTTCCGAATATATTGTGAGTTTAAATTATAGAAATAATGAAGACCATAAGATATAGAATGCTACAAAATACATAAAACGGCCTAAAAAAAAAGAAATGTACCTATCAAAAACAGTAACAATGTTTGGTGTAGAACAGATAAAAGCAAATGCATTTAGTAAATACCTTCAACCAACTTTCACTCCTTTTGATAATAGTGGCAGGAACAATGATGCTGAAATATTAGAATTCCTTGACATTGCATATCAAATGTCTTTACCACTGAAGCATATTACACCCGCTGAAATACGTACTGAAATTGAGAAATTGTCTAACAAGAAAGCCCCAGGATATGACAAAATTGATGACAAAGTAGCTAAATGCTTACCTAAAAAGGAAATTATGTTGCTTACACTTATATGTAATTCTATTTTAAGGCTCAACCATTTCCCTACAAGCATTTGATAAAGTTTGGCATCATGGTTTACTATACGTATACAAATTAAAAAAAACTATTTTCTTCTCAAGTTTATCTAATTCTCTATTTAACAAGCAGGTCGTTTTATGTAAAAATAAATGACGAAACGTCTGACATAAAATTCATAAATGCAGGAGTACCACAGGGAAGCGTTCTTGGCCCTGTACTATACACCATCTTTACATCTGACATTCCTGAAACTGAAAATGTATTAATTGCTACTTATGCCGATGATACTGCTCTATTGTCGTCAAGCCAGACGCCAATTGAAGCAACTAATGTAGTGCAAGGAGAATTGATCAAGATACAGACTTGGATAGATTGCTGGAAAATGAAAGCAAACGTGAGTAAATCCGTACATGTTTTATTTACATTAAGGCGAAGCGACTGCCCTCCATTGCTTTTAAATGGTAGTACTATTCCTAAAAGCGATAGCGTTAAATACCTCGGCATTCACTTGGACAAATGATAAACTTGGAAACAACACATACAAGCCAAAAATAAACAATTAAAAGTAAAAACCAAACAACTTTATTGGCTACTTGAACGTACATCGCAGTTACATCATGAAAATAAATTACTATTATATAAATCTATACTGAAACCTATATTGACATACGGTGTGCAACTTTGGGGCACTGCTTGTAATTCAAATATTGAAATTCTACAAAGATACCAATCGAAAACTCTAAGATTAATTACAAACGCGCCTTGGTTCATAACAAATAAAGCCATTCATTCAGACCTGAATATACCTTTGTTAAAGATGAAATTAAAAGATTTAGTTCAGCATATTTGCACAGGATAAGTTATCATGACAATACTTTGGCAGTCATGTTATTAGATCATAGTAATGAAACTATTAGACTTAAAACTCATGGGAGATCAAAAATATATGTGAAATTATGGTTTTGTTATCAAATTTGCTTATTATTTACTAAAATAGCAAATAAAATGTATGTATTCAAAACAAAAAAAAAACAATTTACGATACATACTTGTATGTTCCCAAAATTTGGCATGAGTTATTAATTAAAGTCATAAATACATAGCAATCTCAAAAGAATTTGGAACTATGTAAGTGATTATACGGGAACTTTTCCTTTTGAATAGATAAAGTCATAAATAAATAGCAATCTCAAAATAATTTGGAACTATATAAGTGATTATACGGAAACGTTTCCTTTTGATGAGATATCTCCTCGAAATTCCGAAGAAATTGTTTGGATCGAGTTACGATAACGTAGTCTTGTAAGGAATCTTTGAAATTTGTGAAGGGTATTATATTTTCCGTTGCACCGTCGTTTTTTCTTGTTTTTAATTTATTTCAGTTTTGCATCCAAAACTTATGTAGGTGTCAGTGAATTGTTTTTGACTTTTTTTTTGTCATTTTTTAATTTACTCATTCAGTACTTAATTTTTTCGTGTTTACCCCTAATAAAAAGACAAAACTTTACTGTTAAATTCTAGCTAAAGCAATACGACCGGGATTTGGAAATTTGCAAAGGTATACTGTTCGAATATGACATCACGTTTTCACCATCGTATCCCTATGAAGAGAAACCTGAATTGCCGACTAGATATTTGACAACAAGGTGCCCATCTTGGTGTGATCGAGTTTTGATGAGTGCTCAAATGAATGAAATAATCATAAATAGAAATACGTCATATAATTTAATTGGAGATAATGTTTGTATGGGCGATCACAAGGTAAACGAATATTTTAATCTAAGCTAATTCCTAATATTTCGGTTGCATATTTCCCAAATTTGTAGTTATAATGGGTATTAAATTGTAGCACGATATTTTCTTAATATGTCTTCAATGCTATAGTCGAAATAAGTTGTTTTACGGACCGTTATTGCCTTAAAACTAAACACACTTTACGAAAATCAATAATACCACTCCACAGCAAGAGATATACTCATTTAATTTATGCTTCATAGATGAAATTATGATGGCTATTTAATTAAATGAACACCAAAAAAATTTAAGTACTAAAATATATCTCACAGCAAAAATAAAGGTCAATTAATACTTTTCATATAGCCCATTGGCAATAACTACTTCCATATATTTTAGCATGGATTCCACAAATTTTTTGGTATCAGAGCATTAATTTTTTTAGGTTTTTAATACTTATTCTGCTATTCTAGATACCGGGTCAGCTAGTGAGATAAAAAAAATAAAACTATTAAGTCAATAGTTACATTATATCAACAAATACAAATAATAAAATACAAAAAATTATTTAAGTAGTCAATAAAAAATCATTATTAAAATTTCACATTATTTATTATAATTCATTTTAGTTTTGCTTATGTAGTCATAGCGAAAGCAAGCCATACCGCCATACATTTCCCTTTCAATATGATCGCTTCTGTTACGTTATTCATTGACATTGTTATCACCAATCCTGTGCCGTTACAAAATTTTTAATTAAAAATTTTGAGGCGGCAATCATATAAAATTTCGTGAGAAAAAAAATTCCGGTGGATAGTTCACGACATCATCTTTATTAGAAGCAAGAGCAAGTAGAATTTCATTTTTAAGCAAATTGTTGTGCCAACAGGGGCACCCAAGAAATAAATCCCTCCAGTTCCATAATATCTTCCTTTCATAAGATTATAAAATACGTATCTACTTTTGTTCGTTTAATAGGGGAAAAGATATTAAGGTCATATCATTTTTCTCGTTTTAACTGTTGATAATAAAATAGTGCAGTTTGTGATTTGACCAATTTACATAATAGTTTGAATATAATGGAACTGGAGGTTGATGCAATGATAAAAATATCACCTTTCAATTTACGCAACACAATTCAATGGCTTCATTTTTGTATTTTAATAATATTTATGGTGTTCACGGTAAGGTGATTATCGGGTTATGTGGTTATGTGATTAAGTAAACAACAACAAAATGCGGTATGACAAAATAACCAACTTTGACCAACCTGGGATTATGCGTTTGTTTGCTTATTTCCAGTGTTAGAAAATCGTTGGAATTTAACTTAATGGCAGCACAAAAAATAAACAAAACTAAGAGAATGGCATTTCCATTTAGATTGTCTTTTTGTAAATTCCGCTATTAACAGCTGTATTTTGTTTACAATCAGCAAATTGAGACCGGAATGAGAAGCATCCAAAAGCATCAAAAATCAGCAAAAATCAACAAAAATCATCAAAGTAAGTAGGAATCACAAAGTAAAAAATAAATATACATTTTTGTCGTTTATTTATACTCCAATTATAGTGTCTATAGAAATACGAAAACGCCGGCGAGAAAAGGAGGTGAAAAAATGGACGGAAGCCAAAATCAAAACAGTGTTGTGCTATATGCAGGAACACCGAAACATCGAGGCGAGTTTCCGACACATTAGTTATTTATTTTGATTTAATTACATCTCCTTTAACACGTTGAGGACGGCGCAGGTTTTACTAGTACGTTCCATCTGGCGGCTCGTAGCACAATAATTAGCTAAGCCAAAACAAAATAATGAGCAACGCGAGATCATGGCAGATCAAGAGTATTGAAAGTAGCAAGCTACATAGCTTTGTCTAAGTTGTTCTCATTGCAAATACAGTAAATAATGCTCACAATGTAGCAACAAAATTGCTATCTGAGCTTTCAAGGATCTGTGCTTTGAAAATTAACAGCAAAAAAAGCACAGAATGCTAGATAACAAATCTATTGTAGCGTTAGAGCAGGTTGCAAACGATATTCTTTCTTTGTTCTTGCATAACTGTTCGAACGTGAGTTACCATCGACCCAGCCTCTCCTCCCGCCAAGCCACCACGTCAACCAGACGACTGCTCACTAAACCGCAAAGAGTGAAGATACTACTTCGACTTCTAATGCACATCCAGCAAAATGCTGCCGCTACTCTAAATATTTTGTACGAAGTAGTGGCGCCATGCCATGCAAAAGGCTCTGTTTTCAGCACACGACCGGCTGCGCGGACTGATAGGTTAATCGTTATTTCTAAGAATACTTGTTACTCAAAATATTCTGTACTCTAAATAGTGGCTTCGTGACATGCAAAAGAATAAAACATACTTCACTTTCCTTTGAGTGTTCAAGCAGACTACAATTACCGCAGCCCAGCTCCACCTATAACCATAACTCGTGCAATCCGCTTGTTATAGTTATTTTCTATTCTTTTCAAAAGTTGATTTTATTGGTAAGTAGATTTGAAACACCTAGCCTGTATAATTTTTCGGTAACTAGAATTTTTACCCCAAGAAAATGGATTCTTCATCAAGTGAATCCTTAGTTGTGTTTCGCAGAGAAGGATCAAGGCTGAGGGTACTTTCATCTTCTTCAGAAGATATTACGACGCAAGATTTTGTAGAAACTGATTCGGAAAATAGTGATGATGACACAGAATGGCAGGAAGTAACAGAAAGAAGCAACAGGTTAAATCAGTTTACGGAGGAAGAAGAATTTTTGGCAGAAAATATTGATTTTGATGATCCATTTTCAATTTATCAGATATTTCTGTCACAGGACCTCCTTGAATATATTGTATTCGAAACAAATCGATATGCTGAACAGGTCAATGTGTTGAAAACGGATCTTCATCCAACACAAGGAAACATAACAAAACCTGGGTATATGTTACCGTAATCGAAATGAAAAAATTTATAGGCGTACTCATTATTATGGGTTTAGTGCGATTACCAGAAATTAAATTGTATTGGTCGAAAAATACAATTTATTCAAATGAACGAATAAAAAATATTATCAGCCGAGATCGCTTTCTGTCAATATTCAAATATTTGCACTTCACTGATAATAATTCGGCCATATTTGACGATAAGTTGCATAAAATTCGTAATGTTATACATGCAATCAATGATTCGTTCAAAAAGACAGTGAAACCTGGAAAAAATGTAATAATAGATGAGAGCATGGTTCCATGGCGAGGCCGACTCAAATTTCGTCAGTACATTCCAGGAAAACGTCATAAATATGGCATTAAAATCTACAAATTATGTTAGAGGCTATACATATAATATTGAAATTTATAGTGGAAAGAATGTAAACTCTACATTAAAAGGTCATTCACATGACGTAGTAATGCGATTGATGGATGGATTGTTATTTGAAGGACGCACGTTGTATACAGATAGCTACTATACAAGTGTGCCTTTAGCCGAAGAGCTGTTAGATAAATCAACTAATATATGTGGCACTCTCAAAGTAAATAGAAAATTTCTACCATCAGAAATAAAACAAAAACAAAAACGTGGTGACGTTGTATCTTTTGAAAACTCTAAAGGAGTCAAAGTTCTAAAATGGACAGACAAAAGGCCAGTTTGCATGCTAACGACATGCAATGGTCACACTTGTTCCACTATTGAAGGAATAAATGGAATACCGCAAAAACCCAAAAGAACTACACATTTTCTGCAGAAATATCCTGGAACTGCAAAAAAGTCACGGAAACGATGCCATGAATGTTATAAAACATTAGCTGCTCAACGAGGCCAAAGTTTTGCTGCAAGGAGAGCTAAAAAAGTTACAACGTTCTGCCAATTTTGTGAAAATCAACCACCACTTCGTTTAAAATGTTTTAAAAACACTCACAAATATTAATCTATATAAATAAAAATGAATCGTCGAAATGTGAGTACGCTCATAACTTTCATACGATTGAACCAAATTTGATAATTCTTTTTTTAAAATGTTCGTTGAGGTTCAGGGATGGTTTCTGCGGAGAAAAGAATTCGAATAATTGCCGAAAAACCCCTAAAAATAGCCCTTTTCGATTTCTCATACAAACGAATGAATGTTTGTTCGTTAGTAACGCTAAGAGAACGGCTGAACCAATATTGATGAAATTCTAAAAGGTTGTTCCTTGTGGATCAGGGAAGGTTTAGAAATAAAAATATCTTATACTTTTCATGAAAAGTCGGCAAATTGGATAATTCCAAAAAGTAACTTTTTTCCACAAACATTTTTTTTTTAATTTTTGTTTGTTTTGTTTTTCAATATTTTGATTTTTAAATTATTCGAATAGTTTAATTTCGGTCGCTTGCTTTTTTATTCCGGCTATTCAAAAGAAAAATTATTCAGTGAAAACTTCACTTGTGTTTCACGCAAAGAGGTCAATTGCAGATTGAAATTTGTTACAAAGTCACCAAGAGTTCGCCCTAATATCGGTTGGTGTTCTTTTTGCCATCAAAGTATGGCAGCCCAAGGCAAGGCAAGAAGTTCTCCCAAGATGAGGTGACACACGTGCAGAATTATGGATCGCGGTTAATCAGCAAGCGATCGTCACGATGTCACAGCACTCTGTTCTGTGGCAAAATAGACGTTTTCCATACGCACACATTCTTCTTTGGATGATGGTTACACCAGATGAAATTGATGAAATCATCCGGAAATTCCTGATATAGAGAAAGATACAGTATGATATGAAGTGGTGGAAACCAGTATGTTGCATGGACCTTGCGGACACTACAATAAATGCACGAAACACTATCCATGTGCTTTTCTTTCGGAAATACAAACTGGAAATGATAGATATCAACTCCAGAGATAAAGAGATCCCTAACTCTCCTGTCACTGGAAATGTGAGAGCCGCTCACCTACCGAACTTTGACAGTTGACTGGATTGGGTAGGTCTTGACGTTTTGCAACTGGAATGACTGGAACGGCCAGATTGAAATTATACCAAAATATATGTGAACGGAGGAATTTGTTGCCGCCGTTGAAGTTCACTAATAAAAATGTAAAACAATGAAAATTAAAGAAAATGCGAAACTTAAATATATTTCATTAAACGTTTTTCAATTTCATGCATATTAGTATTAATTTTCAGTTGCCAATGATTAACAACATTTAATAATTGAGAACTAACAGGCTTAATTCACCTTATTAAGTATTGAAACATTAAAAGTCAGTTGTTTTAATATGCTATAAAATCAAAAAAAATAATTTAAAAAGTCCAATACGTAATAATTTGCAATCGTAATAAATGTTGGGTGTTTTAATTTAAATGCCGAAAAAATCGTATTTTGTTCGATCTGGGCATAACGGAAAATGTTATAAAAAAACGCTTATTTTGAGGCGCTCTTACACTGGAATAAGTTGGGCATCCCATTATCCCTGATCAACTCTATCGGCGTCGCTCACCAGACGACAATGGCAGAACATTCAGCATTCAACTTAGAAAAGTGAATATCGAAGTTGACAACACTTGGATCGTACTATATTCACCATTATTGTTTAATTCATATTCAAAACTCGTATCAGTGTTTAGTATTGCAGTTTGGTGAAATCGATAAAATACGTTTGAAAGTACGTCACCAAAGGAAGCAACATGGCGGTTATTGGTCTTAAACGATACGGTCGATACGTGAACTGCAATAAAGCGCTTTGTAGGATATTTACTTTTGCAATTCATGAACGTTTTCCGACTGTTTTGCGTCTCGCAGTTAATTTGGAGAATTGCTAAAGAGTGTATTTCAACCCAGGGAATAGAGTAACAAAATTAACATTGACGAGTTTTTTCTCAACTTTCGTCAGTGATCTGTTTGTGAGAACATTGCTCTATTCGGAAATACCTTGATATTATGCATGGAATGCATCGTCGAAGAAATAGTTACGCAAAAAGCAAGGCCAACCAGTAGATTGACATCCAGGTGTATTACTAACTAATGGATTAGGACGAATTTATACAATCCACCCGAAAAACGACGATTGGTTTTACTTTCGGTTGCTATTGATTAATGTACGCGGTTCAACTTTATTTGAGTCATTGCGTACTGTAAATGGTTCGATGTGTGCAAGTTTTGGCGAAGTAAGCCAACAATTACAATTCCTGGAACACGTTAATCACTGGAATGAAAATGAAGTTCGCATACTTTTCGATAAAAACATCGACATTGCCAAATATATTTTACATCGTCTTCACTAAAAATTAAAAATGGTACAATTTCGATTGATACTTCCGGTGGTTCGATATCAATTCCATCTTCCCTTTATCAATACATGAAAGATGAACTCATCAAAAATGTTCGGACATTGGCCAAATTATCGTAACTACGATTCCTTAAGCGTACGCGCAATGTTAGCTGCCAAAAATACCGATATTGTTTACTTAAACTGGAAAATTCAAAGTCAAATTCCGGGAGACTTGCGCTCATGCAAATGAGATGGTTCGTCTTGACAATGAAAGAATTATCCAGTGGTATGCCACCGCATCATTTGCGTCTCAAAGTTGGATCCGTCGTTATTATGATTCGAAATCTTCATGCTCCGAAACTGTGTAGTGGAGCCTGACTGATTGTGACGCACCTATCAAATACAAGGGGGAGAATGCTTGATTCTACGAGTTCCTATGAGTTCTAACGATTTCCCATTACAGTTCAAACGTATTCCGTTTCCAGTTAAAATTGCATTTGAGATGGCAATCAACAGGACCTAAAGATAGTCGCATGGTGCGAGGCATAAATTTGGAAATGCTATGTTTTTCACACGGCCGTGGCGTGCTCATGTTTTGGAAAACCATCTTCTCCGTACACCGGAACAGAAACCCAAAAATGTTGTTTATAAAGCTGCGTTACATTGAAAACAAATAAAAAAACACCAAAAATTAAATGATGAGATTAACATTCTTTTCATTTCAAAATACATAATTTAACGCAAGACAACGGCTGCGGGGTCAGCTAGTAATAATATATATATTTAAAAATTTGTTTTGGTATCAAATAGTTATATTTCAGTTAACAAAAAAAAATTCTGAATCAAAGCCAGATGAAACATAAGTGCGTGACCCACCGGTGGGTCACGCCGTCCTGAACGTGTTAATTTCAGAAACCAACAGCAAGAATCCATTACAGTAAGTTGCTTGCAGTAACAAAAATTGAAGCGACGTGGAACATAATAAAATATGAATTTTTGTTGAAAAATTAAATTGTATAGTGCTTGTCTTTTTAGCTTGGGGGTAGGTGCAACAATAGCATCTCCATAATATTGGCATAAGTGGGCTTCGACACTTTGCCTTTCAAAGTGTGAAGAATCTCGCTCTTTCAAGAGTTGGTTGTGCAGCACAGAGCAGACAAGTACCCATTTATTAAAAAATGTTTGACTCTTTCGGTCTTTTATTTTTATCCGCATTTGATTCAAACTACTAAACTTTTCTTTAAGAATCCCGAAACGATTTTCGACACTAACACGATACTGGCTGTGTACTTTGTTGAATTTAGCTTGTCTTTTAGAGTCTGCTAAAGAAGGATTGCTTCGGTATGGTGTTATTAAATGTTTTGTCAACTTATGCACATAATCACCTGCAATCCACTCTTCTCCACTAAATAAGCTAGTTGTGTTTCTTCCAATATGAGATTTCCTAAACACTTTAGAATCGTGGTAACTTCCGGGACTGCCCACTTCTCCATGTAATATGCGTAACTTATGGTCACATACGACTTGCAATTTGATAGAGTATATTCGTTGTCGAGAAAAATACACCTCATGATTTTTATTCGCCTTTTCGGTCAGTTTAGTCTCGCTACCGTCAATGTAACCAATGCAAAAATGCAGCGGTGAAGAGCATTCAACCCATGCGCAAGGGCCCAAAAATATGACCTCTAATTACGGTCAACCTTCGCACTCCTCAGCGAAGGAGATTTTTGACTTCAAATCAATCGCGGGCCTAAGCGTCAAAGTAGAAGCAAAGCGGAAATCAAAGGTCATACCACAATGCCTCCGCTGTCTTAATTTCGCTCACACAACAAACTACTGCCACGCTTCCTGGGCCAGCGCCTTCTGCGGTCGCTCCCATGCCACTGCATCCTGCGCTCTCAAAGAGCAAAAAAATGCGAAGCCCACCACTGCAAGGGCCCAAATCGCGCCACCTATCGGGGTTGCCCTAAAGCCCCAAAAAAAACACCGACCCGGACCTCCAAAAAGGACCCGCAATACTCCTAAGGCCCTCCCACCAAGAGCCACCGCCCCCCGGCAGAGACCACACCACAACCTCAATCCCAACCCCAATCACGAACCCAAGGGCCAACCCGTTCATACGCCGAACACCGAGGTTGCCAAAAATGCAACAAAAAGCACAACACCCAATCCTGTCCCAAACATTGCTCACTTAGAGAAGTTTTGTCGGGACTTCCTGTCCACCGTCTTCAGGATCTTACCATGGCCTGATGATCCTAAACTGGAACGCCAACGGGCTTTTCACTCCCAAAAGAACCGAACTGATCCAGACAATCCATTGATAAAAGACAAATCCATTGATGTCGTTTGCATCACCGAAACTCACCTAAACTCCAAAAAATCCCTTTATATCTGAACTTCACAATCTACAGAAACGACCGCTTAGATTCCAAAGGGGGCGGTGTCGCCATCTTTGTGAAGAGCACTATCCACCACCTAGCTGCCAACACTGTCCTCTCAACACTCGAGGCTGTAGGAATTGGCGTATTCCTCAATTCACACCGGCACAGGATCATCACAGTATATGTATATCCCTCCTGATAAAAGCCCTCTCAATATTTCATCCCTCTTCAACTCCTTTACCCCTACCATTATTGCAGGCGATTTCAATTCTGAATAATTGATTTGGAACCGTTCTACGAATAATGCTGACAGATTAACCCTCTTTAAAATGTCTCTACAACACAACTTCAACATTGAAACTCCCTCCGAACCGACGTACCACCCAACAAGTCCCAGGTTCCAGGCAAAAACCTTGGACTTATTTCTCACAAAAAACCTGACCCTCAACAGAGACTACGTATACGTGCACTCATCGCAGGAAAAACAAAATCCGCAAACTCTGGTAAAAACACAGGCTTCCCCGGCTACGCCAAACTTTAAATTTCACTCAAAAGGACTTAAAGGTTCTCCTCCTCCAAAAAGTTCTGAAGACTTCAATTCCTTTACCGCTGAAGCCGAAGAGCACCCTAAGAGTTGCTGAAAGATTATCAGATCCTTACGAAACCGTAAACTCCACATCTCCGCCCTAATTAAAGAGGGGATCTCTTACCCACAGGACAAGGACAAAGCCAACGTCTTCACTCAATCCCTTAGAAACCAGTGCTCCCCCTTTCCAAGCCTTCAAAAATTCTCTTCTTTTCACGAAGAAGTGTCAGAAACTGTTCGGGGCACATCCTTCCAGGCGGTCGAGTTTCAGCCCACTTCCCCCAAAGAAGTCTCCGAAGCTATCCGCTCGCTCAAAAACCGGAAAGCTCCAGGCCACGACAGTATGGGTACCGGCGTCTTAAAAATCTTACCGCGCAAACACCTTGTTGCCCTAAACCAGATCATAAATGCCGTGATGCGTTTCCAATATTTTCCCCCGGCCTGGAAAGCTGCCACAGTCGTCTTTCTTCCCAAACCGGGTAAAACCCTAAGCGACCCGGCAAACCATCAGCCTACTCTGCACCCTCAGCAAAGTAGCACAATTCTTTCCCGACTGGAGAATTTTGTTACGGAAAAGAAAATCCTCCCCGACTTTCAACATGGGTTTCGAAATCAACACGGCACCGCACACCAACTTCTGCGGGTCTCCGAATTTGTCACTAACAACCTCAACAAAGAAAGACACATCCCTATGCTCCTGCTTGACTGCAAACAAGCATTCGATCGGGTCTGGCAAGATGGACTTATTTATAAGTTTATAAAGCTAAACTTCCCTCATTACCTCAATGGCTTAGTCAAATCCTTCTTGTCTGACCGGAAAATCACTGTTTGGGTGAATAGTGAGCTCTCCGAAGCTCACCCGATCATGGCGGGAGTCCCTCAGGGCTCCAAACTTTCCCCATTGCTGTTCAACATTTATTGTTACGACATCCCAACCGAGGAGAAAATCCTCACAGCTCAATATGCGGATGATGTCGCCTTCGTGTACGCCTCCAGTACAATTAACTTCAGCACATCCGCCCTCAATAAATTCATCCCCACCGTCCTCGACTGGTTGTGGAGATTCGATATCAACAAATCCGCCAAATACCTCGGTGTTGTCTTCGACAGGCGGCTAACCTGGACGAAACAAATCACCGCAGTTCGAGGCAAAGCTAATGGTGACCTCAGACTATTAAAACCCTTTTTTTACCAATTAAAAGGCATCTGCTCCTACGCCATCACAATTTGGGGCTCTGCCTCACCCGGACAGCTGTCCAGGCTTCAAGCCACATACATACGTCTACTAAGATCAGCTCTTAATTTCCCGTGGTATGTTAGAAACAAACAGATCCTAGAGGAAACTAATCTCCCTTCCATCCAACCGGCAGCTATTTCCTAGGCTGCAAATCTCCGGGCGTCAGTAGCATCCAACGCAAACACCAGCATCAACTGTCTAGCCACTCTTAGGTGCAAGAAAACAGTCCGTTTCAGAAGGCCATGTATCCTGACAAATCCTTCCGCTCCCACCTTACCAAAAATTCGAGCTTCGCTTTTTAGCGTCAAATTCTTTTAAGGGCCACTACCGCCCACAACTGAATCTTCCTCCTTCTGCCGCAAATTTCATTATAGGTTCCTAACCATATGGTTGGCAACCGGTGTGTGGGGGTTTTAGTCGGTAGGAGCATCAAGCAAATCCGACACTACTCGCCAGGGTGTCTTTAGTAGATTTCCCCCCACATCTCTTCAAAAAATAAGGTGACGTTGTTTTTATTTTGAAAATTCTTTATTTATTCTTCCAAATCAATTTCATCCCATTCAAAGTAATCCCCTCCCGAGGCAATGCACTTATGCCAACGGTTTTTCCAATCTTCGAAACACTGGTTGTAGTCACTTTCCGAGGTGGCCTTCAGTTCCGTCTTCGCTGCGGCTTGAATCTTCTCTATCGTATAAAAGCGGTGTCCCCAAAGCAGTCTTTTGAGTTTGGTGAACAGCCAGAAGTCGCACGGCGCCTTATCAGGTGAGTACCGTGGTTGCGGAACGATATGGCTTGAGTTTTTGGCGAAATGATCACGAATTACGAGGGCAGTATGGGGGTGGTGCATTATCGTGGTATAAAAACTATGAATTGTCTTTCCACAATTTCGGCTTTTTTAGGGGGATAGCGTCACGCAAACGACGCATAACGTTCAAATAATATTCTTTGTTGACTGTTTGACCGGTTGGAAGGAATTCATAATGCACAACACCACGATAATCGAAGAAAACAGTCAACATGACTTTGATTTTTGAGCGACTTTGGCGCGATTGTTTTGGTCTCGGCTCTCTTTTGGCAGATTATTCGCTCGATTGATCGTTTGTTTCGGGGTCGTTAGCATAGTTCCAAGTCTCAAACGCCAGTTATAATGCATTTCATGACACCCTGGTAGTCGGAAAGCATCGTTTCACACACTGCAACGCGACGCCTATTTTCCAAAAAATTCGATGTTTTCGGTACCAGCCTAGATTTGACGCAGTTGAGGCCCAAAACATTCTTCAAAATGGTACTGGCTGAGCCTTTCGATATGCCAACTTCATCATCAAGATCTCTTATTGTTAATCGACGGTTTTTCAACACCAAATCTTTGATTTGTTGAACGGACGCTCTTCGTCTTCGACACGTTCACGGCCGGCTTGGAACTCACTATACCACTTGTAAACATTTTTTTCAGACATAGCTTCATCACCAAAGGCTTTCTGCATCATCCTCAACGTATCCAAAACAGAAAATTGATTCCGTAAACAAAGTTTAATGCAAATTCTTTGCTCAAAAAATTTCGACGACGACGATTATATTATTTATTATATTTTAAAAACGAAAAACTCACTTTTAGCAGCTCACAAAACGACACGTATCTCAAACACTAATAAATATTTTGACATGAAATTTGACATAAATGTGACCAACCTAAGAAAAAAATAATTCTCCAAATCCTTCGACCCGCGCAGCTTAAATTATTTTTTGGACACAGTAGTAAGACGTTTCATTTCCCCATACCCGTGGTAAGGAAGATAAATCTTTATTGCGTTTAAACATTTGGCCCTATCGAGCCTTAAAAAAGAGCTCGGCCAAATTTTAAAAAAGCCTTGATATTATAAAAAATACAGGCAAATAAAATAAAGTAAGCCCTGTTATAGATATAAATGCATGCAAAATTAGATTGTAAGACGGGTGTATATTCTCGCATATTGACTAAAGAAAAATAATAATTGTAAGACGGGTGTATATTCCCATAACCGAATCGCATAAGCCGTTTTAGGAGAGCCTAAGTACAGTGATCTACATAACTCCTAATCAAGAAATATTCCCCAGCTGTGAGTCAAGGCACAGCAAGGTCAACTAGGCGACCAAATCAAATACCTCCGACGATTTCTTTAGAGAAAAGCAAGCAGTTCATCAATAAATAGGAGAAGTATTGCGAAAAAATTTTCGAAATGGGTATAAACAGAAAAAAAAATTCTGGATGCCCAGTCAGATTTAGCCGAAAAAGTGTTGTACACATCCAACACTATTTCCGGAAAGGCATTAAAAAAAAAACAAAAATTGAAGAAAACATTAAAATTCTAGAAAAGTACCAAAAAGAATTAGATACCAACCACGAAAAGCTAATGGCAGATGGCATAGGAGAAGAAGATTACTTCAAGAAGAATATACGAGTATACAATAACGCTATGTTTAAAATCGAAGGGGCAATCAATGCATTAAAGATAGGCATTGTAAAAGACAAACCTCTGTTCGAATTTGATCAGCAAATTGAAGCAGTTCAAATACGACGCAATAATCCAGATCAAAAAACTTCCATATTCAAAATGAAAATTGAAAACCTCAGAAGAAAAATGGAAGATCTAAGCATGGAACGACAAACGATCAAATAAAGGGCTTACATTTTTTATTCATTGACATCCAAAATCTAAAAAGCAAATTAGATTTTAATGTAGAAGTTGAAGACATATTCAAAAATATATATGACGAATATTAGAAGAGCTTCAGAATTTAAAAAAGAAACTAAAAAAAAGAAGAGAAATTTCTTATCGCCCTAACTTGGATTTAGAACAATTAAAGATTCCAATATTCTATGGCGATATTAAAGAATTGGCAAATTTTTATAAAGTGTTCGTTTCTGCTTAAAAGACGAAGCTTCGCGATTAATACAGCACCTACAAATTTCAACAAAAAATTATGAAGCTGCATGGAATCTGCTAAAGCAAAGGTATGACAACCAAAGAATTCTGTTCACAACACAGTGGGTTAGAGTAATGAATCAACCAAATATAAATAGTGACAATGCTGAAAGCGTGAGACAACTATTAGATACAACAAATGAGTGTCTTAACGCTATAGAGTCTCTGGGAATAAGCATTGAACAAGCTTATCCCTTTATTACGCGTGTAATTGTCCGGAAGTCAGACAAAGAAGGACGGACATTATATGAGAAAACAGTTAAAAAGACGAGAGAAATTCAACAATTATCGGACATCGGAGATTTTTTGGATCAACACTTTCACACATTGAAAGCAGTGGCTAATAAAGAGCATCTTAGTAAAAATCGTAAACAACATACGAGTATGTTCAAGGTCAATAATGCCTTGAATAATACAGGGTAGGCCATTTAAAGTTGACCCATTTGTTTGTTTGCCAAAATTAAGGCGTCGCGGATAATCAGCTGGGTTTAGTTTTTGTGCCATTTGAATTTTATATGGAAACATCTTCAAATCTTTATGAGTTATGCGTCGGAGAGTGGAGCGAGAGATGTCTAATTCCTGAGAGCGGCGATAACTCGATGTCGATGGAGTCTCCTCAATACTGGCTCGTACAGCTTCGATATTTTCATCAGAACGTCTTGTGCGTTGTCTGGATGCATGACTGGCATTACTGAGATTACCGGTGTTCACAAATTTTGCGTATAAAGACTTAATTGTGTTCTTAACTGGAGCACTTTTCACTTTATTTTTTTGGCGAAACGCACGTTGAGTTAACACAATTGAAAAGTTATTTTGAATATAAAGCTGAACAATTTCAGCGCGTTCTTTTGGAGTGTACTGTTCCATGGTATAAATTGTCTTCAAATGACGCTTCTAACGCGGTATGACATTAGCCGATTTGTTAGCGCTGTTAAAAGTTACAGCGTTGCCAGATGGGTCAACTTTAAATGGCCTACCCTGTACAAGGCAGACAATCAGGCAGATGTGTTCCTATTGTAAAATTATAGGTCACACTTTACTGCAATGCAGAAGATTCAAAAGTATAACCATTGATGACAGACGTAAATATGCAAGGGATAACAAAATTTGCTACAGATGCCTCAACCATAATTGATTCGAAAATTGTGATAATAATTTAAAATTCAACGCTGGGGGTGTTGTGGTTGACGAATCAAAATTCAAGGCTTAGATACAAATAAAACCATGATTCCTAAGCCAACATTTGGAAAAAGTAGGTGCAGTATTTTATCATCACTGACCACTGCTCAACTAGATCAATCATGATCTGAAACAATGGAAAATTTATACACTTGCTGACCCATTGTTTAATAAGGCAGATAGAATAGACATGGTAACTGGTGGAGACATTTTTAGCCGAATCATTGAAGACGGTGTCAAAAAAAGTGACGGAGTCTTTGGACAAGCAACAAGTTTCGGTTGAATTTTATCCGGAATCATCAAGCGAAAGAAATTCATTAAGATAACATCCACGACTACTAATCTAGAGCGATTTTGGGAACTCCAGATGAAAACAATGTCAAAGAAGGTGATGCATGTTTAAAGCAGTCAACAACCATCAAACAAGATGATGATGGACGATTTATTGTAGAAATTCCTTTCCAAGAAGATAAAGATTTGTGTGATTCTCGCAAAAAAGCTATGGCGCGCCTCATTTCTATGGAAAATAAAATTCAAAAAAGCAATAAACTAAAAGAGGACTACCATCAGCTCATCAACGAATATAAGGACCTTGGTCATATGGTCACAGCAAATGATGACTTAAAAGCTAAATATTATCTACCACATCATGCAGTAATACGAGAAAACAGCTTAACAACGGAGTTACGCGTTGTATTTGATGCATCTGCAAAATCTTCGAATGGAAAAAGCCTCAATGACATCAAGTTTTCCGGTCCTAAATTACAGAGAGACATATTTGACATTCTTCTAAAATTGAGGCTTTCCAAGTAGTTATTACTGCCGATGTGGAAAAAATGTTCAGACAAATAAAAATTGCTTAGAAGGATCGCGAATATCATAGAATTTTGTGGCGCGAAAGTCCTTTGAACTCATGGTACTGTATCAGCTCCATATTTAGCAGTACGTACATTACTTGAAATTGCAAATAAATGTCCAAATAAACATCTATATGGATGACTGGTGCAGATTCTGTTAAACAATGTCTAACTTTTCACGAAGACATCAGCAACAATCTTCAAATCTTTGGAATTCATCTTCGAAAATGTCTTTCAAACTGCAGTAGCATAACACGAAATATAAAAGCGAAAACAGACAACGAAATAATTCAAATTAAAAAAAATGAAGCAATGGAAACTTTTGGACTATATTGGGATCCAAAACAAGACGAATTCCAATTCAGAATTAATTTGACAAATGCCAAAAAGACCACTAAAAGGAGCGTTCTTTCACAGCTTGCTCAAATATTTGACCCAAGGTGCTGGCTTTCTCTCATAATTATAATTGCAAAGTTATACATTCAAAAACTTTGGGCACTGCAATTTAGGTGGGATAATCAACTATCAGAAGATCTACAGAAGGAATGGATGCAATTCATAGATAAATTGTATTTAATAGAAAACGTACGGATTCCACGTTGGATGGGAATTTGTATGGACTCTCAAATACAAATGCGTGGGTTCTACGATGCTTCAAGGGTAACAGTGTTAAACTTTTAATAGTAAAAACAAAAGTAAACCCACTAAAAAATCGAATAACAATTCCGAAAATAATACCTCTGCACAGCACACTTGTTAGCTAAATTGATCAGTAAAGTGATGAAAACAATTAGCGTATGTCAAGCAATCTATGCTTGGAGTGATTCAACTATGTATAACTCTAAGCTGGATTGAAAATTCAAAAAATAAAGACAAATTTATAACAAATCGAATTGAAGACATCAAAATGCTTACTTCTAAAGTGAAGGGGAAACATGTAAGCTCCAAAGACAACCCAGCAGACGTTGCATCAAGAGGTATTTCTTTGGATAAAATATCAAATCTAGACATTTGGTGATATGGACCAAAATGACTGAAATTATCCGAAAGTCAATGGCCAGAAGTCAAAACAAACGACTCAGCAATAATATGGTTAATAACGGGTGATTTTTATGAGGTTAGGATTTTCATGCAGTAGTATTTGACAGATCACGTGGGATGTAAAACAAGATGTCAAAGAGAAAGATGCTCAGTATGCTTTGACATTTCATCATGAATAGACTTACTAACGAGCAACGCTTGCAAATCATTGAATTTTATTACCAAAATCAGTGTTCGGTTCGAAATGTGTTTCGCGTCCGTGTCCGATGAGCGATGAGGCTCATTTCTGGTTGAATGGCTACGTAAATAAGCAAAATTGCCGCATTTGGGGTGAAGAGCAACCAGAAGCCGTTCAAGAACTGCCCATGCATCCCGAAAAATGCACTGTTTGGTGTGGTTTGTACGCTGGTGGAATCATTGGACCGTATTTTTTCAAAGATGCTGTTGGACGCAACGTTACGGTGAATGGCGATCGCTATCGTTCGATGCTAACAAACTTTTTGTTGCCAAAAATGGAAGAACTGAACTTGGTTGACATGTGGTTTCAACAAGATGGCGCTACATGCCACACAGCTCGCGATTCTATGGCCATTTTGAGGGAAAACTTCGGACAACAATTCATCTCAAGAAATGGACCCGTAAGTTGGCCACCAAGATCATGCGATTTAACGCCTTTAGACTATTTTTTGTGGGGCTACGTCAAGTCTAAAGTCTACAGAAATAAGCCAGCAACTATTCCAGCTTTGGAAGACAACATTTCCGAAGAAATTCGGGCTATTCCGGCCGAAATGCTCGAAAAAGTTGCCCAAAATTGGACTTTCCCAATGGACCACCTAAGACGCAGCCGCGGTCAACATTTAAATGAAATTATCTTCAAAAAGTAAATGTCATGAACCAATCTAACGTTTCAAATAAAGAACCGATGAGATTTTGCAAATTTTATGCGTTTTTTTTTTTTAAAAAGTTATCAAGCTCTTAAAAAATCACCCGTTATCAAAGGATGAGAACGAATTTATGGATAATGTAATTAGCAGATATTCTAGTTGGTTGAAACTACAAAGGGTTATAGCATATATACTACGATTTGGGAAGAAAACAAAGAAACTATCAAACCGTAAACTTATCTGCAGAGGAACTCCAATCAGCTAGAAACGTAATCATTTGACAAACTCATAAACAGTTATTTAAATCTATATATTATACTTATGTATATAAAAATGAATCCCTTTTGGATTGATTTCTGTAATTATTTTTTTGTTGTATTTGTTATTATTAGGAAAAGGTTCTTATGTAAATAACGAAATACGAACAATTGCCGGAAACCCTCTTAAAACAGCCTTTTTATTTTTCCCATACAAACGTTTTCTTTTGTACATACATAAGTAAAAATGAACGTTTATTTGTTAGTAACGTTAAGGCTCGAGATCCGCTCAACCAATCTTCATGAAATTTTCAGAAGTTTTTAGCTGTGGATCTGGAAAGGTTTAGAAATGAAAAAAAACCTTATACTTTTCATAAAGAGAAGTCGAAAAATTGGAAATTTTAAAAAAGTGACTTTTTTCATACAATTATTTTTCTTTTGTTTTTAAATATTTTGATTTGTAAAGTATTTGAATCGTTCAATTTCGGTCGCTTGCTTTTTTATTCCGACTATTTAAAAGAAAAATTATTGAAAACTTTATGTGTGTTTAAGACGAAGTGATCAACTACAGACTGAAATTTGTTACGAAGCCACGAAGAGGTTGCTCTAATATCGGTCGGCGTTCTTTTCGCCTAGGGCACATCAAGGAACATGAACAAGTACTCCCTGGATGCGATGACTTACGTGTGGAATTATGGATCGCGGTCAATCAGCAAGCGATTGTTACGATGTCACAGCACCACTTTTCAAAGAACAGCTACGATGTTTGATGGACGTATGTATTGAAGCAACGTATGTATATATGGTGCTGTCAGATGCGGGATGTACTCTGTTGAGTGGCAAAATAGAGGTTTGTCGCACGTGCGCATTCTCCTTTGGATGGTGGTTATACCAGATAAAATTGATGAACTCAGTATTATACGAAGTGATGAAAACCATCGTGGACCTTGCGGACACCACAATCCGTTTTCGGTTTGTATGTCTAACACTATCCACTTGCTTTTCTTTCGAAACCCCAAACAGGAAATTATGGGCATCCACTCAATCGTCGTAGCTCATCAGACGACAATGGCAGAACATTTAACATTCAACTTAGAGGAGTGAATATCGAAGTCGACAACATATGGATCCGACCATATTCGCCACTGTTGTCTAATTCACATTCAAAACTCATATCAATGTTTGATATTGTAGTTTGGTGAAATCGATCAAATACATTTGCAAATACGTCACCAAAGAAAGCAACATGGCGCTTATTGGTCTTGAACGAGATGAGATCAGCAAGTGTCATATGGTCGATACGTGAACTGCAATAAAGCGCTTTGTAGGGTATTTACTTTTGCAATTCATGAACGTTTTCCAACTGTAGTGCATCGCGCAGTTCATTTGGAGAAGGCCAAAGTGTTTATTTTAACCCAAAGAATACAGTACAGCCAACGAAAACACAGGCAACAACAAAATTGACATTGACGAGTTTTTTCTCAACTTTCGTTAGTCAGGGGTGTTGTGGAATCCAAGACAGAATTGCTTAGCTGTCAGAATTGCAAACCAATTCTGATGTTCAATGGTGTCACAGAATCTGATTGGATTTTCATCTTTTCGAATATAAGCAAAACCAATATTCGAATCAGCTGTTTACTAATGTGCAAATTTGCGAATGAATACATTTGGAAGCCAACCTATTTAAGTTTTTAGTGAGTTCCGAATTACAGAAAGATTTTAAGTGATAACATTTATCGAATAAATAAAGACGCATTTGGGTGTTTAATCACGTTTATTACGTTTTGTAAATCCTTAAGGGGGAGCCTGATTTAGAAGCTTTAAAAAATTTAATACTTTTTTGCCTAAATCTCTTTAAAAATTTTCCAAACCTGAATATAAGATATTAAAAAATATGAATCTTTTTGAATTTATTGTTTACGATGGAAATCGCGACCTGCATCTTGCCCGCCGTCTGGCATATACACATGCGAGAAGCATCTGGCAATTGCTTTTCAAAGGCAGAATATTAAAGATTTCGTATCCAAAAAAATTGCGGATGATATTTAAATACATGTACATATAACTATAAAGCCTAGAAATTTCGCTTTAATCAATTATTTCTTTCCTTCCCAAAAAAAAAAAAAACGATTTTTTAAGCCTCTAAAAAAGGCTCCCCTGTTATATATCCGTATTTTTTTCGAAAACTCAATAATTAAGACATTTCGTGTTTTATTCTTATATTTTCTCTTATAGAAATAAAGATAAATTAATTCGTAACAATAAAATAACTTGATTTCGTAACTTACAATTCAAATCTGTGTGCGCCTATCTTCTTGATTTGTTTCTGACAGCGAAACCGATAAAATTGGTTTCTGTGACACCCAAAACCGATACAAATTCTGTTTCGAATATCAAACCAATAATATCTGAATTCATGACACCTTCTGCTTTTTTTGATCGGTTTCAATTCTGATTCCGACAACTATCAGATTCGACAACACCCCTGAGTAATTCTTTTGCGTGCACATTGCTCTATTCGGAAATGCCTTGATATTATACATGGAATGCAACGTCGAAGAAATAGTTACATAATAGTTGACATCCAGGTGTGTTCTCAACTAATCCCTTAGGACGAACTTACATAGTCTACCCGAAAAATTACAATTGCTTATATCTTCCTTTGCTATTGATAAATGTACGTGGTTCAATTTCATTTGAGTCATTGCGTACGGTGAATGGTAGAGTGTGTGCAACTTTTTGAGAATAATGCCAGCAATTACAATTGCTGGAACATGATAATCACTCGAACCAAACAATGGACGATTCGATAGCTACTTCGCATGCCACTGAAGTTCGCACACTTTTCGCGATAATCATTTCGACATATCAGCCTTCAAATCCGCGTCAATTACGAACAAAATTAATTTGGAGGATGGAATCATATGGGTGGGGTGCTATAAGATCATCGGTAATAAAGCCATTTAAATGTGAAATAATGGCAAATTTTTGATATGGCTTTATTTCCAAACATAATTAGGCAATAAAGTCATTATGGCTTTATTTCCATTTTTCCATTTTAAGGGATTGGAATTTTAAAAGCATTATGGCTTTATTTCTCATTTTTAAGTATTTACTCTTATACGAGCATTTTTGATTATAATTTTTATCTTTCAAAAAAAAGCGGCACAGCGCGGGGACGGGAGCACTGCGCGCGGCGGGACGCGCCGCCCGTCGTGGCAAAGGAGAGTAATCACATCCTGCCGCCAAACTATCCTGATATACTCACATTTTTTCATAAACTATTGAAAGGGAAATAATGACACCTTTTTTGTCTAAAAAAAGGTTTGATGAAGGTATAAACTTTAATTTAAAAATTTCTATGTATGTCAACCGTTAGATTTCTCTTTAATTCTTGGTTTCTTTTTATTACAAATGTACAAAATTCATTCTATTTTAACAAAATATTTCAATTTTAATAATATATGAATACACTGTTTTTAACAATTCTACGACAAATTAGACACAAAATGTTAATTTTTTTATTTTTTGAATCTTCTGTCATATGTATGTTGATAGCAAGATTGACAAACTTTAAAATGTTTGCATAGTTCAAATAGTAATTGTCCTTCTTCTTCGCAACATATAACACAAACAATTTTTTGATTTTGCGAATAACTTTCTTCTGTTTCATTATCCTCTTCATCATTATTTGATTCTTCGTCGCTGCTATGAATTTCATTTATAAATTCTTTTGAAATCATACACTTTTCCATTTTAGAAATCTGAGCGAGAATATCAGTTAATGTGATTTTATTTCAATAGCCTAACACGCTTTTCAATACATTTATTGCGCTTTTCAAAATAAGTATTTTTATCTCTATACAAAGATACAGACCTTGATATTGATTTAACATAATCATTTGCTTTTGCTACATCTAAATTGCACAACATGTCCAAGAATTTATAAAAATTTCCATGTTTCGGAAGTTTCATGTTCAGTTGGCTGTGAAAGCCTTCCGCGGAGTTGCTGGTTTTTATGGGCTCTCCGTATACGGAAAAATTTATTGGCTTCACCTAAACATATAAAAGGAATGAAATGTAAAACTTATGCATATTTATATTTGTGCTGTTAAACTCTGCAAAAACGTTACACTTACGTAACATACTTACTTTCTTAATCCACTGCATATTGAAATATTTTAGAAACGCCTGAAAATAACTTTCGTTATTACTTCTTGCCATATATTTAGGATTCTCGGCCTCATTCATTAAAATTTTATGTGCTGCTATTATATGCTCGGCTTTCAATAAAGGCAAATAAAGAAATTTATTAAATAGATTTTTGGCTTCTTTATCTTGATTGAACTTTGCTATAAAACCATGGATTTTAGATGCTTTTCTTCGTAAAGCGTTTGTGTAGTGGAACCAGCAGCCCACCATTTTAACTGTTGGGTACACATTTTTTACTACGTTACGTAATCCACATTCAAAATCAGTGATTACGGTTTTTGGTTGCAAGTCCAACACATTTGATTTCAGATATTGAAATAATGCCTTGATCACACGTAACGAGTAGAGCGGCGAGACAGTGACTCGGCCGAGTGCTCGTTTCGTTTAAACAGTAAGGCGAGTAATGAACCGAGTCAGTGGGCGAGTATAGTGGCGAGAGAGTCACTAGAATCACATTTTGTTTACTAGGCCGAGTGCTTCTTTTTTCTTCACTCTTTTGCCCCTTCTGAGCTAATCACTGACTCGCTCGTTGCATGTGAACACGCGTTCGGTCTTCACTCGCCACTCGGTTGATTTTTATGTAGTGTATTTTGCATTGTGAAACAATATCGAAATGGCAAATAAGTGGAATTACGATACAAATCTCAAATTTATTCAAAATTATAAATTACACTACTGCTTGTGGAGTTTTTCATCTGGAGATTATAAAAATAAACACAAACGTGAGGCTGCACTTCTTGCCATAGTGCAAGAAATGAATATAGCAGACTTTGGAGTGACAGAGGCGAAGAACAAAATAAAAAATTTAAGATCGACCTACAGCCAGGAGAAAAAAAAAATTGAAGATTCTAAAAAATCAGGAGCTGGACTCACCAACGTCTACAAATCAAACATAAAGTGGCTACACGAAATGGAAGAGGTGTTCGCAAACGAACTAAAAAGACAAACGTTTGAAAATGTAAGTTTATTAAATATTTCTTCATTAATCTGAACTAATCATCCTGTTTTGCCATGGCACTGCACCCTCATTGGAGAAATATTCCGTATATTTTTCACGCAAATCCCTAGCTGTCTTTCCAGCGTAGTTGGTGTATCGGTAATACTGGGCAGCCCTTGAACAAGTTCTCTTCGCCAAGCTCCTGGAACTATTACACCAGAGTTGATATCCTCTTCATCAACACAACCACTTGGGAAATATCTAGTTGAGCTTTCAGTTCTGAGCCAATTATGCAGAGCACATGCAGCACAAACTATTTTGTCAGTTGTTTTGACATCCGTTGGAATAGGTGTATGAAAAATTCTGAATCTGCTCGCTAGAATTCCAAATGCATTTTCGACTATTCTTCGTGCTCTAGATAAACGATAGTTGAAAATTTTTTGAGCTGTTGTGAGATTTGGTCCACCGTATGGTTTCAATAAATAACACTTCAATGCAAAAGCGTCATCGCCCACTAAAAATCCACCTTTGGGTAACATATTGTTTTCAAGGGCTTGGCGCAATGCACTTTGATTGAAGATTCCTGCATCCGCATTTCTTCCATTTGCTCCAATATTTAAACAGCGAAAACAATAATCATGGTCCACGACAGCCATTAAGACAACACTATTGGTGCCCTTATAATTAAAATATTCACTTCCACAATTTGGAGGTGCAGAAATAATAATATGTTTGCCATCAATGGCGCCATGGCATCCGGGAAAATTCCATCTGATTTTAAATCCGTTTTCAATTTTTTTCCATTCATCATCGTCCGGTAACTGAAATAATATTTAATAATATAAATTTAATATTTCAATTTACAGATTCCTGCATTGTCTTCAATTATTGAAGTTGAAACTGAGCAATGCCCAGCTTCAACACAACAAAGTAGCTCTAATGTCGCATCAACAAATAAGGCGGTTCCTACTTCTATGCATGGGAAAAAAGGTGCCGAGACATCGTAAAAGCCATTAATTCTTTAAGCACATTGAATGAATCAATAAACCAACAAGAAGAAGAATGCTCGTTTGATGTGTTTGGCAAAAATGTGGCAGTACAATTGAAAAATCTTTCTTTTGAAAATGTATTAATAGCACAACAGAAAATACAATGCATTTTAAGTGAAATCGGAATAAAAGATTATAGAGAGAGTTCCAGAAGTACAACATCGTTTTCCAATTACAGCTATGATTCATTATCGAATCCTCCATCAAAACAACCTAATTTTGATGAGGGTCATGACCCCTATTCATTTATAGTGGAAGGCACTGATACTACACTATCGGAAGTGGTGGTTACAAGCGATATAATTCCAGATAATGTTGAATATGTTGCAATTGACTAACTTTTTCTTATAATTATTTTTTGCATTAAATAAAGGGTACGGAAGGCAAATTTTATTTTTCAATTAAAAATTACCTTTAAGAATTCTTGTAAATAAAATGAAATAGCTTCCATAACTTCTGGTATTATTGCAGATATTGCTGAGCGGGAAATACGGTACATTGCCTGCAAATAGCGATAGCTCATTCCCGTTGCCAAATAAGTTAACGCTACTTGTAGTTTAACACGTGCAGGAATAGCCTCTCGCATGACAGTATCTGTTCTTTGTATATTTGGAGTGATGTTTTCCAACAGGGTTTCGAAGGTTTCTATATTCATGCGCAAAAGCGCCCTGAATTCTTCTTCTTCTTCTTCTGATTCCAATTCTATAAAGAGAGTATTTGTTGCACCAATAGCGGATCGCCTCAATATCCACGGTCTTGTCCACACTCTATTATTTTCTGCTTCCAATAAATCCCACAACTCTTTTATGAGATGTGGTAGAACTTCATTAAAAACTTTTTTAAAATGTCTTTTTCTACCAAACATTGTAAATAAAACTTTGGAAAACTTCACTGTCTAACTAGATGAACAAAATACGTGTAAACCTTTACTCGCCAACGCAACTCTCTCGACCGAGTATCATACTCGGCCAGAATACTGTCTCGCCACTGTACTCGCTACGTGTAACAAGCCCATAAGTGTGTATACGCCTCCTCCTATTTTGTTGACATCAAAATATATACGAACGGATATGCCTAAAAGCAGGAAAATATGAAATCATCATTAAAATAGATAAATGTTCTTAATAAATTTAATAAACTTACATATTCTGCATGAATTATATGAAGTATAAGCAATTATTTAAATAGCTTAGAAGCTGGAAGGATATTAAAAGTCCCATCCATTATACATATAAGTGCGTTGCTCCGTTGCACTATTGAATTGCAAAGCGTTGGTAATTGTTGGTGACGCAAATATTGTGTATGAAAATTTTCTGGACAATACTGTATCAATATAAAATTTGCTTGCGTTGTCATGCCTTGATACACCAAAATATTTATGGACGTTTGCATTGTTAAACACGGAAATAATATCTTGAAAATTAGTTGAAGCTTTTGGGAATTGTTCATGTTTTATATTAAACAGTTGTCTGCGCATTTTTCCAAATTCAACTGAAGGTGCTGCCTCCTTAAATTTCTTGCTTGTTATCGTCAAAAATAGCACGGACGGATGACCTTTTCAATGGAGCTTCTTTTACTTCATTTTTAATATTATTCATTATTTCCAACTTCTTCAGAAATTCATTTTGTGGACCACGATTATGCACTTTACTTTTGTTCACTTTACGGCAATATTTGTTACTATTAAATTCAACAACAACTCCAACATTACAATTCTTCACATAACAATAATAATATTTCACATTATTTCTTTCATATTTAAATTTAAACACTTGCTGTTTTCCTCGATACATAATAATTTACTGGATTTTCTTATACCGGCTATTATCTTATATAGATAAATAGTATCATCTGCCATTTAAAAATCCAAATTTTTTTCTAACACGCGGAAAGTAAAGGACTAATGTGTGTTGGATGATCGGCACGTGGTTGTAGCCAACATATGATGTGTATTGTCATTACATACTGTTATCTATATGCACTTCAAGAGGGTTGCAAAGTTAGTATGATTTTATTACTCAGTTGACGGAAATTTGATTATGGCCTCAGTGCTCATGTGTAAAAAAATGAGTATGGCTCTATTTCTCAACGTGTGGTGAAATAAAGCCATATGCCCCTATTTCCCCTCTTGTTGGGAAATAAAGCCATATGGCTTTATTGCCGATGGCCTTATAGCACCCCACCGTCATATGTAGAAGTTCACGCAAGTGAGAAAAGTTCTCTGATCGCCATTCACTTGGGAGTGGCCAGAAACGATTCTTTTACATATGACTCAAGCAGCTCACGGCTTCCGGTCTTTGACCAAGTATCCTCTGGGTAGCCTAAAAACATCCGTTTGAAGGCGAGCTAAAGTGAGAAGGCGAAACATCACCTGCATAGGGTTGTGCCCTGGGTTTGGGACCCGCCACGTAAAAAAACACCCTCAATGGAAAGGAACAACAAGCCTCGGATGAGGGACCCCCCTTTTGATGACGACCATGGCAAAAGAAATAAGGACTGCGAATTGAGGGCATGCACTTGGAATGTCCGGTCCCTTAATTGAGAAGGTGCCGCTGCCCAGCTGGTTGATGTTCTCGTGAAAATAAAGGCTGGCATCACCGCCGTCCAAGAAATGCGATGGACGGGACAGCGACAGAGACAAGTAGGTCCTTGTGACATGTGCGGGATGGGATAGATACCGAGAGATGAAGAGGGAAGCAAGACGCATTTGCAGACAGAAAAATAAAGATGCCGAAATGCGTGAGTACGAAGAGCTTGATAAGCTGGCCGACAGGGGTAATGCTCAAAAATTCTTGCAGAACCTCCAAAGGTGATCTAGTCACCGATGCCCAAAGCATACTTAAATTATGGAGGGACACTTCTCCAGCCTGCTGAATGGCAGTGAACGTACAACGCCAGGAGAAGGCGAACCCGATTCCCCAATCGATGACGATGGAGCAGACTTTTTATTATCCGACCATGAAGAAGTTCGAATAGCAATTGCCCGCCTAAAGAACAACAAAGCGGCAGGGGCCGACGGATTGCCGGCCGAGCTATTCAAACACGGCGGCGAAGAAGATAAGGAGCTCGCATCAGCTTCTTTGTAAAATATGGGGGACGAAGGCATGCCCAACGATTGGAATTTAAGTAAGAATATGGTCGGACGAAAGCATGCCAAATGATTGGAATGTAAGTGTGCTATGCCCAATCCATAAAACAGGAGACCCCGCAATCTGCGCCAACTACCGTGGGATAAGCCTCCTCAACATCGCATATAATGTTCTATCGAGAGTATTGTGTGAAAGATTAAAGCCCACCGTCAACAAACTGATTGGACCTTGATTTAGACCTGGCAAATAGACAACCGACCAGACATTCACCATGCGCCATATCTTGGAATAACCCGTGAAAGGAGAATCGACAGACACCACCTCTTCGTCGATTCCAAAGCTGCTTTCGACAGCACGAAAAGGAGCTGCCTTTATGCCGCGATGTCTGAATTTGGTATATATCATCTGCCTCAACATCCGCGCCGTTAATTCTGCTTTTTCCAAACTGGACAAGGAAGCAAAACAAATGAGTCTGGCAGTGAACAAGAGCAAGACGAAATATCTCCTGTCATGAAACAAACAGGCGTCGCACTCGCGACTTGGCACTTACGTCACTGTTGACAGTAATAACTTTGAGGTTGTAGATAATTTCGTCTATCTTGGAACCAGCGTAAACACCACCAACAATGTGAGCCTAGAAATCCAACGCAGGATAACTCTTGCCAATAGGTGTTACCTCGGATTGAGTAGGCAATTGAGAGGCAAAGTCCTCTCTTGACAAACAAAAACCAAACTCTATAAGTCACTCATAATTCCCGTCCTGCTCTATGATGCAGAGGCTTGGACGATGTCAACGTTGCGAGTTTTCGAAAGAAAAATTCTGCGACAAATTTATTTATGGTCCTTTGCGCGTTGACCACGGCGAATATCGTATTCAATGGAACGATGAGCTGTACTAGATATACGACGACATTGACACAGTTCAGCGAATTAAAAGACAGCAGCTACGCTGGCTAGGTCATGCTGTCGACGATAGACGAAAACACTCCAGCTCTGAAAGTATTCAACGCAGTACCCGCCGGGGGACGCAGAGGAAGAGGAAGACCTCCACTCCGTTGGATGGACCAAGTGGAGAAGGACCTGGCTTCGCTTGGAATATCCAATTGGCGCCACGTAGCGAAGAGAAGAAACGACTGTCGCGCTATTGCTAACTCGGCTATAATCGCGTAAGCGGTGTCTACGCCAATTAAGAAGAAGAAGATTCTAAGAAATATGTGAAACCATCATACCAACATAGTAAGGAATTATGCAATACGCTCTGAGTGTCAGGTTGCCGAACCGCCCCAACATTTGCGAAAATGTAGTGAAAAAAAGTCGGAAAAACTTAACTCGAGTTACAGGACCCAAAAGAGAATTTGCCGCCAATAACGACAAAAGGTTTCCGTCGTTCCGACGACAGTCGGGTATACGTAACTGGAACGGACCCGGACTTTTATTCGGCCAAACACTGTCAAACCGGCAAAATCTGCCGCCATAGCAACAACAACAACAAAACGTCTACGTTTGAATGTCGACTTAGTTGCGATCGCAATAGCAATATAAAATCACAGTGATATAAAAAAAGCAATCACTGAAATCACAGATATCAAAAAATCGCAATATCGCTCATCTCTAGTGAGAAACACATAAGCTATACGAGTCAAATCGTCAACCTCAATCCATTTTTAGATAAAAATGGCATTATGAGAGTTAGAGGACGACTAACGAACGCAGAATTAACGTATTGCAAAAAACATCGCATAATTCTTTCCAAATCCTATTTGAGTTCGTTGATAATTAAAGTTGCTCACCATTCCCCTCTACATGGTGGAAACAGATTAACAGAAGCAATAATAAGGAGACAATACTGGATTTTAGGGTTGAAGAATTTAGAGTATCACCGTCAAGTCTGGCCGTGGGAAAAAATCTTTCAAAGGATATGTAGCAATTTTTGTATGTCTTTCAACAAAAGCAATACATCTAGTAAGCAATTTATCAACTGAAGCTTTTCTAGCAGCGGAAAAGTGTCTTCACATGTACTCCGATAATGGAACAAATTTTGTTGGAGCCAGCAAATGTATTGATAAGGAGTTCAAACATGCAGTAAAAAATAACAATGAAGTACCATCGATTTTAGCGAATGAACAAATATCTTTGCATTTTTCTCCCCTAGCGGGTCCACATTTTAGAGGAATGTGGGAAGCAGGAGTAAAGGGAATGAAATACTATTTAAAAAGAGCAGTTGGAGGCACTAAGCTAACTTTTGAAGAAATGTCAACAGTTTTAGCACAAATAGAAGCTTTGTTCAATTCGCGTCCATTATATGGCATAAACGATGATAATGGAATAGATGCGTTAACACCAGGACACTTTTTAATAAGAAAACCTATATTATCAATCCCCTCTTTGGGTGCGGATGTAAACATTTCCTAGTTAAACAAATGGAAATTAATACAAAAAATTCACCGAGAATTTTGGAACCGGCGGAAAGATGAGTATTTACATACACTTTAACAAAGGAATAAGTGGAAAATTCCAGCAAATAATATAAAAGAAGGAGATATTGTTATTGTAAAAGATGAGAATACATAGCCTACCAAGTGGCTTCTTGGAAAAGTTATAGAAACGCATCCAGGAAAAGATGGGCGTGCTCCAGTTGTGGCGTTAAAACTTTCCAACAACACATTGAAAAAACCAATCCACAAATTATGTCCACTTATAAGACAAGCAGACAATAATGAACAAAGGAATGACGTAAGAACTTCTGCAATCACAACCATACCTATGAAGAAGCACCCTACTTATAAGAATGTTTGCGCTCTTGATCTTAGCGTTCCTTTACATGACAACAAGTACTCTTGGTATGAACATACACATTCCTCAAGAAAGAAGTGCAACAGTGAGCAAACTTCCTGAAAATACTACTATATATCTGGACAATAAACCAACACACAACTAAGTGATGTATACAATTGGATGAAAACATGAGGATAAATTGTGGACGATAAATTAGTCATAAAGGCAGAACTACCTTTAATTCATAGTGAATCATCGGAAATATACAAATGAATAGTAATTCCACATAAATATAATGGAAGAATATTAAAAGCAAAACTAAGAAAGGAGTTTTTAGTTTAAAACTTTGGACTTAACTCATATTTTTTGATGCTTGTAACACAATTAAATAAGTGTACAAAAGGCCTCAACAACCATGTAATATGCAAAGAAAAATCTCCATGGCAACCTGCTTTAGATCAATCATGCGAACTTTCAGCATTGTTAAAAAGCGGGCACACCAACTGTAAATATGAGGAAGTGACTAAATCAATATTTTGATCAGAACCCCTTGAAGAAAATACTTGAATCTTTAAAGTGTTCAAAAATTCTACGATCCATCTAGACTGTCAAAAAAGCAAAATGCAGATATTGGATATTACGGCACAAATAATTCTTTAAATCAAAGCTGGCTGTACTGCAAAATATGCAAGTATCACCTTAATCAGCATGCAAATATTTAAACTGCAGAGGGACATAAATCCGACATTGGACCCGATCCTGACAACTATAAAGGAAATAGCGGAGGACCATATTACTAAACTTCAAATAAGTAGAATAGTCGACAACAAAGAGCACAGAAAACTACGAAAAAGCATTGACAAAATTAGCAACAACGAATTAAAATTAAGTGAGTTAAATTTAAGAAACCATAACGCACATGTGTCTTTAGTGTAGTAGTAATTGTAATATTATGCCTTTTACTATAGTAGTAAGTATAGTAGTATAAGTATTTCCGTTATAAATGTAAAGCGAATCATGCTGATAGAATCATTGTCAATATTTCCAACCGGTAGAATATTAAAAAAACATAAAAAATACAGTCCACTAATTTATATAATCATTTCTTTCCCTCGGTAATATGTTCAAATATCATTGAACATGTATACTTATCAGCAAAGCCAAAATATAATTAAAAATAAATATATATTTTCAAAGATACATACATACATATTTATGTACATATGTGCATAAACATAGTCATGCATTTACAGTGTTTTTCGGATATAAATGAAATGCTCAAAATGGGAGCCCTTTATCCGGGGAAGTCTTATTTAAAAAACCCCGTTTAATAGCACTTTTGGGGCTTATATGAAAATGCGGCTTTATGTATGTACCTTTTGAGGCTTATATAAAAGTGCACATATGAAACAACTACTTTTTTAAGCTACGAATATGTAAATATTTATTAGATACTTTTTAAAAATACTTTTGTATATGTATTCATCACTTCATAGTGAAAAGAAAAAACAAAAGTAAAATTCATATAAAAAACAAAACAAAAATGTAAGGAACAAATGAGATCTTTTTCGCCCCTGCTTGAAAAATTTTTGCACAGAACGAAGTCTTAAAAAATTACATTATTTTAAAAAAACGATGTCTTAAAAGTTATATTTAAAAAAAATTGTTATTTTAGATTGAAAATACATCTCATTATGGAGAATGTCTCCTTCCATGCCATGTATTTATTTTTTGTCAGGAAGTGGGCTCTGAGGCTGTGAATGCAATACAGAATTTCTGCAAGTGACAGTGTTTTTAGCACTTCCTCAGTCTCCTCTTCATCTTCAGACCCGTCGTTATCAATTTGCTGTGGATCTGCTTCTGTATCAACAATGGAACTGACAATTTCCTCATCAGTCCAATTGCCATAGCACGCAATGTCGTCATCACATACAATATATGTTTCAAGTGAGCTTTGTGTAAATTATGAAGACTCTTCACTTATAATTTTTTAAACTTTTATTTCTCCAGCTATGCAGGAGCAGCCAAATCCTTTCGATTACAGAGTCGGTCTTAGACTAATTATTTCCCTAAACAAAAGCTAAGCACTCCGATGCACTCAGGTGAAATGAATAAGCACATGGTGGTTTGGCTATGTGTGTTAACTACTCCCCCTTTTGAAGGCGACCGTCCGGGTGCCTCTTACACGTCGGGTGGAGTTGCAGTGTCGGCGTTTCTAATCACTTCAATGATGGCTAGCTTTCGTTGCTTCCTGAACCAAAAGTAGGCTATTATCATAAAAATGATGATCGTAGCCACTAGCCCCAGTGAACCAATCGAGATCAAATGTTTGTGTTGTAAATTTAGTTTTATCTGGAAGCCGAACTAAAACACGTCATCTTCAAGTGAACTTAAAACGGAAGTAAAGTATATTTTATTAAAGAATAATATGTCCGCTTATATGAGCAGAGTTGCATTTAATAAGTATAAATGATCGTTCTATTTAATTTTCAACACTTCTCCTGAACGATAATTCATTAAATACGAGATAAAAATTCAAAACATTTCAATATTTAGTAGAAATAAACAGAAATATTAATTCATTCAAAACATTTCAATGTTTAGGAAATATAAACAAAATTATTAATTAATTCAAAGTATTTCAGTACTTAAGTAAAATAAACAATGTTATTAATTCATATCTGATAGACAATATCAACTTATATTTGACAGACCTATCGCTTTAGCTATGTTCAAATGCTTGACTTTAGGTACGCCTTTTGTTAGGATGTCTGCTAACATGTTGTTTGTTGGTGTGTAGCACAATCTTATTTTACCGCTCTCTATCTTCTGCCTAATAAATTTACCCTTTATATCAACGTGTTTTGTTCGAGGCGAGTACGTATTGTTTAAAGCGACATGAATAGCACTTTTGTTGTCACAATGTAAGTCCATTACGGTTGATGCTTCTGGTGTCAATTCATCTTGCAGTCGCTGGAGCCACGTTGCCTCTTGGATGGCTGCTGTCATGGCCATAAATTCGGCTTCAGTTGATGATAACGCTACTGTTCGCTGGCGACGAGTGGACCAAGAAATAGGAGCACCTTGTAGCTTGAAGACATAGCCGGTGGTTGATCGTCTTTCGACTAAGTCGCTACCCCAATCTGCATCGCAGAATCCAACAATGTCGCTTGTAACTGCATTGAATACAAGCCCACTGTTTATTGTACCTTTTAAGTACCTCATGACGCGTTTAACAGCAGTCCAATGGCCTTTACCTGGGTTTGAGGAGAATCGGCTTAATAAATTTACTGCGAAGCTTATGTCAGGACGGGTGATCTGCGAAGCGAATAACAAACAGCCAATAGCCTGCATGTAGGGTACTTTCGCCATTTCCTCTTTTTCAACGTCAGTAGTTAGCGACATTTCGCTGCTCATTTTTTGGTTTATGTCAATAGGTGTTGCCATAGAGTTGCAGTCGAACATTTCAAAGCGCCTTAACATGTCTGCTATATATTGATGCTGGTCAACCTCAATTGTACCCCGTACCTTGTTTCTTTGGACCCGCATACCAAGAACTGATGCAACTTCACCAAGGTCCTTCATTTTAAATCGTGATGACAACTCTTCCTTCAATTTGTTCAAACAATCTGCTCTATTTGAAAACAGAAGCACGTCGTCAACGTATAACGCCAGATAAAGTTTTTCGTCGCCTCTTATGCGATAGTACACGCACTGATCAACCTCACTTCGTGTCAAACCAATGCTTAATAAAGCGTCATTGAACTTGTCGTTCCACAACCGGCTTGACTGTTTCAGACCATAGAGTGATTTTTGTAATTTGCATACACGCCCTGACCCATCGTTGAATCCATCTGGCTGAGTCATATAGATGTCGTCATATAATTCAGTATTTAGAAATGCGGTAATCGCATCCATTTGATGGATAATTAAATTGTACTTAGCTGACAGTGCAAGCAAAAATCTTAGCGACGTATATCTGACTACAGGAGCAAATGTTTCCTCATAGTCGACACCATACTTTTGATTGCATCCCTTTACAACCAGTCTAGCCTTTCGACGCACAAACTGACCATTTGCATCCACTTTAGTTTTGAATACCCATCTACATTTAATGGCCTTTTTACCAGGTGGCAATTCAGTCAAACACCACGTTTTATTAATTCGAAGGGAATCCATTTCTGCCTGAGCGGCTGCTTTCCATTCATCTGAATAAGTACTGCCCATCGCTTCTTGTATAGTATTGGGGTCACACGAGACAAAATCAACTGCGGAAAAATTATAATCCTGTCTCTTACCTGCGACTCTCTTAGAACGCCTCAACATATTTTCTTGCGCGTCTTCTGCTGTTTCAGAATCATTTGCGTTTTCATGGACAGGGGAATGGCTGTTGAATTTAATTTGATTAACTTCAACATCTGCACTGTGCTTCTTTTGCTGTTGATCTACATTCGATAATTCCTGATTTTTATTAATTTCAATATCATCACTATGATTACTTTGCTGTTCATCTGAATCATTTTCAGATGGAATTTCGAAAATGTAGTTGTTCCTTTTTTCGTCTTTGTTATGCGCTTCGATAAAGCTAACATGACGGCTTATTACAATTTTTTGGTTTTATTATTGTACAAGCGGTATGCTTTGGTAGCCGCACAATATCCCAACATAACACACTCGACGGACTTACTATCTAGCTTTTTGCGTTTTTCACGTGGTATGTGACACATAGCTTTACAACCAAACACTCTCATGTGTTTCAAACTTGGTTTTTTTTTGTCCATAGTTCCACTGGAGTTTTCGAATTAGATTTAAAGGGTACACGATTTAATATATAAGCTGCAGTGTTTGCAGCTTCTGCCCAAAATTTATGACTTAAACCCGAGTCTATTAGCATACAACGCACTTTCTCAATTATTGTTCGATTTAATCTTTCGGCTACACCATTTTGTTCAGGTGAATAGGGCGACGTGGTTTGGTGCACTATACCCGCTTGCGCTAATAAGTTTTTAAATTTTTCGTTGGTGTATTCGGTTCCATTATCCGAACGCAACACTTTAATTTTTCGCGACAACTGATTCTCTACGAGATTTTTAAACTTTACGAATTCTGCAAAAACTTCCGATTTACTTTTTATTGACACTAAGAAAATTTTGTGAGAAAAATCGTCAATAAATGTAACTATATAACGAGAGTTAGAAAACGATTTTACCGAAAATGGTCCCATAACATCCGAATGTATTATGTCTAATAAACCTTCAGCACGTGTTTCACTGATTTTAAAAGATGCTCGCGATTGCTTTCCTTTTAAGCATGTAATGCACTTTTCATCGTTCATTTTTCCGAATTCTACGCCGTACGATGCATTTTTTACTTTACGCAAATGTTCGTCGCATATATGTCCCATTCTTCTGTGCCATAATTCATGTTGTCGCGCAATGAATGTTTTATTTATTTGATTTTTAGACGAGATTTCACAATTTAGCCGGTATAGCCCATTTACTTCACATGCACTGGCAATTAACTTTTGTTCATTGTTGTAGATTTTACAATCATCATTCTCAAAAACAACTTTATTGCCGTATTTGGTCATTTGTCGAACCGACAACAAATTTGCACAAAGCTCCGGCACATATTCCACGTTTTTCACAACACTTTCATTTTTTGAATGTTTTGTTAACAACACCATGTTTATATCACCTTTTGATCTCACTGAAAGAGTTTTGTTATTTGCGATTAGAATGTTTTTATTTTGTACCGACTTTTCATTTACCATTATGTTATTATTTCTGGTCATGTGCGAAGTTGCGCCAGAATCAATGAACCAGTCATCTTGATGAATGTCATGTGTAAAGAGAGAAGCGAAAAGAACATTTTTTGTTTTATTAAACGTGCTGCCATCTCGTTTCGATTTGTTTGGGCATTGTTTTGCAAAATGACCTAATTGCTTACAAGAGTGGCACCGAAATTTTTTTTCTTTCGGTTTCCCTTTAGAGTATAGGGCATTTTCAGAAAATTTATGGTCAAATTTTACATCCTGCAGTAATAGGGTTTTAACACTATCGATCGTCAGCTTTTCCTTTGAATTTTCAACAGCCAGCACTAGAGCACGGAAATCGTCTGGTAGACCTGCTAACATCAATGATGCAGTGAGCTCTTCGTCAATGTTCAGTCCAGCATTTTGAACTTTTAGTGACGTCATTACTATGGAGTTGACATACTCTTGTGTGGATACGTAATCCGAGAGTTGGCATTGAACTAATTGTTTCAGGAGCTCCACCTTGCGTGTAAGACCAGTGTCCTCGTATGCAGAGAGTAACGCTGTCCACGCCTGCTTTGCGCTTTCTGCCGTTGCGATGTGTGAGAAATTATTTGGTTCTATCATCAGCGTAATTTCTGCTAATGCACGTTGATCGGAATCCAGTTCTTTTTCTGTAGACACTGCCGATAGCCCATTTTCAACTATCTTCCAGCAGTTTTTAATGATTAAATATGACTTCGCGTGCCGCTTCCATACATCGAAATTTTCGCGACCTTTAAGTTTTTCGAATGGAAAAGTTAACGCGTTGGTTGCCATGCCAAAATCTATATTCGTAATTATCTAGCTCACAGTAATCAATCCGCGCCGGAAACCTTTTTCAAAGTTTACTTTTCATGCTTTTCTACTTGAACCGATATTATTTCGTGACTTATAGGCCCATAACCTGTTGTAAATTTAGTTTTATCTGGAAGCCGAACTAAAACACGTCATCTTCAAGTGAACTTAAAACGGAAGTAAAGTATATTTTATTAAAGAATAATATGTCCGCTTATATGAGCAGAGTTGCATTTAATAAGTATAAATGATCGTTCTATTTAATTTTCAACAGTTTGGTTACCATTTCTTGTTGTAGTGATGCAATATGCTTTAAGTTCTCTACATGTACCTCTTCCAGATACGGCAATGATAGAGCTTTTATATGTTCCGTAAACTTTACTATCGTTGAAGGAGGGGCTTCGGGGTGGGATTTAACAACTTTTTTCCAGTTGACATAATTAGTTCCGTTTATGGTGACATTACCTTCAAACATAACGAGAAAGGTGCCCTTTATAGTAACGCTTGACGGTGTTCCCTCTGAGATCTCAACGCACTGGTCATTTACCACTATTAGTCCGTCGGCAATTTCTTCAATAGGGGCGATGTGTTCTGCTGAAGTTGTTTTGCATTGAGCTGAATTATGATTCAATAGCTGTTCCACGCATGAGGCTGAACCAAGTGGCTGGCAATATGTAAGGGTTGCAGCATTTTTGCAGTTTGTGAGAGGTTGGTAGTCGGGAGCGCAGTGTGCTGCTATAACTGTTTCTAAGTTAATTATCTTCTTACTATGAATTACAGGTAAAAGCCTAATTTTTTCACAAATTCTGCTGATTTTAGGATATTTAACTACAAAATAAATATTATCACTATCCTGCAATATTCTTAGCTTAGAGGCTGTTCAAATATCGCTTATAGTAATATTGGCAAAGTGTTCGGCAAATAGCAAAATTTTAGTATCATCACTATCTACAATGACGGGATCAATTATGTTATGCTTTCCTAGTGTTACTGAATGAACTATGTTTGTGAGGTCTGCTAGTACTGCCCTGTTTCTTGCTATAGTCAACCCAAATAAATGCCCTGTGTCCACAATTTTTTCTTTTGTAATTTTAAGTAGGTCATTCATTGCTCGTGTTAGATTATTTATTCTTGTCTGAAGCTGAGTGTTAACTGTAATCTGTCGTTCGATAGCCTCAATCAGTTCACGTTCTTTGGTTGCGACCTCGTTAAAATCGTCGAAGTCAAGTGTCCCTGCGATGTATTTCAGTGCAGTACCTATAATGTTGATACCACGTGAATGTCGGTGATGGGTCTTCAGAGTCTCCAATAAAACGAGGATCTGAACAGCATCCGCTTGGAGCAATTTCCTTGCAGGAGAGTGTGGAAAATGTTCAAGCAGCCCTTCCGTATCTGTCGCTATAGTTTTATAATTCGTCAAGTTAGTTTTATGTAGCAAAATACCATATTGGTCGTCAATAGCAACTTTCCCAGTTGAAATCATCATGTAGTGTGAGTTGGTGTAATTAAATAATTTCGCCTGCGTCCAGGAAATAACCGTCAAAAACGAGTATATGTGAAAAATTATCATATTTTATTATTTTATATTTAATGGGGATGTCCACAGCTTAGTCCGATTCTCTCCTCAGTCCCCCGCTGGCTACGTTTGGCGCGACGTGCAAATCCTTAAGCTTGTTGATTTAAGCGTTGTTTTTATTTTTAATTAAAATTTTGATTGTTACTCGCGGGTATCGAGCTCGCGGCCACCTTGCGAATTGTTAGACTATTATCCTTTTATAAGTCTCTTCACTTATAATTTTTCAAACTTTTATTTCTCCTGCTATGCAGGAGCAGCCAAATCCTTTCGATTACAGAGTCGGTCTTAGACTAATTATTTTCCTAAACAAAAGCCAATTCCTAACTTAACGCTCCCCTAAGCGTCGCTTCCGCTGCCACTGCGGTTCGCCGTTGTTGTTGTTATTGCTGTCACACACTACTCCGCAGACAAAGCGTCAGCACTTTCCGTACCTATGGGAATGTTATTGTCGCTGATTTCGCATACTGTGGTTATTGCTGTTGTTGTCATGCGCGGAAGGTAAGTTGCATCGTAAGCACTTCGATGCACTACAGGTGAAATGAATAAGCAGATTGTGGTTTGGCTATGTGTGTTAACTTGTATTTGCACCTGACAGGCCCTTAACGATTTTTTCTACTTCAGCACTTGTATCTTCAAATTGCTGATCAGCGGGTGTAGTTATAAATTTAGCCTGTCAAAAAAATAATAAAAAAATTTAATGAATTTGTATAACAAGCAAAAATTGTGAAATTTTAACAAACTTACCTTTTCGAAACAGTTTTAAATTGATACAGGTTTCACCATCCAAAAGCTATGTTTAATCATATGAATCACTTGAAATATATTGAGTGATTTTTCAAATTCCGCCACTGTTTGTCGGCGTTCAATTGCAGCAACCGGTTTCCGAATAATACTTTGCCTATAGTATGCCTTAAAGCAGTGGATAATTCCTTGATCCAGTGGCGGAGTTATTGCAATTGTATTTGGTGGCAAAAGAACAATTTTTCGATTCTGTTCTCTCATTTGTGTATCCAACTTATTTAAAACTTTACCCCCAATCTCCTGCGTCATCCACGCTTTCTTGTTAGAGTAATACTTTAAGGGCAAAACTTTATTTTTAAAGCATCGCGGACTCTTTGACTTTCCAATGACAATGACTTCCTTAAAATCTCCTGTGGCATTACAAATAAAAAGGAGCGTTAGCCGGTTCTCAGAGGTCTTGAACCCTTTCACTGTTTGTCCATTATTTGTAAGCGTTTTTTGCGGTAATGCTTTAAAGAACAAGGCACTTTCGTCTGCATTGAAATTATTCGCCTGATCATAGTTCGCTATAATATGTGGAAGAGTTTTGCTCAGAAATATTTCTGCATTTTCCTTATCAGTGGAGCGCTCTTCGCCGTGAATATTTCTTAGCTGAATGCCATTGCGCTTCTGTAATCGCCAGAGCCATCCTTGCGTTGGCGTAAAATCTTTTTTTAGCTTCACTGCAAGCTTCTTGGCTTTTCCAGCATTAAGTTTGAAGATATTACTGCTCCAGAGGATCTCAGTTGAATAAACCATATCATTAACGCCTGCTCCACCTGGGCTTCTTTACCTGGCCTCATTCTTTTTGCGGACAATTTGCGCGTGGACGATTTGTTTGCAATTTCGCCTGCGTTTCTTAAAATTTTGTTTAGTGTACTTGAAGAGCACCCATATTTGGAACAGAATTGAGGTTTTGATATGGTTTTACTTTCAGCGATAACTTTAAGTTTCTCCTTTATGGAAAGCGTCTTTCTTTTGTTACCAGCCATCCTGTTAAAAAATAAACGCTAATAAATTTTGCAAACATAAAAATTATTTCACTTACACTTTTGCCAAAGTTTCACATTTGCCGCCATTAATCAACAGACATACATATGTTTTTACAGATTGCCATACCGCAAAAAACAAAATCAAATAAGTGTAGCCAGATTTTTATTTTTTATATCCGGGAATTTTTGTATGGATTTCTTTAAATGGCTCGCACATTTTCAATGTTGTAAGCGGGGAGACCTTTTAAACGGGGAACACATTAACCGGGGATTTGTCTGTATATTGCTTGTGTGGAATTTTTTGTGACCTGATTTTATTTCCTTATAAGCGGGGAATTCTTTTAACCATGGGCTTATATCCGAAAAGTGCTATACATGCAATGCACATCCAAAAAAATAAAAATGCATAGGGACAAAAGTCATAATTTTTCAGAAGAGATAACATTAACATAATATATATTAAATTATACTTGAATACAACCCCATGTTAAGCAGCAATAAGCAATATGCCGCAATACATACAAGCATAAAGACATACACATATATTTAGTTATTTAAGATAGTTCTAAAATTTGTATATAAGCAAGGAAAATACAAAATAAAAACTAGAATGAAAGATTTCTCACTTGATATAAAACGTTTCATTTCCCCCCACCAATGATAAATCTTTGTTGATATATCTTTTTGAAATTAAACAAAAGTTTTACAATGATATTGGTGCGACCAGTTTTTTCGTGTACATACTTTACTTTTTTTAAGAAAAAATTTTAATTTTGTGTTTTATGACTTATTAACCAGCTTCAGATAAACATAAGGAATGTAATACTACACATTTTCTGAAACTACTTTGAAGTTCTGATAAAAAACAAGGTACAGTGAACTTTTCAAAACATCTTAAAAAGCTGAAAAATCCTTAAGTACTGCAAAATGTAAAAAAATAGAAACAATGAGTTTTAGAAATAATATAATACTATTGGGATGTTCAAATCGTAGAACTTTGCCTTAATGACTAGAACACATTTACCTAGTCAAAAATTGTTGAAACCACCAATCAACACCCAGCAACCGTGACACTACACACAATCAGATTTAGTCCCTTCATGGAAAGCGCTAATTCGGACACTTTCATAGATTGCCTGATAACGCGATAAGAATCTACCACGATTCAGAGAAACTCTTGGATCCATAACATACTCGTACTAGTAATTCACAGGAGCACGAATTAATAAAAGCAAGGCCACTATATAGAGCCCTCTTAAGGCATATTAGGAAAAAAGTGAGAAGTTCTGTTGAAACGCCTTTAATCTCATATAATGTATTTGATGTAGAGTTGAAAGGGATCACTAGCAAAGTTCTGAAATATAATGCTGTGAGGTGATGAATCTAAAATTCAATGTCTTTAGGAATGATGGTGAACCCTATGTCAGAATACCGCCATTACAAGAATCATATCTACAATATACAAAAAATTATATTGTGAAACATGGTAGCTCAATAGTCATGCTATGGGGTGTTTCATTCCATTCAGGGTAAGATCACTAGTACATGTTGAAGCAAAATGACTGGCAGTATTTACAGAGACATTTTAACAGAACATTGAAATGAAAATTATAGTAATTATTTACCATTAGGTTGACTTTTTCAATAGGATAACGGCCCAAAGCACTGCTAGAGAGACGTTAAGGATTGGCTTGCAATAGACTACATCAATTGTCTGACCTGTGTACTTAGTTATATGAACACGAAAAATACTTACCTATTAAAAAGAAAGTAGATTTTTTTTTCACATTCAAATTCAGCTTTAAATTAAATTTAAAGTCAATTCACTTAGCTTTGTGAAACTATTTTTCTAATTATAAATAAAATTCAACTTTTATGAATTTTTACATCATAACATTCATGTGGCTTAATTTTGTCAGCACAAAGGTATCTGAGTAAAAATACGTCAAGTGGACTCCTCATTTTCCACGTGATCATCGAATTTGAATGTGAGTACTTTTTCATAAAGTAGTCACCATGAACAAATAATCCCCCGCCCAGTTTTTTTTTAATTGTAATTTTAACAACAATTTTTTTTATTGAAAATTGTTACTACTTTTAGTTAAATAACTAAATTTTCCGGAGTTATAGTTCAATACTTGTACTTTCAGAAAATATGCATGAATTTAATTATTTTTATTATTTCATATTGTTTATTAACTTTTAAGTTAATAAATGAACATTTTAATGACTTCTCCCTCAAAAAATATTTTTTTTTTCAGTATTTTGCAATAAACATTCAAGTAACGAAATCCGTGAAAAAATTTGACTGATCGCTATTAGACAAAGCAAAAAAAATTTTTAAGACGGGCGGTCAGCGCTGTCGCGTATCATTGACTTACCTTTAGATTTACTCCGTAGATAAAAAATTATATTTTTTTTTTTTATAAATAAAAAAAAAGAAGTTGAATAATTTTTAAATTAATTTTTTAACTCATACTTATTACTTTATTTCTTTTTTTTTAACTTTATTGGTAACGACTTTGGAGAAAACTTAGCACTCGAGTGATGTATTGTTAACAGCTCTGTAATGGCGATATTGGCGTGTATTTTTTATAGTTACACATTGGTCATGACGAGATTTGAACTTCTTCTCATAGAAGTCGTGATCTTCTTGAGAGAAAAAACCAAAGTTAATTTTTTTAAATGCATTCTTACCCCATTCATATAATGAAGTTTAATTGGTTATATGATTATCGTTTTCTTGTTGAAGACTTACACGAAAAACTTGCCTTTTAAAACTTCCTGCCAAACCATTACATGCCCCTTTCCCGTGAGAAGTCGCAAAAAAATTCCATTCCGCATTCACGTTAAAGTCTTTTTTTTGTGATTTATTAAATTCACGAAATTATATTTATTTTTGTACTGAAAAGCAGCTCCGTCCGAAAAGTAGACAATTTTTTTATCTTATCAGAAAATTTATAGTTTTCAGAAAAATCAGGGCAAACGATAAATTCTCTATCCTCAACAGATTCCTTCGTGTCAGTAAAATATGACGCTTGAGATCGTGCAAGAAAATCATGTCTTAATAATTCAGGCCATTTTTGTCTTAAATCAATAAAAAAAATCTTCTTTTGTCTTCGTTTATTCAATGATTTCAGTTCTAAAAAATTAAAATTGAATTTTAACATGACTTTTAAAAGAAAAGAAGAACGTTTGACTAAAAATTTGTTTACCTATCAGTACTTTTCCATTGCCTGTAAGTAATTTCATTTACTTAATGGTCGTTGAGCAATAGTTCCAATTTTTTTATAATATTCTCAGCTCCTGGACACATAGTACACTCAGAAAAGTAACACAATGATGCAGACTCTTGACAGAGCTTGCAATTAAGTCATGTAAGCTTTCTGGAGTCATGTGTAGAAGTTCACGCAAGTGAGAAAAGCTCTCTGATCGCCATTCACTTGGGAGTGGCCAGAAACGATATTTTTACATATGACTCAAGCAGCTCACGACTTCCGGTCTTTGACTAAGTATCCTCTGGGTAGCCTAAGAACATCCATTTGAAGGCGAGCTAAAGTGAGAAGGCCAAACATCCCCTGCATGCGCTGGGTTCGGGACCCGCCACGTAAAAAAAACACCAACAATGAAAAAACAACAACAGCGTCGGATGAGAGACCCCACTTTTGATGACAACCATGGCAAACGAAATAAGGACTACGAATTGAGGGCATGCACCTGGAATGTCCAGTGCCTAAATTGGGAGGATGCTACCAAGCTGGTTGATGTCCTCGTGAAAATGAAGGCTGACGTACCGCCCTTCAAGAAATGCGATGGTCGGGACAAGGGAAGAGACGAGTAGGTCCTTGTGGCATTTACTACACTGGCCATATATGAGTACTACTATTCACTCCGTCGAATGAACGTCTAGCCACAATCCGCATCAAAGCGAGGTTCTTCAAAATATCGCTGATTTGCGCCCACGCCCCGACGGAAAACAACGATGTGACCAAACATGACTTCTATGAGCGCTTAGAGCGCACCTATGTATGAGAGCTACCCCTGTCACGATGTCAGAAACATGCTTGGTGACTTTAACGTCAGGGTAGGCAAAGAAGGTATCTTTGGCACTACGGTCGGTAAATTCAGCCACTACGCGGAAACATCTCCAAATGCGTTGAGGCTGATCGACTTCACCGCGGCCCGAAATATGGTTATCTTTAGTACTACATTCCAGCATAAGAAGATACATCAAGCTACCTGGCTGTCTCCGGATCGAAAAACCACCAACCAGATCGATCATGTTGTGATAGATGGAAGACACGTATCCAGTGTTCTCGACTCGGACCACTATCTCGTTGCAGCCAAGATTCGCATCCGCCTCTGCCGCAAAAAACGCACGGCAACAAACACAAGGAAGGTTCGACGTCGAGAAGCTGCAATCACAAAAGACAGCCGAACGATTTTCTACTCGGCTTACAGTCCTGCTCTCTGTGAGCACTCTTTAACAACTCGGTATAAGGGAACTGTGGGACGGCATTTCAAACCCATTACGTACAGCTGCAACTGAAGCCATTGGTTTTCGGAAAATGCAAAAGAACAGCTGGTACGATTAGGAGTAAAGTGTTGCAGCGGAAAGAAAACAGACTGCCTACCACGCAAAGTTACGATCGTCCACAACACGTACGGGATGGGATAGATACCGAGAGTTGAAGAGGGAAGCGAGACGCATTTGCAGACAGAAAAGGAAAGAGGCCGAAATGCGTGAGTATAAAGAGCTGGGCAAGCTGGGTCACGGGATCGACAGGCGCATTGCTCGAAAATTCTACAAAAAGATTCGGCGGCTAACAGAAGGTTTCAAGAATGCTGAATGGCAGTCAAAGCATAACGCCAGGAGAAAGCGAACCCGATTCCCCAATCGATTCCCCCTGCGGGGGGCGATGGATTGCCGGTCGAGCTATTTAAACACGCCGACGAAGAACTGATAAGGAGCATGCATCAGGGCAAATATGGTGGGACGAAAGCATGCCCAATGATTTTAATTTATGTGTCCTTTGTCTACAAAAATGGAGACCCCACAATATGCGCCAACTACCGCTGGATAAGCCTCCTCAACATCGCGTATAAGGCTATCGAGAGTATTGTGTGAAAGATTAAAGCCCACCATTGATTTCTCCAGACTGGACAAGGAAGCAAAGCGAATAGGTCTTGTAGTGAACGGGGGCAAGACGAAATATCTCCTGTCATCAAACAAACAATCGTCGCACTCGCGACTTGATTCTCACGTCACTGTTGACAGTCATAACTTTGAAGTTGTAGATAATTTCGTCTATTTAGGAACCAGTATAAACAGCACCAACAATGTCAGCCTGCAAATCCAACGTAGGATTACTCTTGCCAACAGGTGCTACTTCGGACTGAGTAGGAAATTGAGAAGTAAAGTTCTCTCTGGACGAACAAAAACCATACTCAATAAGTCACTCGTTATTCCCGTCCTACTATATGGTGCAGAAGCTTGGACGATGACAACAACCGATGAGTCGACCCGAAGAGTTTTCGAGAGAAAGGTTCTACGAAAGATTTACGGTCCTTTGCGCATTGGTCACGGCGAATATCGCATTCGATGGAACGATGAGCTGTACGAGATGTAAGACGACATTGACATAGTTCAGCGAATTGAAAAACAGCGGCTACGCGGCTAGGTCATAAATACGTACCCGCCGGGCGAAGCAGAGGAAAACCTCCACTCCGTTGGAAGGACCAAGTGGAGAAGGACCAAGCTTCGCCTAGGACATCCAATTGGCGCCACGTAGCGAAAAGAAGAAACGACTGGCGCGCTGTTGTTGACTCGGCTATAATCGCGTAAGCAGCGTCACCGCCAATTAAGAAGAAGAAGAAGAAGCAGAAGCTTCATTCGCAAGTGTTGGAATATGTTAAAGAAACCAAATGTTGGGTAGAGTGAAGAGGACGATATTCGTCTCTGCATTCTAGAAAGAGAAATTGAAAATTAACGCGCAATCCTTGCATCAATGCTCGAAGAACTTGCAATAAAAGATTAGTTCACAAATGAAGAGCTAAATGAATGGATGCACGAAAGTGTTGCTTATCAAGAAGTAGTTAAAGAAGCCGTAGAAATTGAAAATTCTGAAGGATCTGTCGCTATTCAATCTTTTAACCCATGCATTCAGTGCATTCTAATAAAAGACATTATATTTCTGAAGGAGCTTCGTGAAAGGGCTATAATAAAAACCCTTAATAAGAAGAAAGTGCAGGCAACAATATCCGATATGTTTAAAAAATAAAAAAAATAAGCTTTCTATATCATAAAACGATTTTTATTTGTCATATTTCTTGTTATATATTTTTCCTCGCTGGGTGCAACAACCGAAACCATTGGTTTTCGGAAAGTGCAGAAGAACAGCTGGTACGACGAGGAGTGCCGTGTCGCAGCGGAGAGAAAACAGGCTGCCTACCTCGCAACGTTACGATCGACCACAACACGTGCGGGATGGGATAGATACCGAGAGTTGAAGAGGGAAGCGAGACGCATTTGTAGACAGAAAAAGAAAGAGGCCGAAATGCGTGAGTACGAAGAGCTTGATAAGCTGGCCGACAGGGGTAATGCTCGAAAATTCTACGAAAAGATGCGGCGGCTTACAGAAGGTTTCAAGACCGGAGCATACTCTTGTAGAACCCCCAAAGGTGATCTAGTTACCGATGCCCAGAGCATACTTAAATTATGGAGGGAACACTTCTCCAGCCTGCTGAATGGCAGTGAACGCACAACACCAGGAGAAAGCGAACCCAATACCCCAATCGATGACGATGGAGCAGACGTTCCATTGCCCGACCATGAAGAAGTTCGAATAGCAATTGCCCGCCTGAAAAACAACAAAGCGGCAGGGGCCGATGGATTGCCGGCCGAGCTATTCAAACACGGCGGCGAAGAGCTGATAAGGTGCATGCATCAGCTTCTTTGCAAAATATGGTCGGACGAAAGTATGCCCAACGATTGGAATTTAAGTGTGCTATGCCCAATCCACAAAAAAGGAGACCCCACAATCTGCGCCAACTACCGTGGGATTAGCCTCCTCAATATCGCATATAAGGTTCTGTCGAGCGTATTGTGTGAAAGATTAAAGCCCACCGTCAACAAACTGATTGGACCTTATCAGTGTGGCTTTAGACCTGGTAAATCAACAACCGACCAGATATTCACGATGCGCCAAATCTTGGAAAAGACCCGTGAAAGGAGAATCGACACACACCACCTCTTCGTCGATTTCAAAGCTGCTTTCGGCAGCACGAAAAGGAGCTGCCTTTATGCCGCGATGTCTGAATTTGGTATCCCCGCAAAGCTAATACGGCTGTGTAAACTGACGTTGAGCAACACAAAAAGCTCCGTCAGAATCGGGAAGGACCTCTCCGAGCCGTTCGATACCAAACGAGGTTTCAGACAAGGCGATTCCCTATCGTGCGACTTTTTCAACCTGCTTCTGGAGAAAATAGTTCGAGCTGCAGAACTTAACAGAGAAGGTACCATCTTTTATAAGAGTGTACAACTGCTGGCGTATGCCGATGATATTGATATCATCGGCCTCAACACCCGCGCCGTTAGTTCTGCTTTCTCCAGACTGGACAAGGAAGCAAAAGAAATGGGTCTGGCAGTGAACGAGGGCAAGACGAAATATCTCCTTCATCAAACAAACAGTCGTCGCACTCGCGACTTGGCACTCACGTCACTGTTGACAGTCATAACTTTGAAGTTGTAGATAATTTCGTATATCTTGGAACCAGCGTAAACACCACCAACAATGTCAGCCTAGAAATCCAACGCAGGATAACTCTTGCCAACAGGTGCTACTTCGAACTAAGTAGGCAATTGAGAAGCAAAGTCCTCTCTCGACAAACAAAAACCAAACTCTATAAGTCTCTCATAATTCCCGTCCTCCTATATGGTGCAGAGGCTTGGACGATGACAACAACCGATGAGTTGACGTTGCGAGTTTTCGAGAGAAAGGTTCTGCGAAAGATTTATGGTCCTTTGCGCGTTGGCCACGGCGAATATCGCATTCGATGGAACGATGAGCTGTACGAGATATACGACGTCATTGACATAGTTCAGCGAATTAAAAGACAGCGGCTACGCTGGCTAGGTCATGTTGTCCGGATGGATGAAAACACTCCAGCTCTGAAAGTATTCGACGCAGTACCCGCCGCGGGAAGCAGAGGAAGAGGAAGACCTCCACTCCGTTGGAAGGACCAAGTAGAGAAGGACCTGGCCTCGCTTGGAATATCCAATTGGCGCCACGTAGCGAAGAGAAGAAACGACTGGCGCGCTGTTGTTGACTCGGCTATAATCGCGTAAGCGGTGTCTACGCCAGTAAAGAAGAAGAAGGGTGCAACAACATCAATAAGTGCAACTACCTACCTACCTACTATACGCATGTGCGCTTTCAGAAATTCAAATCATGATTTTGTCACTTATCAATATATTGCATGTGCGTGCATTAATCTGCACGTTCATACATTCATATATACTTACATGTATGTATATATAGTATATTTATATACACTTCCGAACAAATAATGCACAACATATGTATACACATGTGAATATGTTACCAACAAAAAATTGAAACATTGTTTTACAATAACAACAAGTGCTCAAATAGCATAAGCATGGCAAGTGCTTTAAGTTCTCTTCTTTACTCTCATTCTCTCTCTCTCTCCCTCTCTCTCGCGCTAATTTTTCAACGCTATTTCTTCTCCACTGAAGCGTTAAATGTTTAACGCAACCTTTTCCGAAGTTGCCTAATAAGTTTAACTTCAAAAATTTACCTGTCTTTCATATAAGCGGCAGATTTAATTGAAGAATTCCCGATACTTTTTGGATACGTGTATATAAGTATTAATAATCATTAACAAGCAAAAGTAAGTATAACATAAGTACACGCATGAATTTTTGAAAGAAATAGCATATCAACACATGGTATAAAAGAAAGTAAATTTTTCTGTCCCTATGTCTCTTTGTATGCTTAAATCTTTTAAACTACGCAACGGACTTTGTTGCGTTTTGTTTTTAATAGATAGAGTGATTGAAGAGGAAGGTTTATGTATATTTGAAAGTAAGTAATGTTTATTTACAAAAAACTTAAATATTACTTAACAAGTTGAAAGGTTGTCCGTGAACACGTACGTTCGGTACGGTTTGTAGAATAAGGGTAGAATGAGAGGATTGTAGGAAAAGGGTTGCTTACAGCTAGAATGAAAAAGGTAGTATAGCGTTGCTAAAGGATAGTGATGTAGCAAAGGGTTGCGGTGAATACAGCGTTGCCACAGTATCCCCCTTCAGACTGGGTGAACAGTTAAGATCGTAGCTAAAGTGTAGCGAAAGATACTCGTCGGCGTTCTGCTCCAGTTGATAAGGTTCCGTGAGTTTGTGGCGATAAATCTTCATTCGATAGATATACTGGCTTTAATCGGTCTATAGAAATATTTTCTAGTTTCCTTTTTATATCGATTCTGTAATACTTTTCCTCTCGTAATAAAACCTTATAAGGTCCTTCGTATGGTTTTGAAAGTGATGGGCGCACTGAATAATTTCCGACGAAAAAGTTTCGCACGTCGCAAGATCGGGATGTACAAATACTTTTCTTGGACCGTGCCATGATGTAGTAGATGGTCTGATAGTGTTCATTAAGTCTCGGAGTTGAGTAACGAATTCTGACTGCATTTTATTTGGGCTGTTTTGCATGAAACATTTTGAAGGAATTTGCAGCGTTGTAATGTAGATTAATTCTGCCGGTGACGCTCCTAAGTCTTATTTGTGACGGTTCGTAGGCCCAAGAGTATTTTTGGTAGAAAGGCGGTCCAACGTTCGGAGTTAATGCATAAAATTGCAGCCTTCAACGTTCGATGCCATCTTTTGCTTGTAGGTGATATGGTGTTGTCTTCAGATGCGTTATGCCAAGCGATGTTGTTAGCTCTGCAAATAAGGTAGATGTAAACGTGACGTCCATGATCTGATGTAATGACGGCTGGAACTCCAAATCTTGCAATCCAATTGGCTTTTGCCATAGTTGGTGCTGTCATATCGGGTAAAGGAATAGCTTCTGGCCATCTCGAGAAGCGTTCGATGATTGTTAGACAATAACGGTTACCTGCATGTAAGGGAAACGGTCCTACAACGTCGATATATACATGATAAAATCGCGAGTCTCCGGACTCGTAGCGTTTGAGAGGCGTACATGTGTGTCGAATGATTTTTGCCTTTTTGCATAGTTCGCATGCTCTTGCGAATACAATACTGTCTTTTTGAATTCCAGGCCAAACAAATCTGCTTGTCAATAGCCTGGCTGTCGCGCGAGTACCAGGGTGGCATAACCTATGGGTAGCTCGTAACACTTTAGAGCGGAACTTCTTTGTGATGAATGGTCTCATGTTTTCGGTCGATGCTTCGCAGACTATTTGTTTATCGCATCTGGGTATTGTGAATAATTTTAACTGAAGCGATGAGTTAACGTTGTTTTGGAGAAAAACCTTGAGTTCTTGATCGACTTTTTGGTCGTCAGCGAGTCTGTTGTAATCTATACTGGTTGTTTGAATTTGCGCAATTCTGGAGAGCATGTCAGCTGTTACATTCTCTTTTCCTTCCACGTGGCGAATGTCTGTAGTTATCTGCGAAATGTAATCAAACTGGCGAGCTTTTCGGCTGGAGCACTTTTCAGGATTCTTCTGAAATGCGTAAATTAGTGGTTTGTGATCGCTGTGGATATGACAGATGCGTACTTCTAGCATGTATTTAAACTGACGAACGGCCATGAATATTGCTGTAAGTTCTCTGTCATAAGTGCTATAACGTACCTTCGTTTTGTCGAATTTTTTTGAAAAGTATGCTAAGGGTTCGAAGTTTCTGTCCGTTACCTGGTGTAAGACAGCTCCTGCAGCTTTATCTTAAGCGTCGACCCATAATGGCAACTCGGCGTTCTTCGGGGGGTGTGCTAAAAGAGATGCAGTCGAAAGCTGCCTTTTACATTCTTCGAAAGCTGCTGTCGTAATTTCCGTCCAGTAGAGCTTAGAGCGATCGTTCTTTTTGTTTCCGGGACACATGGCTAAAAGTGGTATTTGCGCTTCGATTGCATGTGGGATTAAGCGTCTGTAAAAATTTATTGTGGCCAGGAATCGTTTGAGACCATTGACTGTAGTTGGTTTGTCAAGATCTTTGATAGCTTGTACACGTTGTTTTAGAGATCGTATTCCTTCTGCTGAGACGGTATGTCCTAAGAATGTGATTCGGACTTTCCAAAGATTGACTTTGTAGCATTTAGTCTTAGGTTATGTTTTTGAAGGCGCTCGAAGAGTTGACGGAGGTGAGATAGATGTTCGTCTAAGGATGATAATGCTACACAGATATCATCCATGTATGGAAATACATAATCTAGTCCTCGTAGAACATCGTGTATGAGCCTTTGTAGTGGCTGCGTTGCGTTGCGAACACCAAAAGGCATAAAGATAAATTCGAAGAGGCCGAAAGGCGTAATAATAGCTGTTTTCGGAACATCCTCTGAATTTGAAGCCCTGTGAAGCCCTGTAGGTACGGAATTGGATATCGGTCTGGAACTGTTACACTGTTGAGTGCCCTGAAATCTCCACATGGTCGCCAGGTACCGTCTGCTTTCATTACCAAGTGAAGAGGGCTGGCCCAACTGCTGTTCGATGGGCGACAGGTGCCCAATTTGATTAAACTTTCGAATTCTGCTTTAGCCGCTGCCAGTTTATCTGGTGAAAGGCGTCTTGGTCGTGCAGATAGAGGTGGGCCGCGAGCTTCGATGTGATGAACGACTGAGGATAAGGTTGGGTTTCCGGGTTGTGCCACGCGTGTTAAATTGCTAAACTCTTTGAGTAGGCATGCATATGCGCATGACGTGTCGAATGTTTTTATTGATAATTTATTGTTATTTATGAGCTTCCCAGGCGATGTCACTGAAGTTAGGTTGTCGACTAATCGTTTCTTTTTTAAATCAACCAACAAACCATAGTGACTTATAAAGTCGGCTCCAATTATTCGGCTCGTAACGTCGGCGATGAGAAAGTTCCAAAAAATTCTCGTCTTAAGCCTAAATTGATTTTAAGAAGCACTTCGCCGTATACGGTAATTGGGGTGCCGTTTGCCGCAAACAGTATAAAGGTTGATGGCTTCATGCTGTTTTTTCAAGTGATTTTGGGAATTACCGATGAGTCTGCTCCGGTGTCTATTAAAAAGTTGTATTGAGAAAGTCCGTCGAAGAGTTTCAAACGGTGTGTGCCGATATGCGGTGCGTTTTTATGGATTCGATTTGCCTCGTCAATTTCCTTCTTTAATTCCTCTAGCGTGGGTGACTCATTGTTAGTTTGCATGAGGGTGCCTGTTGCCGGTGCTTGGTTACCTACCATGCTAATTTGTCGAAAATTAATGGAGTCCGCGATGGCGTCTGCAAAAGCAACTTTATCTGCTACGTTACCTTTTGATGCGATGACAGCAGCTTGAGCGTGAGGAGGTAGACGCGAGGCCAAGAGGCCAATGATTACTGTCTCGCAAAGTGCTGTGCCGGCCACTCGGCGCATTTTGTTGAACAGTTGACTTGGTTTTAAGTCGCCTATTGACATATCGGAAAGAACACGTTGTACGCGTCGTTGTTGGCTATCCGCGAATTGAGCTATAAGTTTTGACTTGATGTAGTCGTAACGATTTATTGAGGGAGTAGAATCGATTAACGCCTTCAGCTCCAATAGCTTGCTTGGTAGCAGCGAACCAGAATTCCAGTCACAAAAAATAAGACTCGATGTTGGTGTCGTTAATATTAGGCGGGCTAATGGGAGGAACCATTGCTGCAGATTGCGTGCAGATCGGGCTGATGCACTTCGATTGCTGATCTGGCCAGAATGCCTTAAGGGTTGATTCGCCTGCGCTGCCGCTCGTACGCTCGCGGGCGGAGATGCCTGTGCGGTGCTTTCTTCTTGCTTTTCCATCTGTAGGTTCGTTTCACTTGTTCGGGGTCACCAGTTTTGGAAGTTTATTTCTTTATTTAGTGTTTATTTACAAAAAACTTAAATATTTATTAACAAGGTGAAAGGTTGTCCGTGAACACGTACGTTCGGTATGACGGTTTGTAGAAAAAGGGTAGAATGATAGGATTGTAGGAAAAGGGTTGCTTACAGCTAGAATGAAAAAGGTAGTACAGCGTTGCTAAAGGATAGTGCTGTAAACGTTGCAAAGGGTTGCTCATAAGCGGTGAATACGGCGTTGCCACATATATAATAGCATCCATTAAATAGTGGAGAAATACTGTCTTTTTTTTTGTTTTCTTATTTTATGTAAATAATTAATTTTTTTCCGCTTACTCTGGGCAAGCTGAACCCTAAGGGATTTATCAACATAATGTATTAAATAATAATGTATATAATAACGTACACATTGAAAAGGTCAACAAAAAACTCCGCGATGGTATATATTTATCTCTTATGGATATTCCACAATAAAACTGTTTTCACTTACTTTTTACGACAAATAATGGCTAATTGTCTCCCTACATCACTTTGAATTTAGCAGCGATCGGACGCGCTTATTGTTGGAGCTCTCTGGCGAGGAATATTTAAACGGAAACGATGAAGTATACATATGCGTACTATTTCAACCTGATCTTTCCTAAAAAATAATAGAATTGCTAAATGTTTCGATTAGTAGAATAGAACTGCAGCCAAATACACCGTGCAATGACATATAACTGACTCAGTAATCAGTCTATGAATGTTATACCACGTGCATCATAAAAGACCGATGCCATATGTAACCTTACTAGCAAACTTTTTCGTCTTTTTGCGCTTAAAGACCGGTTCTTCATGTGCAGTCCACTATAATGCCTGTAGAATAGACTCCAGTGTGAAATGATGGAGCCGTATTTCTATTGTCACACACCGACTCAAAACTCCTCAACCACTTCTTAGATCAGTTATTCGTTGCTTTTGTTAGATTATGAACTTGAGAGGCACCCATTTTGCACAGGGCTTTCGCCACTGCCTCCACTGCCTCCATTGGCATTTTTGTTCATTTCGACTCTTTCCAACTTAATAATTCTCTTTTCAACGGTTGATCTGCCTGGTGCAGAGACCAAATTCAACAGTATTTTTCCCAAAAAGCAATGCTTTATGAACACACGAAATGCTATACAAGTTGCTTCACAAAAATGCTTTATTTCATTAACTAATGGTTATAATCTAACTAATAGAAATCATATATGTAGATGCTAGTATTAGTCTTATCTATGGGTCACCCACAGTAAAGCGTGGACGGGTCCTCTAGTAGACAAATAAATAAAGGAGTTGATTTGCTCGACTCAAGAGAAGATGCGTCTGATTTCTAAGTAAGAAACAAAGATTAAAAAAATGGAACAGTTGGAACCGCACTATAACAGATGGACTTGTAATAGCGGGTGTCGGAAGATATGGATGGCACGGTAGGTGCCCAAATTGGAACCCTAGCATATGAACTTGTTGTGCTGGGGGTCAATAAGTGGGTGTAAAAGGAAACACACTAGTTAATAAAGACAATTTATTTTGTATAAATGTGAAGTATGGTTAAGAAGAAAATGTAATGAAAAGAATTTATAAAATGTTATCAAGAAACCAATTTGTCATTTGTCTTTTACTCACTTTTGTTATGTGAAGAAAAGTTAATAAAATGTTTGTAAATAATAAAAAAGTAACGACTGATGTGTTAGAATATTGTGATTTAAAGTAAACACACGAGGACGATTTGTTAGGAAGGCCGTGTTGGGGCGGTAGTACTTGTATTTTATATATCAGTGTACAAGCGTATGTGGGAATGCTAATATTTTGTGGCGGCATATTTTACGGTACTTTGGATTGTAAATGACCAAATAAACATAGTAGCAGAGAACGTATATTTATAGAGAAGGTTCACGATGTCGCAAATTTAGGGATATTTCAATTTTGGGATATTTACTGTTTTGGATGAGCGTATTTCACCACAGAAAATTATTAACGTGTTTCACTACCTAACATCAGGGGCATGAAAATAGCAGAACTGAGCATTTTCAGTGTTAAATGAGAAAAATTATGCTATTTCCGACGGAATTTACGCTTACAGATTCGCATATTTACAATGCGCAAACGACTCTGCATATAGTTTTAGTGTCATAAAGAGCTCAAAAATGCAAAACACTGAGCTTCTTTGCTTAGGTCTAATCTTCGACTGAATTTTTCTTTATTTCAATTTGTTGCTTATATTCTAATTCGAAGTGCGCGCAAACACTTATACATGTGTTTATATTTACTTACATACATACACACATCTGCATGCATGCCAGAAGAATTTGTTTCATCAGCAGAAAATGTGTAGACAAGCTTCTCTTATTTCAAGAAAGAGTTCAGGTTTCGAACTCTTTCTTGAAGTGGATAATGTTTTATTATTTATTGGGTGTATGTACATATGTCAATATGTGACTCCTGCACCCCTAGATTCAATGGTCTCCATTGAATATCTAATATTGAATGCTGCCAAGTTTTGTTATTATTACTAGTGATTATGAGACTTATACTATGTTCAGACTGACACTTAATGACACGATCAGTCATCGACTAAACGCCGCCGTGTGCATACGTTTGCTCTCTTTCGCGGATCTCGTCTGACTTTCTCACCCGCTTCAGTGCAGTTATCTTTATTTATTCTTCTTTTGCGCGCTATCCCACGTGTTTCTTTTTTTTGTGCGAACAAAGGTATACTTTACCAAGTGACTAATTATCTAAAAGTGCAACATGCCCCCCCGGGGCTACTAACCTAGGGGAAAACAGGTTTGCCCTGCTTTCCTCTAGTCCACAATCAAAAAGGAAAAAAGCCAACAAATCTGTTGAAGAGTTTCCTGATCTCCCTCGTGTAAACATTACAAAGAACGACGATCCTAAGTTCGTTGTATTAAAATCGTGCGATAACAACAAGCCCCTATCACGTTTTTCTTGTTTTTTGGTACATAAAGCCCTTAACGCAATAAGTAAAGATGTGAAAATCACAGAGATGAGAGATGGAAATCTCTTGCTACTTGCAAAAAATAAAAAAATTGCCGAAAAGTTCATCAACATCAAAAATCTCTCAGGCATCTGCCAAATCGAAGCAAAATACCATGAGCAACTCAATAGTGTCAAAGGCACAATTTTCGCTCCGTTCCTTAATCACTTCCCAGACAACGAAATTGTGGAAGGCTTAGAAGCATATGGTGTAACATCCATTTACAGATTTCAGAGAAAAACTGAAGGAGTTCTAACACCTACAGGTGCGTTACTTTTAACCTTTGAAAGCTACAAACTTCCCGAAAAAATAGATGTTGCATGGAGGAAAATTTCTGTTCGCCCATATTTCCCCAACCCAATGCGTTGCAAATCTTGCCAAAAGCTTGGCCATACACTAAAGCATTGCAAAAATCTTCCATCATGCGTCAATTGCAATTTCCCTCCTCACAAAGAAGAAAAATGCTCAAGATTAATGTGCGCAAATTGTTCTGGTGAACATCCCGCGTCCTCAATTAGTTGCCCAAAATTCCAACAAGCGAAAGAAATATTAAAAATAAAAACGGAAGAAAAGTGCAGTATGCGCGAAGCAGCAAAGAAATACAGAGCGCAAGCTCCCACACCCTCTCCTCTTCAATCATTCTCTGAAATTACTAAGCGACCTGCTAACATAGCAACCAACAATATCAATATACCCACTGAAAAAACTACAACAACAAACAATAATGCAAACATCATTCCTATATCTCCACAAAACGATACACCATCCACCTCTTCATTAAAATCAAATGCAATAAGCCTTACCACTTTATCCCCATCCCCCCAAAGTACTAATAACAATCTTCCCACCTTTCTATACTCTCAGCTCAGCGAAGCAATGCATTCCAACTTAGCAAGCGCTAAGCTAAATGACATCGCGCAATTCGCTAATAGCTCAAGTCTTAAACATTCTTCTTCCCGCGACTAGACGCGCTATGCCAAAGCATAGTTTACTCATAGTTGCCAAGACTCATTTTTCTCTCCCCACTCTCTAGCTATTTATATTTCTCCCTCTTCTGTTTCTTGTCTTTACTTTTTCGGTATGCTGTCGATCATACAATGGAATATGAACGGTTATTCCAACAATTATCACGAACTAGAAACTCTCATCAATTCTTACACTCCATCCATGATCTTCCTTAATGAAACTCATATTCCACATAATCAACCTGCTCACACGCCAAAATCCTACGTAGGCTATTTTAACAATCTCCCGCACGTAACAACAAAAAAACAAGGCGCTGCTATTTTAATAAGAAGAAGCATACCCCACAAAGTACTACCTGTTCGGTCTAATCTCTCAGTAGTTGCCATTGAAATTAATGCACCAACAAAACTAGCAGCAGCTTGCATTTACATTCCACCCACACAAGATTTTGCTTCCTTTGATATTCTGCAATTGATAAACCAATTAGATAAACCACTAATTTTAGGAGGAGATATAAACGCCTGGAGTACAATATGGGGATCTACACACACAAACTCAAGAGGCGAAAAAGTTGAAGATGCGCTACTCGCATCCAATATTATCTGTCTTAACGATGGATCCGCCACACATTTTTCCACCCACAACACCTTCTCCAATATTGATGTCACCTTTTGCTCTACTAATATAGCGCCCCAATGCACATGGCAAGTGCTAAATTCTTTGTTTGGCAGCGACCACTTCCCAATATTCATACAAATAAATCCGCGCAACAATCAAAACAATAGTACATTTAAATTTACATCTAAATTCAAAACTGATGAGGCTGATTGGAAAAAGTTCAGACAAATATGCAGCAATCTTTGTGAGACCACGCAAGTTTCCTCCAACCCGAACCAGGAGTCTGCTAAAATTTCGAGAATCATACGTACCGCTTCTCACTTTTCCATCCCTCGAACGCTTCCCAACAAAAGTAGAAAAAATATTCCTTGGTGGAACGCTGACTTGTCCAGACTACGGCTCACCAAGCAGAATTTATGGTATGAATACAAGCGAACACGCTCAGCTGAAAACCTGCTCCTTTACAAAAAGGCAAATGCGTCATTCCGACGTTCTGCCAAACATTATAAAAAGAAAAAGTTTGAAGATCTCACTGAGACCATAAACCCCCGCACTAGCCCAAAGAAAATATGGGATGATATCAAAATGCTAACCGGATCTCCTAAACAGCCTCTATTTTCCTACATTCAGACACAAAGCGGACCATTAACGGCTCCCGTAGATATCGCCAACCATTTTGCGTCTTTCCTGTCACTCTCTTCTTCCGATGCAAGCTTCTCAGACACGTTCCGCAACCTAAAATCTCAACGAATAAGTTTTGAACCACCTATTTTGTACCGTTTATCGCCTCCCGCTAAGCAACTAGAATCGGAAATCCTACTAACCGAACTCGAATTCGCCCTTTCGTCCGTTAAAGGCAAAACCCCTGGTCTTGACAAAATTACCTATCCAATCATTCAAAACTTGCCCATCCAAGCTAAGCATCGTTTACTCAACCTCTATAATAATATATTTGAAAGCGGATGCTATCCTCATGCCTGGAAAACTTCGTGTATAGTTCCTATCCTGAAGCCCAATAAGTCAGCGCTTGATGTCAACAACTATAGGCCGATATCGCTCTTACCCTGCTTGGGAAAACTTCTTGAAAAAGTTATAGTTAACCGACTGATGTGGTATTGCAACAAAAGAAAACTCATAAGCCCCAACCAAACTGCATACAGAAAGAATTATGGCACCATCGATGCTCTTTTGCACCTAGATCACTTTATATCAAGCGCTCTTTCCTCTAAAAACCATGTCTCAATTTTAGCAATTGATTTTCAGAAAGCATTCGACCGTGTTGGTGCCCATATCGTTCTGAGACAATTAGATAAATGGAAACTAGGCCCTAAAATCAAGAAATTTGTCAAGAACTTCCTCAGTCACAGGCAATGCAAAGTAAAAATAAATGGTTTCCTATCCTCCACAGCTTCACTTGACAACGGAACTCCGCAAGGGTCTCCATTATCCGCCTTCCTTTTTATAATAGCTTTCGATGAGATTACTCAACTCACTTACAACCACCGCGGCATCGAGTGCCAGCTTTATGCTGACGATGTAATTTTCTACACAAAGAATGCAAACCTCACCAATACAGCCCAACTGTTTGAGAATATCCTATCCGAAATTTCGACATGGTCCCTATCATCAGGAACTACTATCTCCTACGAAAAATCAAAAACATTACACATTTGTAAAAAACGAACATGCTCAGGTTTACTAACCTATTCTAACAATATTAATATTAGTATGGTAAATGAACTTAAAATCTTAGGGCTAGTACTAGACTCTAAATATAGCTTTAAGGCCCATTGTAAGCATGTTAAGGACTGCCTCTTAACGCGACTAAATATAATCAAATATCTAACGTCGAAAAAAAGTTTAATTCATCCATCAACGCTTATCAACGTCACCAAGGCTCTAGTGATTTCCAAGATAGACTACGCTCTACCTATCTTCAGCAACTGCCCAGTTTCTACAATGAAAATACTCTCCTCCCCTTACCATGTGGCCATGCGCAGAAGCATTAGAGCATTTCCAACAACACCACCAAAGAATCTCTTTGCTGAAACTGGCCTGCCATCTATAACAGACAGAACGATCGACTGCACCAGACGTTTACTACCAAAGCTTTTGTTCACGACCAACACTATTCTCGCCAAAGACGTCCACAATGCTCTCTCGAGGAAACGGAAACCTAAGTGCTTGTCAGCCATCGCGCGATGCGTTAACTTCGCCAGGCAACTTGAATTACCTTCCTATAAATGTTCTCTTGGACCTGAAACTCGTCCTCAATGGATGATAAAAAATACTTCCTTTGCTATTAAGACCCTGCAACTGCCGAAGGATAAGACCTCTAGCGAAAAATACAGGCAACTCTTCGCTTCGGAGAAGTCAAAATACTCCAGTTACGGTTGGAACTTTATATACACCGACGGCTCAAAAACAGCAAACAGCTCAACGTTCGCAGTCACAAAAGAAAATGGTGACTTGATTCGACACGGCTCTCTCCACACAATATGTTCATCATATACGGCCGAAGTCGGCGCTTTATTAGAAGCAGTTACTTATGCAAATTACACCAGAGGAAAGTATATCGTATGCACCGATAGCAAATCTTGCATCGAAGCCATAGAATCGCCGGAAAACACACAAAATGAAATAGTCGCCATACGCAACAATCTTCTGAAATATCCAAACAAAGTGAAACTGATGTGGATCCCGGGGCACACAGGGATACCCGGTAATGAAAAAGCAGACGCAGCTGCAAAAAATGCAGCAAATACACAAACCATAACTTTCACAAAACAAGACATTATAACTGAGATTAAACGCCTAAGGAAAAAATCAGCAAAAGATAATTGAAGTGGATATATTCATCACTATTCTAAAGTCAACCCGTTCAGAATTAAGCCGACCTACACTGCAGACATCACCTTGCGCGCCATCAGGCCCTTTACCCGCTTACGTCTGGGACACACCATAATTACACACGCTCATTTATTGAAACGTGCCCCTCATGGAAACTGCCCATTCTGCGACGAAAACGCAACGTTAGAACACATATTAACCGCTTGCCCTATAACTGCAACAATTAGACATGAGATTTTCAATTCGGCCGATCCATTCCAGCTTCTGAATGAGCCCACCGCTAAAAATGTGAATATGATTTATAATTTTCTTAAGGAAACAGATCTACTTCGACGAATATAAAGATTTATAGCTACTCTAATTAACTCACTAACCCTACTTCCTAAGTACTAATCTATCCTTTCACTTCTGTTTTAATATTACATTAAACATACATATGTATGTAGCATAACAGACAGCCGAAGGCCTCTGCTGCCAGTGCTGCTAGATATTTATTTGTAGAATATTAAGTATTGTACAAATAATTTATAAAATAAAAAAAAAAATAAAAATAAAAAATAAAAAAATAAATAAAAATAATGACACGATTTCGGCTGTTGAATGGATTATCCCACTAATTTAAAAAATTTATCAAGATTTCGCCATGCAAAAATGATCTCCGTGCGACTCTGATTTTGCGCAATCTACTTGGCAGCACTGGAAATCTGTTACATTATCACAGCTGATGTAGACACTACAAAGGGAAAAAAATGTAAACAAACCATTTTTTTTTTAAGCAATGAATCTAATTTTACCTGAAAATCGACTTAACAAACGAAAAAATGCATCCATTATTTCTATTATATGGAAAATATTTGAAAAATACGGCTTTTATTTCAAAATACTATATGACAATCTTTTCTTTTGATAAATATTAAGCGATGTGACTTCATGAATGACGATAACAGCTATTCTTTGATCATTCTAACAGCAGTGAGAATACTTTTCGATTATGAAATGCTTAAATGTAATCCAATCTTTTAAATTTTCGGCCTGAACATAGTATTACTTATGATTATAAAAGTGTAGTTATAGTTTTGACCTTGACATTGGACCAATTATTTTTCTTGTGGATAATGTCGTCTTCGATATCTTCGATCGTTGTGTAATTGTTATATTCGTATTTACATTGGTTAAACGAACAGATGTTAATTTCTTTTAGGGTTTTTGAAATGTGCTCCTTCTGTATATTTACATATTTTGTTTCCTATTGTAATTGCATATTTCTGTTCTCCTATCATTTCAAAATGTTGCCTATTGGTATTAGTATTGCAATTTTCGCCATATTAATCCTGAAATTTAAATTTTCGTTTAACTTGAGTCTTGTATGCTTTTTTAAACTTTGAATCTTTAGATATTAAATGATTTCCCTCTTCTTTAAAGTTGTCTACTCCCTTGTATCTTGGTTGTGCTTTCCTAACTCTATGATTAGATTAGATTAGATTGAGATTGAGGTATGCACTGCGACCTTGGGTCTATTGTGCCCTCTCCTAACTCACAGGGACTCCCCAAGCCCCAGCAAATCAATGAATTCTAGGATTTTGCTGGGGGCTAGTGAGTCGATGTGTTCCCTATCTGGAAATATGGTTCCAAGGGCCTTTGACCTGCGTCTCCAGACTGCGATGCAGTCGATTAGCAGATGCTCCGGAGTTTCAGGTTCCCTGTCGCAGAACCGGCAGTTGGCGGAAGAGGCAAGTCCTAAGTTACATAGGTGCCTATTTAACTTGCAGTGGCCGGTATAGAATGCGACCAGGAGCCTGAGTTTAGTCCTTGGGAGGTTGATTATTGATCTAAACCTATTAAGGTTGTACCCCCCTATTAACAACTTGGCATGCCGCATGCCATGCGCCCGTTGCCAATAACCTTCTCTACCCACTCTTTCTTCCTTACGCAGCAGCTCTTTTATAGTGTGGGGGCCCACCCCAGTGAACGGTTCGGGCCCTACCATATTTGTGGAGGCTGCGGAGCGGGCTAGCTCGTCAGCCAGTTCATTTCCGGCTATGCCTTTATGACCGGGTACCCAAATTAGGTGTACCTGATTCACTTCCGATAAGCTGTTTAGCCGTTCCCTGCACTCCTGCACTAGCAGCGATCTGATCTCGTAAGCGGAGATCGCTTTCAGTGCCGCTTGGCTATCGCTGAGTATGGATATACGCTCATTTCGATAGTTGCGATGGAGATTTATCTCTATGCACCGACTTATGGCCAAGACTTCGGCCTGGAAGATACTGGGGAATCTGCCCATCGGTATGGATAACCTCGTGCGTGGACCTGCGATCCCTGCACCAATACCTTCCGCCGTCTTAGAGCCGTCAGTGTACCACCTTAATCAGCATCAGCTCAAGAGTGGAATCATTCCACTCGCTCTTGCTGCCAAGGGTAACCTTAAACTTCCTCGTGAGATTTATTGTTTTTGTGATCCCGTCCTTCGGGAGGAGGGCAATTGGAATGTTGCCACTTATCATCTCCATCCTCTGGGACGAGATCGATTTGCCTTTGCTGCATCCTTCTGCCGTTATTTGCAGGAGTGAATGCTTGGCTACCTGACCTATCACTATGTGGAGCGGTGTGAGCTCCAGCAGGACCTCCAGTGCCGCCGTTGGGCATGTTCGCATAGCGCCCGTCATGCAGACGCATGCTAGCCGCTGAAGCCTCGATAGTTTTAACACCACCGAGGCCTGTGCCGCCACGGAGGCCCAGGACACCGATCCATATGTGACTATCGGTACAACCACCTGACAATCCTTGGCTTGCAACCCCAGGATTTTCCTGCCAGACGATTGCACACCATTAGTGCCTTTGTCGCCTTGACCAGGGTTTGGTTCACATGCTGTTTCCACCGCAAAGTGGAATCCAGCGTAAGACCAAGATATTTTACCTTGCTGGTCGTCTCGAGCACTCTGCCCCCAAGTGTGAGGTTCCTAAGCCCGGGTAGGGACCTACGCCTCGTGAACGGTACGATGGTCGTCTTCGAGGGGTTGATACTTAGTTCAACTCCCCTGCACCACTCCATTGCCAGGTTTAAACCTCTTTGCACTAGGTCACAGAGAGTGTCCACAAACTTGCCCCTCGCTATGATCACGATATCGTCCGCGTATCCTTGGCATCGGATACCATTGACGGTTAGCAATGCTAACAAAAGGCTCCACAGCAGGGGCGACAGTACACCACCTTGCGGGCAGCCTCTTGTTGTGCCGAGACGAATCTTTGTGCCCCCCGCTGTGGTCTCAGCAACCCTAGTGCGCAGAACCGCCTCTATCCATCTACGCACCGGTGCTGCCACATTTCTACCCTCCAGTGCCATGGCCACACTTCTATGAGACGTGTTGTCAAAAGCTCCCTCGATATCCAAGAAGGCGCATAGCATAACTTCCCCTTTTTCCAGTGAGCTCTCTATCTCAGAGGTCAGCTGGTACAGAGCCGTGCTTGTTGATCTGCCAGCTCTGTATGCATGCTGAGCCGCATGCAGGGGTGCAGTCTTCAGCGCCTTCAACCTTAAATGATGATCAATTATCTTCTCCATAGTTTTCAGTAGGAAGGAGGTTAGGCTGATTGGCCTGAAAGATTTAGCCAACGAGTAGTCCTTCCTTCCCACTTTCGGTATGAAGATTACCTCCGCTGTCCTCCATAATTCAGGGATGTAGGCCAAGGCAAAACTCTCCCGCAGCAGCCTAATCAGGTGTGGCATCAGGATCTGCTCACCCTGTTGTAGAAGCGCTGGGAAGATGCCGTCCACTCCCGGAGACTTGAACTTTTCAAACGAGGTCATTGCCCACCTGATCGAGTCCGCAGTAAACAACTGCTTAGCGATAGCCCAATCAGTGCGGGACGGCCTGATTTCGATTGTGGGCAGACATCGGTTAGCCGGAATTGTCTCCGGGAAGTGAGCACGCAAGAGCTCTGTAGCTCTGTCTTCCGCGTTGGTCGTGAATGTCCCGTCACTCCTTTTAATGGCTAGCACTGTGTCCGTCTTCCCTTTAGCTAGAGCCTTGTGCAGCCTAGCAGCTTCTAGAGTGGAGGAGACGTTTTCACAGAATCTCCTAAAGCTAGCCTGTTTAGCAGACCTGATCTCTTTATTATACAGTGTCAGGTTGCTCCTATACTCTTCCCAGACCCCTGTACGCTTAGCCTTGTTAAATAGGCTGCGTACCTTCTTCCTTAGGTCTGCGAGTTTCTTTGTCCACCAGGAGCAATTGCGCCTGTCTGTGGGCCTTCCCATGGGACAGCTGTCATTGTACGCGTTGATGATGGACCCGTTGAGCGCGGTCAATCTGCACTCCAATCCCGGGCCCGTAACGCTACTGTCAGTCTGCCCCTCCCTCTTCAGTCCCTCTACTAGCCTCTCCCTGAAGGTACCCCAATTGGTCCTTCGAGGATTGCGTCTTGGAGGGAATAGCTTGACCTCCGCCCTCAGCACAAACCTTACAATTCTGTGGTCCGACAGGGAGGGCTCCGTTGAAACTCTCCACTGCGAGACCATCCCGGCTGCCGGTTCATTGCTGAGGGTTATGTCCAACACTTCCCTCCTGCTTATAGTAATGAACGTGGGTTCACACCCTACATTCTCTAACACTAAATTACTGCCTACTATATATTCTAAAAGGGACTCACCTCTCGCGTTACAGTCGGTGCTGCCCCACTCCGAGTGGTGGGCGATTAGCCGATGATTAGGGGGAGCTTGTGCAGCCTGCAGTGCTCTACCAGCTTTTCCACCTCCGCCGGGGGTGCCGTTGCTGCCTCTCCCGGAAAGTATGCCGAGGCCAGGGCGAAGTCTTTGCCCTCAGTGTCCCTAGCCTGCACCGCCACCAAGTCCTGCGTCAGAAACTCTGAAATGCAAAAGAAATCAATATTGCTTCTAACAACTATGCACGTCCTAGGCCTCTCGCTAGAGAGGTCCCAGATTACCTTGTTTGCCTCCGTCTTGAGGCCCTTTACCTCTCCTTTGTAGATCCACGGCTCCTGGATCAGCAGTGTGCCCAGTTTTTCCGCAGTGAACCTGCTTGCGATGACAGCTGAGGCTGCTGCCGCATGATGCAGGTTCACTTGGGCAATTTCCAAGTTGGCGGCCATCATAATATTGGTTCGAGGAAGGAGAGATCCTCTTCCCCGCCGTCAACCGCACTGCTGTCCGCTGGGCCTCCAAATCCGTCCAAGAGCTCCTGTGTGGAAGGTAGCTCCATGTTCCGGCCATCATCGGGGACGCCTATGGCTGTTATAGGCACTGCCAGTCCAGACCTGCTCCCGCAGGGCTGCTCCGCCATACCGTCCACCTCCATCATCATTACCATCGGGGCGGACCTCGGCACTGCCAGAGTATCGACGCCCTTGTTCAGTGGTGCCGCAGGCTTATTGGCTTCCTTGCTCCCGGTGTCAGCTGGCTTGTAGGGCCGCATGACGACCGTGCTGTACCTGTAAAACAGGCGGAAGCTCGCAGCCCGGACGTACTTGTACGACTCGTCGTCAATGTACAAGTGCAGCCTCCATCCCTCCATGTCGCCTAGCTTTTCCTTTTTGCTGCCGGCTACACACCAGGCCGAGATACTGAGTCCTCGGTTCTGGTTCCTCACCAGACCCAAGGCATACTCGTAGGCTCTGTCTCCGCACCGAGGGAGGAACATTGTCATGCTATGCATGATTGGCACGTCTTCCACCCTCTTCGCGCAGAGGACAGGGCCCGTCCAGCTTTCCAGCTTTGGAACGTGTTCCCTCAGCCAGTCAGCGGACGACTCGTCCAGGCAGTCCACCTGCATCATGCCTCCCCTGAAGTCGATGCCTAGGAAGGATGTCGTGTAGTCCTCCCCTTTAGACACCTCGTCCATGAGGAGGTCTTGCAGCACGGTGAGCTCCTCCGATTTTAGCGACTCCGCCGGGTATTTGAGAGGGAGAACGGCCATGCGGATGCCTTTGACAGCATCCGCATATCCACGCCGACCCTCCTCCACCCGGTGAGGAGCCGGACCGGAAGGTTGGCCCCCGGCTGCCTTTGCGTCCGTGCCCCGCACCCTCTTTGATCGGGGGGGCTCCTGCGGCGTGATTTGGCCGCTCTTCCTTTTTTCGGCTTGGACATTCGTTCCTGCGGGCGTTGCCCTGCTGTCGCCTCGCATAGCGGTCAGAGCTGTGCTGACCGGACCACGGTTGCTGATACCGCTGCCCTGCGCGCGAACTGGCACGTTTTTGCCGCTTGCCTGGGATGCGTTGCTCCCTCTGCCCTCGCTCCTAGCTAGAGCCTCCGCTGCCTCCGGGGTTTTCCCATCACGGAGGTGCCGCAGGTACCACTTCATAGTGGACCCACTCATCCCCTTCCTGTGGGGATCATCGCACCCTCCGGGTTGACCGGCAGCGGGGAGGGGGCGCTGCCCACCTCTTCTGCGCCTTCTCCTCCTTCTCCTACCAGCATTTCCATTCCATTGTCCCTTGTCATTGCCAATTGTCCGTCAACGAGTATCAAATTTTGTTGTTGTAGTTGTTGTAATTGTTTGTCCATCATTTTCTTACGACCCTTGGCTCAACGGGGTGAGCTGTCGGGTCTACGTTTTAAAAGGGGAACGGGAAGGTCCGCCACGCCAGAGCCCCTTGGCGCGGTAAGGCCACCGTTACTTCCCAATTCGGCCCGGTGTTGGGAAGGCTCCGTTAGAATACAGCCACATTCACCTCCTGGCTGCAAAGTTCCAATGGGCACGGGAGTCGCATAACACCCTGGATTAGGAGGTGGTAGCTCTTGGTCAGCGCACGCATGCGGCGCCCGACATACCGCGTGGTCCGTGCTTGGCAGCACCAACCTCACAGGATTGGGGGGCGCCGAGTATACTTGCGCCTAAGCCCCTGCACCACGACAAGGTGCCTACCATTCGCAGGTTCTTTATATATTTATTCTGAAAATCATGCATGTTTACCCTGTTTTCTTTTTTATTGATATTATTTATTATATTTTCTTTTTGCTTCTGTAATTTTTCCGCGAGTTTGTTTAGTTCCTGTTCAGAAAGTAAGTTATTTATGAAGTCAATTGGCCTCTTTTTAGTCGTAGAATGTATTATTATAAGAAGTTATTGCTTTGGGAGGATGGAGTCATGTGTAGAATTTCACGCAAGTGAGGAGAGTTCTCTGATCGCCATTCCCTTGCGAGTGGCCAGAAACGATTCTTTTACATATGATTCAAGCAGCTCACGACTTCCGGTCTTTGACCAAGTGTCCTCTGGGTAGCCTAAGAACATCCGTTTGAAGGCGAGCTAAAGTGAGAAGGCGAAATATTTCCTACTTAGGGTTGTGCGCCATTGGTTTTCGGAAAGTGCAAAAGAACAGCTGGTACGACGAGGAGTGCCGTGTCGCAGCGGAGAGAAAACAGGCTGCCTACCTCGCAACGTTACGATCGACCACAACACGTGCGGGATGGGATAGATACCGAGAGTTGAAGAGGGAAGCGAGACGCATTTGTAGACAGAAAAAGAAAGAGGCCGAAATGCGTGAGTACGAAGAGCTTGATAAGCTGGCCGACAGGGGTAATGCTCGAAAATTCTACGAAAAGATGCGGCGGCTTACAGAAGGTTTCAAGACCGGAGCATACTCTTGTAGAACCCCCCAAGGTGATCTAGCCACCGATGCCCAGAGCATACTTAAATTATGGAGGGAACACTTCTCCAGCCCGCTGAATGGCAGTGAACGTACAACGCCAGGAGAAGGCGAACCTGGTTCCCCAATCGATGACGTTGGAGCAGACGTTCCATTGCCCGACCATGAAGAGGTTCGAATAGCAATTGCCCGCCGGAAGAACAACAAAGCGGCAGGGGCCGACGGATTGCCGGCCGAGCTATTCAAACACGGCGGCGAAGAACTGGTAAGGAGCATACATCAGCTTCTTTGTAAAATATGGTCGGACGAAAGCATGCCCAACGATTGGAATTTAGGTGTGCTATGCCCAATCCATAAAAAAGGAGACCCCACGATCTGCGCCAACTACCGTGGGATTAGCCTTCTCAACATCGCATATAAGGTTCTGTCGAGCGTATTGTGTGAAAGATTAAAGCCCACTGTCAACAAGCTGATTGGACCTTATCAGTGTGGCTTTAGACCTGGCAAATCAACAACCGACCAGAAATTCACCATGCGCCAAATCTTGGAAAAGACCCGTGAAAGGAGAATCGACACACACCACCTCTTCGTCGATTTCAAAGCTGCTTTCGACATCACGAAAATGAGCTGACTCTATGCCGCGATGTCTGAGTTTGGTATCCCCGCAAAACTAATACGGCTGTGTAAACTGACGCTGAGCAACACTCAAAGCTCCGTCAGGATCGGGAAGGACCTCTCCGAGCCGTTCGATACCAAACGAGCTTTCAGACAAGGCGACTCCCTATCGTGCGACTTTTTCAATCTGCTGCTGGAGAAAATTATTCGAGCTGCAGAACTGAATCGAGCAGGTACAATCTTTAATAAGGGTGTACAGCTACTAGCGTATGTCTATGATATTGATATCATCGGCCTCAACACCCGCGCCGTTAGTTCTGCTTTCTCCAGACTTAACAAGAAAGCAACGCAAATGGGTCTGGCAGTGAACGAGGGCAAGACGAAATATCTCCTGTTATCAAACAAACAGTCGTCGCACTCGCGACTTGGCTCCCACGTCACTGTTGGCAGTCATAACTTTGAAGTTGTAGATAATTTCGTCTATCGTGGAACCAGCGTAAACACCACCAACAATGTTAGCCTGGAAATCCAACACAGGATTACTCTTGCCAACAGGTGCTACTTCGGACTGAGTAGCCAATTGAAAGGTAAAGTCCTCTCTCGACGAACAAAAACCAAACTCTATAAGTCGCTGCTATACGGTGCAGAGGCTTGGAAGATGACAACAACCGATGAGTCTTTCCTTAAAAGTTTTCGAGAGAAAGGTTCTGCGAAAGATTTATAGTCCTTTGCGCATTGGCCACGGCGAATATCGCATTCGATGGAACGATGAGCTGTATTAGATATACGACGACATTGACATAGTTCAGCGAATTAAAAGACAGCGGGTACGCTGGCTAGGTCATATTGTCCGGATGGATGAAAACACTCCATCTCTGTAAGTATTCGACGCAGTACCCGCCGCGGGAAGCAGAGGAAGAGGAAGACCTCCACTCCGTTGAAAGGACCAAGTGAAGAAGGACCTGGCTTCGCTTGGAATATCCAATTGGCGCCACGTTGCGAAAAGAAGAAACGAGTGGCGCGCTGTTGTTGACTCGGCTATAATCGCGTAAGCGGTGCCTACGCGAGTAAAGAAGAAGGAGAAGAAGAAGTTATTGCTTTGAATACTTTCTCTTTCAGATTGTCGTTGTTATTTGCATCAGCATTAAAAAGTCTTAAGTGTTCATTCAAAGTTAAGTGTAATCTTTCAACATCTGCATTTCCTGTTTTATTATAAGTGATCGTTAAGCGTAGGTTTATTTTATTATCTTTTAAGAATTGTTTTATTGGTCTGTTTCCAATTCATTGTCTGTTACTAAAGTTTCCGGTTTGCCTAAACATTGAATTCTTTCCTTTATGGCATTTATAATTGATATCCAAGTTCTGTCCTTTAATGATTTGGCTGTTGCATATTTTGTTAACTTGTCGATGCTTGTAAGGTACATCATGCCTCTTTGTGGGTACCAAATATCAAAATGAACAATTTCGTTATGTTCTTTAGGAGTTTCCGTAATATTTAAACTATGTTTGATAGGGTTTCTGTCGAACTTCGCCTTATTGCATATTTCACAATTATTTATGTATTTCCGTATTTCTTTTTGTAATTTGGGGTAATAGTGTGTCTTTTTTATGTCCTCAAATATTTCATTTATTCCCCTGTGATTATTTTCCAGATGTTTCTCTTCTATCAATGTTAAGAGTTCTCCTTTGTCTGTTACATCTTTTAAAATTATGTTTGATTTCATTATTTTTAGATTTGCATTATTTGCGAAAAATTTTATATATAACTCTTGAATTTGTAGAAATAATTTGTCATCTGGACAGTAAATTACGATTAATCCTTTTTAAGGTAGGTTCTCTTGCATTATTTTTAAAATGTCGCTTTCAAGTGTTACATTCATTAATTTTCTTATTTTCCTTTGATGTATTATTTTCTTTGTTATTGATTACCTTTGCGCTCTTTGAATTATAAGTTGATTTTTATATATACTGATTGCATTTTCTGTTATTTTTATGAGATATGTACTATCCGTTTTTGCACTATATACAGTATCTATGTCGTCATCATTGAATATTTCATTTAAATTCAATTCTACCATATTAAGGGGATTTTTTTTAGGTTAGCCATTTTCATTTTTTTTATTTAAGTATTTGAAAAAAGATTTACGTGGTTTAATTTTTTGACCCTTGGTGTCAAAGGAGAAACCAAACCAGTATGCTTTGACATTTCATCATGAATAGACTTACTAACGAGCAACGCTTGCAAATCATTGAATTTTATTACCAAAATCAGTGTTCGGTTCGAAATGTGTTTCGCGTCCGTGTCCGATGAGCGATGAGGCTCATTTCTGGTTGAATGGCTACGTAAATAAGCAAAATTGTCGCATTTGGGGTGAAGAGCAACCAGAAGCCGTTCAAGAACTGCCCATGCATCCCGAAAAATGCACTGTTTGGTGTGGTTTGTACGCTGGTGGAATCATTGGACCGTATTTTTTCAAAGATGCTGTTGGACGCAACGTTACGGTGAATGGCGATCGCTATCGTTCGATGCTAACAAACTTTTTGTTGCCAAAAATGGAAGAACTGAACTTGGTTGACATGTGGTTTCAACAAGATGGCGCTACATGCCACACAGCTCGCGATTCTATGGCCATTTTGAGGGAAAACTTCGGACAACAATTCATCTCAAGAAATGGACCCGTAAGTTGGCCACCAAGATCATGCGATTTAACGCCTTTAGACTATTTTTTGTGGGGCTACGTCAAGTCTAAAGTCTACAGAAATAAGCCAGCAACTATTCCAGCTTTGGAAGACAACATTTCCGAAGAAATTCGGGCTATTCCGGCCGAAATGCTCGAAAAAGTTGCCCAAAATTGGACTTTCCGAATGGACCACCTAAGACGCAGCCGCGGTCAACATTTAAATGAAATTATCTTCAAAAAGTAAATGTCATGAACCAATCTAACGTTTCAAATAAAGAACCGATGAGATTTTGCAAATTTTATGCGTTTTTTTTTTTAAAAAAGTTATCAAGCTCTTAAAAAATCACCCTATATTATTTTCATAATTTAGTCTGCTTAGACCATCTGCAATTACATTTTCTTTACCTTTAATGTATAAAATATCGAAATCAAATTCATTGAGTTTAATTTTCGACCTTTGTAGTCTTGAATTAGGTTCCTTTATGTTATTTAACCAAACCAGTGGGCGATGATCTGTTTTAGTGGTGAATCTGCGACCAAAAAGATATGGGCGAAAATATTGATTGGCCCACACTATGGCTAACAACTCTTTCTCTGTAGTGCTTTTTCTCATGTCCATTCAAAGTACGACTGGCAAGTGAAATTGTTTTGTTATCTTGCATAAGGGCTGCTCCTAGAGCAAAATTACTCGCATCTGTCACAAGAGTAAAAGTTTTTGTGAAATCTGGGTGGATTAAAATGGGGTAATTTTTTATCAACGTTTCTAATTTAAAGAAAGAATCTTTGTAATCTTGGTCATTAATATTTATTTTTGGGCCTTTTTTTTAAATATTTTATTAAATGGTATGCTATTTTAGAGTAATCTTTAATAAATCTCCTATAAATATCCTCCCGTAATACCTAAAAATGCTTTTATTTCCTTAACGTAAGTAGAATCTTTTTTATTGCTTCCACTGTTTGAGGGTTTGGTTTAATACCATCTTTTGTAATTAAGTGACCTAGGAATTTTGTTTCTTGTCTTAGGAAATCGCATTTATTTAATTGGATCTTTAGATGTTTTTCTTTTATTCTCATTAAAATTTTGCTCAATGATTCTAGGTGCTCTTCTTCGCTTGTAGAAAATACTAGAATATCGTCCATGTACACAATGCAAATTTTGCCTATATATTCTTTTCATATGTCGTTCATTAGCCTTTGGAACGTTGCCGGTGCATTTCGCAATCCGAAGGGCATTCTTAGAAATTCATAATGTCCATTTGCAGTGGGGAAAACTGTTTTATGTATGTCGCGTTCGTCCATTTCAATTTGATGAAAACCTTTGGCTAAGTCGAGATTGGCAAAATATTGGCATCTTCCAAATTTGTCAAATATATCGTTTATATTTGGAATTAGAAATCTGTCGTCCGTAGTTACGCTATTCAACTTCCTGTAGTCGATCACAAGACGCCATTTTCGTTCATTGGTTGCGTCCAGCTTCTTTGGTACCAGCCAAATAGGGCTATTGTAAGGACTGGAGGATGCTCTAATTATACCTTGGGTTAACATTTGGTCTATTTGTTTTTCTATTCCCGGTTTGTGTATTTCTGGGTATCGGTAGATTTTAGAGTAAACCGGAATATCATTTTTGGTTATTATTCTATGTTTGTTGAACTTGTAAATGTTAAATTATCATCTTCTTTGTAAAATACGCTTTTATATCTTTTTAGTATATTTATAAGTTTATTTTTGTCTATACCATTAAGGTGATTGGTGCCAACGAATTCTGTGTCGCATTTATCTTTTATGTCATTTATAGAAAAGTTCCACCTCATTGTCTTTATAGTTCATTTCGTTATACATTTCTTCTTCTTTTGTTAGTTTTGTTTTTATAATTCTGTTTGGGTAGTCTACTATCGCATTTATCTTCGTTAAGATATTGTTACCAATGAGTCCGTCAAAGTTCTTGTTAAAATTACATTCCAGGAATTCACATATGATTTCTTTTTCATTAAATTCTTTAAATATTGGGAATCTGCAAAGTTTCTTAACTTCCGTTTTTCTTCCCGTAGCTGTGACTTCCATATCTACATCCCTCTTTCATTTCGGGTTACAAACATTTTCGTTGATCAAACTGAACTCAGCTCCAGTGTCAATGATAAAATATAAAAATTTCTTATGTGTGTATCTATTATTATATAGGGTAATTGTTTTGTGGATCCCACTGAAAATTTGTATTTGCATTGCCAATATCCATAGGTTCTGGTTTATTGGACTGATTGGTTGTAATTCCGCGTTTGATTCCCGTCTCTTTATTGATTAAAGTTTCTCTGTGGATTGAAATTTCCCTGTTGGTTATAATTTGTGTTTGTTGTTTGGTATGACATTCTAGTTTGGCTTGATCCGTTGCCAATGTTATAATTATTACCTACATTCCATGGGACATAGCCACAGTTATACCTGTTTTGTTGCATATAATTGTTGTTGTTGATATTTTTGTTCCTTGGGACATAGCCACCGTTATACCTGTTTTGTGGCATATAATTGTTATGTCTATTATAACTACTATTATAAGTGGGGATATTATTTATATTTTGGTTGGGTTTGGAGAATGTTCTATTGTTAACGTTATCGCTAAAATTAGTCCTACGATAGTTATTTGGCTTAGGACCTTTCCTTTGTTGCCCTAGCGCTGTGAAGCCTTGATGTCTAGCTTCTAATATTATTTTGTATGCCTTTCCTAAGCTATCCGGGTCTCTTGCTACAATCATAGTTTTAGTGGGTTCTGGGAGATGTTCCTTAAATGATTTCAGTGCTATCCCATTAACTTCATTCGTTGAGAAATTGTGATCATTATGCGCTAATACAAGGTGTGTTCAAAAAGTATCGAGAATTTTGTGTTTTTTCAAAAATTATTTATTTATTCATGAATATCTATTTTGTCCCCTTCAAAGTAATCCCCATGAGATATTATACACTTGTGCCAGCGGTTTTTCCAATCTTCGAAGCACTTCAAAAAATTATTTTTTTTTTATCTTCTTCAGCTCCTCCTTCGATGCCGTCTTTATCTCGTCAAGAGAAGCGTTACGTCGTACTTTCATGAGCCTCTTCAGTTTAGGGAAGAAGAAAAAATCACAGGGGGCCAGATCTGGGGAATACGGTTTCTGCGGCATCATTAGTGTGTTGTTTTTGGAAAAAAATTCGCGCACAAGCAACGATGTGTGTGAGCAGGAGTGTTATCGTGGTGCAAAAGCCAATTTTTGTTCTTCCACAAATCCGGGCGTTTCTGGCGGATTGCTTCGCGTAAATTGCACATAACTTGCTGGTAATATTCCTTATTGACCGTTCTTCCCTGTGGCAAGAACTCATGATGCACCACGCCCCTGCAATCGAAGAAAACTGTCAGTTGCGATTCGCGATACTTTTTGAACACACCTCGTATTCTATTATGTAGTTTATTCCTAATTTTAGTAATTTTCTATTGTTGAGTCAGGACTGATGGTTTTCAACTCATCCATAAGTACGCTGAACTTTTTTTCCCCGAAATTGCTCGGATGTATTTGTTTCAATGTTTCCCAATCACTAACTTGTCCATATCTGTGAATTATTGAACTAGTTTTTCCTACGTATTTTTCTTTCAGAAAATTGAATAAATTTTTTGATTACTTACATCAAAATTTAGTATTGTGAGTAATATGTCTTCAATTTGCTTAATGAAGCCTGTTAGTTGGTTTGGATCTCGTCCATCAAAGTCTGCAGTTCCATTAATACAGTTCAAAGTGAGTTGCTTTTCTCGAGGGCGTCGATCATATCTACCCATCTAGCGCTGTTGAAGGCGTTTCGGACACCTAGAGTCGCCAGCAACAATATTCTTTTGTATTTATGCCATCTGCGATGTGCAGCTTCTACGCTTTCAATGACGCATTTTATTGGTCCTATGGTTGATCTGAAGGGTCTAAAGCCATATTGTCTAGGGGACATTCCTCCAGCTTCGTTGATGGCCGCTTCAAGTCTGGGTTTAAGCAGGGTTTCCGAAGAGCGCTGTGCCAAGTATACATAATGGGCGCTATGCTGATGGCGAATTGGGGTCTCCTTTTCCCTTACTGATTAGCACCAGCCGTTGCTTTTTCCACGGTTCAGGGAATATTCCGGCTTCAAGGCAGGCTTTGTACATGTTCAGTAGTACTGCCGGGCGCTCTGCAGCGATTATTTTGAGAATTTCGGATGGGATCCCGTCCAGTCCGGGTGCTTTATTGGCCTTGAGCTTGGCAGTGGCTAGTTGCAGCTCTTCGAGGGTAAACTGGGGGATTTGCGTCGATCCTAGAATGTATTCTGGGTCACTAGCCCTTATTTCGTGTGTGGGAATAGTGCGTTCACAATGGTATCCATTTTTGCAGCGGTTAGGTCAGGTGGCTTTGCTCGAGCGCCGAGTTTCTTCATCACTATTTTGTACCCGAGTCCCCAGCGGTTTCTGTTTATATACTCGCGTAGTTCCTCCCATTTTTTCTTTTTGCTGTCGTCGATGGCATGCTTCAGCTCCTTTTTTGCTAATTTGTATTGATCAGCTTCTCGAGTTGCGGCTCCTCTACGCCTGGATCTCGTGTAGGATCTGCGAAGGCGGAGGCATGTCCGTCTGAGTTGGGCTATATTTTCAGTCCACCAGTAAACTGCTGCTTTATGTTTGCTGTGGGAGGCCTTGGGCATTGTTTTTTGACAGGCTCTTGGTATGTTCAACATTGTGTGCTCGACAGTTTTTCTTGCAATTGTGGGGGGGTTGCTAGATGGGTTTTGGTCGTCTATTGCGGAGATTTATTTCGAGGTATCTAGTTTCGCGATGTTCCACTTTCGTTTTCTAGTTGTTTTTCTGTGCTGGTCAGCTGGTTTGTTCCCGTGTCGATCATAAATGAAATGTAGTGATGATCGCTGCCAGTGTAATCCTCCAGGACTTTCCAGTTCTTTATTGAGCCTGCCATGCGTTCTGTTGATAGCGTAACGTCTGGTGTGGTTTCCTCGCATCCCGGTCTTCTAAACGTGGTTGCGTTCCCCGCATTGTACACTACTAGTCCTAGTCGCGCAGCCATTTCTAGAATGCGCTTTCCTCTCGAGTCCGCGTTTGGCAAACCTCACTTACTCTGGAATTTAGGTCTCCGGCGATAATCAATTGACCTTCTATAGACCTGGCTGTGTCCTCTAAGTTGTCGAGCTTTTCTTGGAATTCCTGTATACTATCGCTTGGCGTCAAGGAGCAGCTAATTACTGTAAAAATGTCGCATTTGGCCCAGACGAAGCCGTTGCCGTTCCCATTGTTTACAGTGCTGTTATTACTTCCTGGTGGTAACCATATAGCGGCGGTTGAGCTGCTATCTTCTAGCCAGGTACCTCTCTTTTTCTTTTTGTATTGCTCGCTTATGATGATCATCTCGTAGTCGCTCTCCGTCACCATTTGCGAGAGTAGTGCGTCGGCGGCCTTGCATCTATGCATGTTGGCCGGTAGGATATTCATTTGCTTCGGTAATTCCTATATACCGTGCATTTTGCGGAGCCCGGGATGTGATCGGTTTTCTCTTGTTTGATCTCTTTGCAAAGGCAGCATGAAGGAGGCTTGTCGCATTCTTTCAATTTATGTCCTGGTTGGCCGCATTTTATGCAAACGCCTTGTTCTCTTCTATCGGGCCCTTTGCAGTTCCAGTTTAAGTTAAAGCAGCGGAAACACCTTTTGGGGATTTCTTTCAGTCGCAGCCTACAGCTAACCCAGCCGATTTTAATGCATGCCTGTCGCATTAGTGCGTCAGCTCTATCCTGGTCCAGCGTTACATATGCCCTTACCTGCTCCCCTGTGTTTGGAGCTGTTATGCTAATCACCAAGCCTTCGGTGGGGTCCTGTAGCGCTTCTTTGACAGCCCCTGCTACTTCCTCTTTTGTTGTCAGCGAGTCGAGGTATCTGATTTCTATAGTAACCTAAGTTTTAAAGTCGGCTACCATTTCAGTCCCTTTCAGAGTGGACTTAAGTGCCTCACAGAAGCTGGCCTTTGGGGACTGTCCCTTTTCTAGCTCTAGTAATAAGGCCCCGGCTCTTGTTTTGCGGATCCCTTTGATTTTGAGTTCTGCTTCTTTAAGATCTACCTTACTACGGATGTTATTTAGGACTTCGGCGTAGCTATTTCCTTCTGCTGGTTTTATAATAACGGCCTCTGTTTGTCGTTTTGGCCTATTATTTCCTTACATGGGTTTTCCTGGCTTTTTTAGGCAAAACTTTTTGCCACTGGCCGTCGTTTTCGTGTCGTGGTCGCACAGTTTCTCGCGGCTCCACAGGGCTTGTCGCACGCCGCTTCGATGTTGCTGACCCGGGGGTCGTGATGCGTCTATTTAGCTGTGCCCGCCTTTTCTCGGTTTCTGCAGTGAGCCAATTTCTGTGATAGCTCTTGATGACGTCGAAGAGTTCGTCTAGTTGTGCCGCTCCGTTCTTTACGTCCATGCTAACGTTCTTTTGCTTCGCCATCGCCAATTTTTATTTTTTGCACTATTCCTTTGCACTTTTCAAGGGATTTTTCTTCTGCTCGTCTAATTTGGGTGATGTATTCCTGTTTCGGCGAGCTCTGAATTCCGTCTTTTGTGGCAGCTGGGGTGCTCTTCCCTTCTCCTTGTTTTGCCGGTGCTGCTTGTGTGGCCGGAGTCTCCCTTGAGTCTTTATTTTCACCAGTCTTGTCTGTCTGCTATGGAGTGGCGGTGAGTATGGAGAATCTGAGTTTCCTGCTGCTCCTGCGGAAGATCGTTCATTATTCCTGCTGGTTTTTATGTTTTTGTTGTTGTGTATTAATTTTTTCTGGTGGGTCTCCGCTTCAAGCCGCTATCTCCGCACGATCTAGCAGTTGCCGTTTATGAAACCCGTGGTTATCTATGCAAGCAGGGAGGCCACGCAGGGGTTGACATAAGTCCTTATGGTCGCTTATGTTCAGAGCCAGGTTCGGGCACGAATCAGGAGTTCGTCTCAACTACGGCCAAAGGAGAGCAGTATTAGCCTGCCTGCCGTTTCGGTAAGATGTCACTCTTATCTACTGAGGTGACAGAATACTGCCCTCCCCAGCCCTATGTCGATTTCGGGTTTGCAGTACGCCATAATCAGAATCTTACTGGCCTCAATTCTGATGGTCTCTTTCCAAGGGTTTTTCGTCGTTTCCTGTGCACATTTGGTGCTGGTCGCTGTATCCCTCGTCGCTTTGTTGCCTCCCTCTTGTGGGTAGGTTCTCGCTCGGTGCAGCCCCGGTGGGGGTTGTGGACGCTTATTTAAAGGTGGCATCTTCTCGCCTCTTCGCGGGAGGTTCATTAGGCGCGGGAGGTGTTTTGAGCCAAGCCCTCCTCTCCTGCAGCTCTTGGTCGGGAGCTGCGTATTACTATTCGCAGCTGACCTACTTAGCGTAGGTCGTCCACTGTCCGCCACCTGTGACCCCGGTAGTAGCCTGAGCTCAGCCTTACCGCGACATATGAACCAGTCGGAAGAGCTTTATAAAATAGACCTGTCTTGTCGGCGTTATAAATATCTTCTAATGAATACTTCTGTAGTAAAACTGAAAGAACATTTTGCTTGAAGTTTAAAGCCGATTGATTTTCCGCGGAAGCAGCTTCGCCGTGATGTTTTTTGAAACGCCCATTTTCATTTTTCTTCCATCTTTGCAGCCAGCCTGGGCTAGGCTTAAAATCAAGGATACCTAATTTGATTGCAAATTGCTGCGCTTTTTAAAGATCAATAGGCCGGTTACACGAGCGTTTGCCTCCATCATTTGCCTGAACCAAATGGACATTGATTTGTTTAGAGCTTCATATTTTGATGTGCGTGTCCTCTTTTGCTCTAAATTCCGGCAGGTATAGCTTTTTTCACTGAGTTCTTTCGATTGTTTCAAAATTTTCGAAATCGTGCTGCTTGCAATATTATATTTTTTGGAGATTTCGCTTCGGGCTTTGCCGCTTTTTGCTTCTTCCACAATTTTGATTTTTGTTTTAATTGGCAAATCGTTTCTTTTAATTTTTTCCATTTTTATTTTTTGCTTTTTCGATTATTATCTTATCTTTATTATCTTTTTTAAAAACAGCTGTGAAGCAAATTTTATCGTTGCCAGATACAAATTTTAATACATTTAAGATATAACATTGCCAGCACAAAGTTTTGAAAATTATTTCTTTTAAAAGGTTTTTGTTTTTATGGACAGATAAATTTCGTGAGGAAAAAAAATTTCTTTTATCCGGTTTTTTCTTGTAAGCGGTTTTTCTTTTAAGCGGTGCTATTTAGATGAAAAGTCTTAAGTGGTCCAAGGTGTTTCAAAATTGTTTGTTATAAACGGACTTTTCTTATAAGCGGGTTTCTTATACGCAGAGTGTATTGTACTATAGGTCATTCTTATTACTTTTTTTTATTACTACCATTTACAGCGTGTGCAGATATTTATCAAGCTATTTAACTCATATGTGATATACATACATATGGATGTGATATAAAATCAGCCAGCGGATCGAAATCAGCTAAGCCACATTTTAAGGTTTACATGGAAAGAAAGGTTAGATGTAAGTTCAAAATGAACCCGAATATACTATAGTTACGTCAACCCAGACCTTTATTGCGTTAAATTTTAATAAATAGTATACAGAAGCTGTGACAATTCGTTGAACGATTTTACATATTTTAGGAGTTAAACTAATGTTCGAGTATATTCAGTGTTGAAAGTTCACTTAATGTTCCTAAGATATCTTCTATTTTATTGAGTATATGCAGTATATTCGAAGTATTATGAGATTTTTTCACACTTTAGATGCTCTCTGAATATCTACAAAAGAGCTAGAGAAATACTTATGATATCTTACAGATTCGCCGTTATTTCCGGTAAAAAGTCAGCCATAGGTACTCAAGTCCACTCATTCGGTATCTGGGGGCTTGGTAGGTTTTCATCCGTTTTCGACCATAATGAGACGTTAGATGTCATAACTTAAAGCACTATTCGTGCAAAATGTTCTCCCCATAATTTTTGGATTATAAAAGTGGTCGCAGTCTGATTTCGCTCTTTTTTAAGCTTTCAGATAAGAATGTCAATATAACGATATTTACCAAATTTGGTTGATATTGGTCTACTATTTTGGTCGTGAAACGTGGAATTGCATCCAAAGTGCTCGATGTCATCCCCATTTAAAATTTTGTCGCTCCTATGAAGCTCTTTCGTGCCATATCGGATATGTATGTGAAACTTAATGTTTTTGGCGTAGTTTTTAATGCGTATCCGATTTCTCCCAGTTTCACAGAGTTCAAGGGGGGAGCCTGGATTTAAGGATTTTTTTGGGAGGGAAAGAAATAAGTGATTAAAGCGACATTTCTAGGGCTTATAGTTACAGGGACTCAAACGTCTCACCGGATGCGTGCATTGCCAATGATGACACCCTCCAAACATATAGTGAAAATCTTAAAAATTATACATACGATACATCAAATTAAAGGAAAAATTTTCTATTTTATTTTTGGAAACTTGAAAATAGTAATAAATTCATTCACTGCGTAAAATTTAGAAAAATAACTCGCAACATACAAAATTCGTTCCACACAACTAACCGGAAAATTATAAGAATTAACCTTCTACAAGTCGCGGTACTTCTGATCGTTGTGGAATTCCACAAGAACAAACACTGAGTATTGTTTTCTTGAAGAAGAAGATTTCAGTCGAAACAATTCGCCACACACTTAGAAGCTTCGATTTACATGGTAGAGCAGTTGTAAAAAAGGCGCACATATTCGAAAACAAAATAGAAAGAAAGGGCTGGAATTTGCGAAATTGTATTTCTGTAAAAAGGCCTGATGAATTTTATCAAGGGGAAAATGGCAGAATTTAGTAATCATAAAAGAGTATTTTTACTGCTTTTGCAAGGTTCTTTTCACACACGATATCAAATTTAACTTTCAGTGATCAGATGGCTGAAGTTTTATATGGCGGCGTCCCAACGAAGCTTACTTACCGAAACATACTAGGGCAACACTTAAGCACGATGGTGGGTCAGTAATGGTTTGAGGTTGTATATCGGGTAAAGGAAGGGGCAACCTGAAGTTTGTGCAAGATATTATGGATCGTTTCCAATATGTCGACGTTATAAAGGAAAATTTAAAGCAGTCATGTGTCACATTAGGAATTAAAGACAATTTTATATTTTACGAAGACAACGATCCGAAGCACAAATCGGAGATTGCTCATACTTGGTTAATATGCAATTGCCTTCATGTACTGTGTACACTTGCCTAATCTCCAGATCTGAACGTTATTGAGCACGTATGGCAAGAAGTCAGTCGAAAAGTGTACCAAAGGCAGTATTCCAATGTTGCTGGGCTCAAAACTTATATTTTGGAGGCTTGGAAGGCAACCCGAATTTTGTCAAAAACTTGTCGCCTCTATTCCAAGGCGACTAGAAGCAGTTTTATCTGCAAAAGGATGTGCTACGAAATAAAAGTAATCATTTGCTTTTTGAAAAATCCGGTTAGTTTTGCGGAACGAATTTTTTATGTATGCTATGTTATGTTTAATGTACACGTCCGGTTAGACGTGTGAGTCACTATTAAAACTTCATTTACAAATTATTGGATACGAAATTTTTGATATTCTGCCTTTGGGAAGCAATTGCCCGATGCATCTCACATGTGCAATTGTCGAACGGCAAGCAGAATGCAGGTCGCAATTTCTATCATTTCTATTTCTTCTAAAAACTCAAAGAGATTCATATTTTTTAATAATTTATCTTTTAGTTAAACTAAAAAAATTCCATAAAAGTGTAAAATTTTACAAATTTTTTAAACATTGGAAAAAGAGTGGTTTTGACCAAAAAAATTTAACTTTATGTTGTTTAAAAACATGTTCAAACTTTATTTTACTTAGTTTTTCGTAGTTCGTATAGAACATAATTTAATGTCAAAAACAGTAAACTTTGCCCCAATTCTGTACGACATTTAGTTTTTTTTCTATCCTGCCCGCCAATTAAGAAAAATTTAAAAAATGAACAACCGAGAAATCGCGCGTCAAAGTTTTCGCTTTTCCATCTAAAATTTTGGGGACATATTCTTAGATTATTTCTAAAGAGATTTAAGTAAAACAAACAAAATCGATTTTTATAGCTTCTAAAGCAGGCTCCCCCTTGAGGAACTGCTGAAAGAAATTATCCTCTGCATGTTTTGTTCATATAGCTTTAGAGGTTTGTGAAATATACACATTAAACGTATTTGGGGGAGGAGCTACGCCCCTACACCAAGTTCCAATTTTATATAATATCTTAATTTTTGTCGAAAGTTTTTGCCGCATGACGTTTTATGGGCGTGGTAATTAGGACCATCTATAACATCGTCTCGATTTGAGCAGGGAACACGTGTAGAAATTTTAATGGCGATGTGTCATTTCTTATTCAAGACAGACTAGCAAACGGAATATCAAATTTGGTATTTTGTTGAGATATATTATAGGTATATGGGTATAGAAAAGCAAAAGAAATTGTTCTAATTGCCACGAGCAAAATATTATTACTATGAATTCACTGTAGTTTTCATTCATAAACTATAAACTTAGAAAAACTGCACTGAAATGTACATACCTCCTAAACCACTGAAGCTACAACAACCAAATTTACCTAGCTCAAGTATCATAAGAACTCCGACCGACAGTGTACAAATGGATGAAGTTAAAAACTACTAAAAGCGCAATAAATCAATAATTAATTACGTCAGAGACACTAAATTAACCTCAGGAGATTTTACCTCGGAGATTGTATGGGAGTATTTTATTGAAGCCGGTAAGAAAATGATATGAAGGGAGTGGCACCCCAATTTTTTTAGTATGTGACTAATATCTAATATTTCGACGTCGCAGTGTGAAAATGGGCGAAATCGCATTAACAACCCGTTTACTTCCCACATAGAACAATTTTATGTTCCAAAATAACGGGATACAATTTTGCACTAATAATTTTTTAAAGTATGCAACCTTATGACTAAAAATCTAAATCCAACCAAAACTGTATAACTGAAATCCAGGCAAAAACCTTTCCTGTCAATAGTATTTCTGTGTATAAAGAATGAGTTGAATCGGGTTAAGGAGTTATACGCAGTTGCTAGGCTCAAAAATAACGTTTTTTTACGATTGTTTTGTGGACACAGCTTTAATTTATTAAATACTAGCTGGCCCGCAGCCGTTTTCCTGCGTGAAATTATGTGTTTTGATATGAATAGAAAGCTAAATTTATAATTTTGGTTTTTTCAATGTAACGTAGCTCGATAAACAACATTTTTTGGTTTCTTTTCCGGTGCGTAAATGTAAAGAGAAGATAGTTTTCCAACTTGTGAGCACGCCACGTATGTTTGGCCGTGTGAAAAACGTAGCAGTTCCAAATTTATGGCACAGATTTTTAGCGAATATCCTTGTGTCCTGATGGTTTTTATCTCAAATGCAATTTTTACTGGAAACGGAATCCGTTTAAACTGAAATGGCAAATCGATAGAAGTCAAAGGAATTCGTAGAATTAAGCATTCTGCCCTCTTGAATTCGATAGGTGCGTCACAATCAGTCGGGTTCCATTACACAGTTTCGGCGCTTGCAGATTGCGAAACATAATAAGGACAGGGGGGTTACTCTGTAAGGCGTTGCGTAAGTGAAAACGCTCGTAAATGAAAAAAAGCAACTCTGTAAGGCGACAAGCGAATTTGAAATTGCGTTTTGCGCATTTATTTTTACCCCTTCGCAATGACAGCACTCTGTATTGCGTAAACGACTGTCAAATCTGTGCGTTTAACGAATTTTTGATTCGATATCAAACTGGCAAGCGCAACGGACAAAAAATGTAAGTTTATAAGGCATATTTGTAGTTTTAATTAAAAAAAAATTATTTAACAGGGAATATTCGAAAAATAAACAAACAAACCCAGCACAATTTGAAATTTTGATTAATTTCATGAAAACACATTCGGAACTTTCCAAAGGACAACTAAAAACTGTGGACGCGAAAAATGCATCAAATAATTTGTGGAAAGAGTTGGTATGTGATCTTAATGCTGCGGGGCCACCATCGCGCGATGTTTCAAAATGGAAAAAGGTAAAAGATTAATTTTAAAATGATTTTTGAAGCACATATTACTTAATTATTTAAAGGTTTGGTCGGATTATAAAACCCATTTGAAGGCAAAAATGCGGCGGAACAAACTAAGTATCTCAGGAACTGGTGGTGGTCCTTCAAGTCATTGCTCCTTAACACCGTTGGAGGAGCAGGTTAGTGAGCTTCTGGCAATGGAAATATCCGTCAGTGGAATAAGCGGCACCTTAGAATTTGGGGCAGCACAGTTAACTCAACCAAGTGGGTCAGACATCACAACAGACGAATCCCCACAGAATGAACCAACGCCAGTGGATGAAATACCACATTGTTCACGTCAAAGAGTCGCTCCGCAAAAGAAAGATAGCCTTTTAAATAAGCAGGTGGATAACCAAATCGCTTATCACAAAGGTTCATTGAAAGTGTTATCTGAAATTAATGAAAATCTAAAGGTAATTTCAAAATGTATGAAAAAAAAACATAAAATGGCTAAAAGAAAATATAAATTGGCTGTTGAAAAATTCGAACACAAAAAAAGGATTGATTTGGACAAAACAAAACTAAAATTTGCAACACTAGAACTAAAAAAGCAAATGCTAGAAATTGAACGGTCCGGCCAATAAATATATTATATTTTAGTTATTGATATTGAAGTCTGTTACTTATTTTTTAATACTTACTGATAATTACTTATTTATTATAGTTTAAATGAATTAAAAACGTATTTTGTGTTGATGTGATAGTTTTTATTTTTTATTACATACAAGTATTTAATACTTACATATATAGATATGTATACACATGTGCAAGAGACTAAAGCTTTATATCATTAATGTGAATTTTAATCAAATAAATGTGAAAATGTGAAAAATTAAAATGTTTACTTAACTAAATATATATTATATGTTTATAAAGTAGTCATACTGTTTTTGATTTGATCCCTTAAACGTTTAGCAATATTGGTTTCATTTGCATTTCCTATGGTTTCAGTATAACTAGCATCGACTTCTTCAACTTCTATTGCTATATTAGCAGGTGAATCCACATTAAAAAGAGTGCAAATATTATGAAGAGCACAACATACGTTCAGAATTTGCACCACTTTTTCTGGGGCATAATGTAGTTCTCTAGCTGCTAAAAGGCATCGGAACCGCCCTTTTAACACTCCAAATACTCGTTCTATTATGGATCTGGCTTTTGCAAACTTGTAGTTGTAGTAACTCTCAGCAGAGTTGTCAGCAGCATTTCTATACGGAGTTAAAAGCCATGGCTCAAGCGGATATCCAGAGTCGCCTATAAGAAAAAAATTAAGTTAGCAAAATAATTGATGCATATAATAGCTAACGAGTAAAATTAACGAATGTGTATATGCTCACCAAGAATGCGAATTCCTATTTCTCCATTCACATAGTTGGTTTGTAAATATTGGCGCTCGCTTGATAAATTCCACACATGTGAATCATGACACGCCCCAGCAAATCGACCGTTAACGGCTTTTATCATCATCTTATGATCACATATCTAGGTTTTGGAAACAATATTTGTAAAAAAAAAAGGATAAATTAAAAAACAACTGCCTTACCACCATAGCGTTTATACTATGCTTTAGTTTCCTATTGAAATATAAATGCTCGTTAACTGCCGGTCGTATCATTTGGATGTGAGTACCATCCACCACACCAATTACTCCTGGAATTCCAGACATTGAGTAAAAAGCTCGTTTCGCTTCATTTTTCTCCTCTGAAGACATTGCAAAAGTTATGTGTTTTGGACACAGCACTTTCTCAATTGCTTTACAAACTTCAAACACACAACGCGAAACAGTTTGTTGAGCTAGTCCTGTATGGTGATCTTGTCCAATTTGCTGTTGATACCCTCCCTGCGCCAAAAATTTTAAAGTTGCAGCTAATCTCACAATTTCGGGTATTCCTGTGGTCCTGCGTGGAGTTTTTAGCTCACTACTTATGCTATCCAACACATATTTGAACGATTCCTTGCTTAATCGAAAGTTTTGAACGAAACTACAATATTTACGAGTAGAAGCACAAATAAGTTTAAAGAATCACATTAAACTTTATCATTCAAACTTACCTTTTTTCACTAAGACTCATTACATTAGACTTGTCTCTAATAATTTTCCGCTCAACACGTTCATTTTTTTCGTTTTCCTCCCATAACACAACGCAATCCATATTCACACTTTTTTATTTATTTAAAATTACTTTATATATACATAAGACTCTTCAAATTAAATTATGTTTATCTGTCAATTTTTTACACTTCTTCACTTTTCTGTTTTGATTTTGTTTTCATTCTCCTTCGTTTCGGTCAGTAATGTCAACTATACTGGAGATTTCTCAACGGGAAAACAGTGCAACACTGTTTACAATGCGAAAGTGTTACAGAGTACCGATTGCCCTTCACAACGCAATTCACTTTCGCAACGCATTGCTATTCGTAACGAATTACAGAGTAACCCCCCAGATCCAACTTTGAGACGCAAATGATGCGGTGGCATACCAAGCCTGTCCAAAGAATTTAAAAATTCCACTGGATAATTCACGTCATCGTTTTCATTGTCAAGACGATCGATCGATTTGTATGAGCGCAAGTCTCCCGGAATTTGACTTTGAATCTTCCAGTTAAGTCATCAACATTTTTGGCAGCTATGATTGCGTGTGCACTTAAGCAATCATAGTTACGATAATTTGGCCAATGTCCGAACATTTGTGGTGAGTTCATCTTTCGTGAATTGATAAACGGCAGATGGAATTGATATCAAACTACTGGTATTGACCCATTTCAAATTCTTAGCGAATACGATGTAAAATGCCTTCGGCAATGTAATTTTTGGTCGTATCCCATAATTGACGCGGATTTGATGGCGATGATCACATCTCGAAAAGTGTGCGAACTTCAGTGGCATTCGAAGTAGCTATCGCATTGTCCATCGTTTGATTCTAGTGATTATAATTTTCCAGCAATTGTAATTGCTGGCTTGCTTCTCACAAAATTGCACACACCTATCATTCACAGTACGCATTGACTCAAATTAACCGCGTACATTTACCAATAGCAAAAAAAGGTAGAAACAATCGTCCTTTTTTAGGTGGATTGTCTATATTCGTCCTAATGCATTACTTGTTAACACACCTGGATGTTCATCTACTGGATGGCGTTGCTTTCTGCGTAATTATTTCTTCGACGATGCATTCCATCAGTGTATTTCCGAATGTCCTCGCAAACGGATCTCTGACGAAAGTCGTAAAAGTTAATTTTGTTGCGGGTGGTGTTTCCACTGGCTGTACTGTATTCCCCGGGTTGAAATACACTCTTTGACCATTCTCCAAATTAATAGCGAGACGCAAAACATTCAAAAAACGTTTATGAATTGCAAATGTAAATACCCCACAAAGCGCTTTATTGCAGTTCACATATCGACTGTATCGTTCAAGACCAATAACCGCCATATTGGTTCCTTTGGTGGCGTACTTACAAACGTATTTTATAGATTACACCCAACTGCAATACTAAACATTGATATGAGTTTTGAATGTGAATTAGACAACAGTGGAGAATATAGTACGATCCATATGTTGCCAACTTCGATATTCACTACTATAAGTTGTATCATTGTCTGATGAGCTACGACGATAGAGTTGGATATCCATCATTTCTAGTTTGTGTTTCCGAAAGAAAAGCAAGTGGATGTTTCGTGCATTTATTGTTAGACATACAAACCGAAGTGGAATTCTGGTGTCCGGAAGGTCCATGAACCATATTGGTTTTCATCACTTCGTTTAATACTGGATCTTTCTCTGAATCAGGAAATTCCGCAGAAATGATTTCATCAATTTGATCTGGTGGAACCACTATCCACCATCCCAAAAAGAACATCGTAACTGTTGTTTGAAAAGTCGTGCTGAGACAACATTACGATCGCTTGCTGATTGACCCCGATCTATAATTCCACACCTACATATGTCATCGCATTCTGGGAGTACTCGTTCATGTGCCTTGGCGTTGATGGCAAAAAGAACACCGACCGATATTAGCGGGACCTCTTCGTGGCTTCGTAACAAATTTCAATCTGTAATTGATCACTTCGTTTGAAACACACATCAAGTTTTCACTGAATAATTTTCAATAATTATTCTATTAAATAGCCGGAATAAAAAAGCACGCGACCGAAATTGAACGATTCAAATAATTTACAAATCAAAATATTCAAAAACAAAACAAAAAAGAATTGTATGAAAAGTCACTTTTTGGAAATTTCCAATTTTTCGACTTTTCTTATGAAAAGTATGGTTTTTTTATATCTAACCCTTTCCAGATCAACAGCGAATAACTTTTGATTTCATTAAGGTTGGTTCCGCCGTTATCGAGCATTAGCGTTACTAACAAACAAACAATAATTTTTACTTACATACATATGTACATATGTATGTATATATATACATACATGAAAACAACTAACGTACATTCACTACCTACATACATACATACATTTATACATACATACATACATACAACATAAAACGTTTGTATGGGAAAAAGAAAAGGGCTGTTTTTAGGGGTTTTCCGGCAACTTTTGTAATTTTTTCTTACATAAGAACCTTCTCCTAATAATAACAAATACAAGAAAAACAAATCTGCCAAATCGGTTCAGCGATTCACGCGTGATGCCGTGACAACGAAAACAGTTTCATTTTTATTTATGTATAAGACAAGTGATAGTAATTCTGAAAGAGCACACTTTGAAGAATATAATTGTGTTTTGATGTGCACGCCTCTGCAGATGATGTCCCGAACGTCCACCGAAAAAATGCGCTCGGCGGTGAGCGCGATTTCTTGGTTTGGATTATCCGAAATAAAAAAGTGAGTTCTTTTAAAGGATAGATAAATGCAGGTATTGAACGAAGAAATAAAAAAAATTTCATTTTTGACAAAATGGCAGCAATTTGAAAAAAAAAAAATTTCGTTTTCGATGAAAATTTTCGCTCTAAATTGTCAAAAACAAAAAACAGTAAAAAATGTATTACATTTTATTCATTCGTTCAATACCTGAAGAATGTATCTGAAAAGATTGTGTTAAAATTTCAGCCCGATTAGTTGAGCCATCTCTAAGAATACTTGCTCACCGACTCTGAATTGACAGGTTTTCAACTCTGTGTCAGTATAGTTAACTAGTGTACCTAAAACTCTTAACAAGCAATTGTAATTGCACTTTACTGCGTTTATATGGGAAAAGTATTAGTAGAAAACTACTTTAATCAGTTTTAATTCATAAAACCGCTATAACAACAATAGTTATCGGTATGGAAAACATTTTAACAAAAAAATACCGTTATATGGAAAACGTTATATTCGAACGTGGTTTCAGGTGTGTGAATATATGTACTATATGAGACGTACGAAAATCAGATGGTTATTGATATTGTTCAACTAAACAAATAGTAATTTAGAACCCAATTCATACTTTTATCAAAATTTCAATATATTGATTGCTGCTTTTAAATTTAATAATTTTGCGAATATATTTGATAATTCAATTACCAAGATGAAAATTCAAACGAAATGTTTTGAAGTTCAAATATTAAAGTTTTACTTCCCATTTTGCATTGCAAATTTTTAATTTGTTACGCCGTAGAAAAATTTTTCTTCACAATTCAACACTGATAAAAGTTATACCACTGTGTGCCAGCCATATTAACAAATCACCATTTCGTAATGGGTTTTTAATATATTGGGTATATGACGAAAAAATCAATCAGTGGATCGGAAATCATTATCAAGGTAATAAGGAGCTTAGACCACGGTCTAGACCATATTCATTTATATTCAGCGCTAAATGAAAACTTTAAAATATAACATAAACGGTTTAAAGTCAACTAGAAAGTCAGAAATAATTATTGGATATATTTGAACTAGGAGAAGGTCTGGAAAAATTGCGCTAACTTGTGAAATTACTCAAGTCCTAACTTACTCGGGAATATGTTTCCATTAAATTTTTCGAAGACAATACGCTGTCCAGCATAAAGTCTGCTGGAATAACGAAAATCATTATAAATGTACGTATTTTATATTACGATAGCTGTGTGCACGGTTTGTCCCGCACAAATTGACTGACGACCAAAAATTGCTCAGAATCCCACATTCGAAGGACGATTATTTAACCCAAAAATCACATTTTAACCATTACTTATAACAGTGCATCTTTGAGAGTTATTTCAATGAAAATGACAGAGCATGTTTTACCTCTAACTGTGTATTTTGTGCTTGAAATAATAAATTTGAACGGAAACTTGAGCAAGCCCCCATAAAACTTCTTTTTCTTTACTAGCGTAGACACCGCTTAAGCGATTATAGCCGAGTTAACAATAGCGTGCCAATCGTTTCTTCATTTTTAATGTGGCGCCAACGTTTCCAACGGAGTTGAAGTTCTCCTCTTCCTCTGCTTCCCCGGTAGGTACTGCGTCAAGTACTTTTAGAGCTAGAGTGCTTTCGCGCATTCGGAGCCAGCATAGCCGCTGAACAATTTCAATGTCGTCGTATAACTTATACAGTTAATCGTTCCATCGAATGCGATATTCGCTGCGTGTAACACGCAAAGGATCTTTAGTCTTTCGCATAACCTTTCTCTCGCGAAAACTCGTAACTTCGACTCACCAGATGTTGTCATCGTCCATACCTCTGCACCATTTAACGGGAATAAGGAGTATCTGATAGAGTTTGGTTTTTGTTGGTCGAGAGAGGACTTCGAGCTACTCAGTCCGAAATAGCACCCGTTGGCAAGAGTTATTACTGCTGACATTATTGTTGCTGTAAATACTGGTTCCAAGATAGACGAAATTATCTACGACTTCGAAGTTATGACTGTCAGCAGTAACATGGGAGTCTAGCCGCGAGTGCTATTTGATGACCGGGGATATTTCGTCTTGGCCTCGTTCATCACCATACCCATTTGCTTCGCTTCTTTATCCATTCTGGATAAATCAGTACTAACGGCGCGACATCAATATCATCGGCTCGAACGGCTCGGAGAGGTTCGTCCCGATCCCGATGGAGCTTTTGGTATTGCTCAACTTCAGTTTGCACAGGCATATTATTTTTGCGGGGATACCAAATTCAGACATAGCGATCCAATCAGTTTGGTAACAGTGGGCTTTAATTTCACCTGCATAGAACCATATATACGATGTGGAGGAGGCTTATATCACTGTAGTTGGAATCTTCCTTTTTGTGGGTTGGGCAGAACACACTTAAATTTCAATCGCCGGGCAGTATGGAGTCATGTGTAGAAGCTCACACAAGTGAGCAAAGTTCTCTGATTGCCATTTTTTTTACATACGGCTCAAGTAGCTCACGACTTTCGGTCTTAGACCATCCCCTGGGGAGCTAAAATGAGAAGGCGAACCATCCCTTCTTAGGGTTGTGCGCGGGGTTTGGGACTGATTTATGTCCTCGTTAGAGTAAAGGCTAACATCACCGACGTCCCCATATAACTATTACCAGGATTTTCGAACCTCCGGATGGAATCTGTTACATATGAGTTGTGATTGTATGTGAGGTACCTAAATGAATCTCAAGAAATATTTTTCAAGTACATATGTTGCAGTAGTTAGCAGACAAAATCGAGTCGATACTACCCCAACTCTCATATACCATCAACTAAATCTTATGCCGAAATTGTCGGTCAGTGTATGAGTATATATGTATATATATATATATATATTCATATATATAAATACTTTGGTTCCGATCTTCTTGTTGACTTTTTACATCTTGAGGTATTTCCCTGGCTTCAGTGCTTGCAAGTTGTAAAAGTATAAAATGTTCGGTTGCATCCGAACTTATGTCTTTCTTACTTGTTTCCTGTATTTTTAGGACTTAAAGTCAATTTTAGTAATGTGTAGACGAAAGGAAGGGATGTAGCAACATTTTTAACGCGAAAAATATAATGCATGCACTAAGAAAGGATCATAACTTCATTGCGTATTCGTCAGAAAACATGTTATTGTAGAGTTTCACCTTAAATGCTGCCTGTTTATTAAAAATGTGACATAGTTTGTTCGATTCCCTGAAGAGTAACGCTTGGTGAACCAAAGACATTTTCTAATAGGTATGTGGTCGATAAGGGAAATATTGACCCCATTCAACATATGTTTAACATATAAATATACTATCAAGAAAGTATTGTCTTCAAATTCCTATTAAATATCTCACACATTACCCGATAGTTTTGGTAAAAAGTCTACTATATCAATCAGGGGCCTTTATTTGCTACATTCGTGCAAATTTTTAAACCGATTTGTAAATTGGAAAATTAAACCACTGTATAAAATTTAAAGTTGTGTTAAAGTTTTATTGTATTGGTTTTAGTCCAATTTCATCAATTAAAGAAAAAATTGGTTGAATAAGTCCGCAGATATAAATATATGTAGGTGAACTCATTTAAGGTGGGCGGTGCACGCCCATCATCTAACCTTGACACTGACTCTCATAAAACTTCTATTTCGGATGTAGATTTTAGTGTATATGACGCATACATATATTTATTGATATGTGACACTTTTAAGTTTTATGACAAAACCGTTATATATGGAGTGGGCGGGGTTTCGGTTTTGCATGAAGTACCAAAGGTTTTCTCAGGAAGTTTGGATAAAATGGCATGAATTAGACCTGTTAAGGAGCGTTACCATGACTACTCATGCTGTTGTTAATGCCACTTGTTAACACTTTTGTATATTAATTTACAGCTAGTTAAGACATTTAATAGATTTTTGTATGAATGGCGTTTTGTACGCGCGTCAATTTTGCACAAATGGACGGCTAGACAATACTTTTTGTCATCCTGATAATTTACATACTTATCCAACTATATACCGTGATTAGCTTTAGGTGATATAAACAACCGTTATGGGAAAAAACAAGCAACAAGTTGTGAGAGTATTATTCTCGATTTAGGATTGCGCAATTTTAATATACTAAACCTTATAAAAAATTGAACAAAATTTTCGTGGAACTCAAATGCAATTGTATTTAAGCTCCCATTTTATTTATAAACTTAAGCAAAATTATGAATAATATAGTTTTAACCAGCTTCATTTTTAAATAAGTACGCACCGATGATTCGACCAGACCAAAAAACACACCAAATTGTCAATTTAGATGAATGTAATGGTTGCTCATGAATAATTTGTAGATTTTCTTCGCTCCTAAATCGACAGTTTTGTTTATTTACCGCATGACTCTCATCGAAGAAGGTAATTTTCCTGGAGCATTCGTTATCGTTTTCAAGATTTTCCAAGGCAAAATCAGAAAATTTATGATGTTGATGGTAATCTAATGGCTTCAGGTCTTGTATGAGAACAACTTGAAACGACGTCATTTAATAATGGATCACTGTGTCGTGTTACAGTTTTGCCCGTCAATTAGTTTTTGGTATTACCAATAAGTGTTAAAAGAAAAATATTGTATGATGCTAGAATGCAAAGGGTAAAAAAATAAATAACGACTAAAAAAGTGTTGATGTGTTAACAACGTGTCTTATTTTAATATTATATTTGCTTCCGTCCAGTGAAGTGGCAAGAAAGTTTCGAAAAAATTTATATTAAATTAATGTAACTTAGAACTCCATGTGTTTCCAATAAATAAGTAGGTTTTAAAGAATACAGTATGGCGAAATCTAAAAGTTGTCAATAAGTACAGTGATCGCTTTTTCTTCACTACACAATATTTTAACCTCATAAGCCACCGTTATAAATCTTAGCATAGCATACAAGTACATATTACCAAATTTTTTGTGCTAATGCTTTAATGTTGTCAGGAAATACGTTTATTATTTTGTAATTTCAATAAAAAAATCTACGTCAGTTCCGTTTTTAAAATTCTGCTTTATTAATCATTTCAATTTTTTTTCAGCCTGTTTACTTAAACATCCAAATAAAATCAAATCAAGGTATGTAAACATGAAGTAATTTGCTCAACCAAAAGAACGTAAAACGCATATGCCTACTTTGAACCAATAATGAATAATTTATTAGTAATATTTTTTACTTATTTGTTTATCTTCCATTTTAGGAAGTTAACTGATCTTTTCGTCTTTTAAGTCTTCAGATGTGATAGAGTTTTTGTCATATACCTTCAATATAAAGGTTGTCACTGAAGAACTCTATGCTTTACATATATGAATCAATATGAATATGCAAGTTGCCAACATTTGTATACCCTGAATAGGGTATATTAAGTTTGTCACGAAGTTTGGAACACCCAGAAGGAAGCGTCGGAGACCCTATAAAGTATATACATATATAAATGATCAGTATGTTGAGTTGAGTCGATTTAGCCATGTCCGTCTATCTGTCTATCCGTCCGTCCGTCTGTCTATCTGTATATATACGAACTAGTCCCTCAGTTTTTAAGATATCGTTTTGAAATTTTGCAAACGTCATTTTCTCTTCAAGAAGCTGCTCGTTTGTCGGAACTGCCGATATCGGAGCACTATAATATATAGCTGCCATACAAACTGAACGATCGGAATTAAGTTCTTGTATAAAAAACTTTCACATTTGTCAAGATATATTCACGAAATTTGATACAGATTATTTTCTAAGGCAACAATGTAGTCTCCGAAGAAATTGTTCAGATCGGTTAACTAAAAGAAATACACCTGTGAAGAGTATATTAGCTTCGGTGCAGCCGAAGTTAACGTTTTTTCTTGTTTTACTCATGAAACATTTTGATACAGAGTATAATAGGTTTGTTAACCTTACGGTTGTATGAATCATCCAAAAGTAATCGAGATGGATGTGGGGTTATATATATTATATATAAATGATCAGGATAACGAGCTGAAAGGCGGGTAACTGTCCGTGTGTCCGTCCCTGCAAGCTGTACCTTAAGTAAAAATTGAGATATCTTGATAAAACTTGACATGCTAGTTCCAAAAAACAAATTACGAGTATAATAACCGCACCACTGCCACGCTCACAAAGCGCCATTAACTGAAAACTAAATTAAGATATAAACCTGTAATTTGGCACATGGGAACGCAAGAGCACGGAGCTCCTTGAGGAAAAAAATGAAACAGTTGGCTTTTACCCGCCCTCATATAAGTTTAGAGTGCATACCTCGTAAATGCTATAACAACCAAATTGGCTCAGTGCAAATATTATAAGAATTCCTACCGAGAAAGTGTAACAATGAATGCAATCAGAACATAACCCCGCTCACTCCCCATATAACGGTACTGTTAAAAACTAAAAAAGCGCAATAAATCAATAACTAAATACACCAAAAACATAAAATTTAATGGGTGTCGAAGTGAAATTTGGACGATAGGCGTGGCACCGAAATTACATATCTCGGGACTCGACCAACCGATTTTGTCTAATTTAGTATGTAGCATTCTTCTCGCATTTCTACTGTTTCTCACAGTGTAGAAATGGGCGAAATCGGACTACAACCACACTTATTTCCCATATATTAAGACCATAAGATTAGTGATTATATGTGAGGTACCTTAATGTAACCCAGGGAACATTCTTTTAGAATGTGGCATGATAATACAACTCCCATATACTATATGTATGTATATGTACGTATAATGCGTTTCGTTTTTCTAACAAATCTTATTCCGAATTAATCTATCAGTATATGTATGTGTTATAAAGAGTATATGTATACATAAAATTGCTGAGATCCCTATCCTCTGGTTGGCGTTTTACACCTTAAGGTATTTCCCTAATTTTAATCATTACAAGTTGCAAAACTATACATGCTGTGTTCCAAAGTAAACAGAACAAATGCTTTTTTCGGCAAAATGATATTATTTTAATCCAAATAGTCTCCTTATGCTTTAATATAGCTTTTTGAACGGTTCAAAAACATGTCGAACGAGTGTTCTAACTCGTTGGCCGGTATGGCCGCCAGTATGCCGGTGCAAGCCTTTTGAATGGCCTCTGCGTCTGCATAACTCTTTCCTTTCATGGGCAAATGCATTTTTCCGAAAAGAAAGAAGTCGCACGGTGCCATATCAGGTGAATACGGTGAGTTTGAAATGTGATATTTGGGTCAAATAATTGTCCTTCGAATGTTGGATTCTGAGCAATTTTTGGTCGTCAGTCAATTTGTGCGGGACAAACCGTGCACACACCTTTCGTAATATAAAATACGTACATTTATAATGATTTTCGTTATTCCAGCAGACTTTATGCTGGACAGCGTATTGTCTTCGTAAAATTTAATGGAAACATATTCCCGAGTAAGTTAGGACTTCAGTAATTTCACAAGTTAGCGCAATTTTTCCAGACCTTCTCCTAGTTCAAATACATCCAATAATGATTTCTGACTTTCTAGTTGACTTTAAACCGTTTATGTTATATTTCAAAGTTTTCATTTAGCGCTGAATATAAATGAATATGGTCTAGACCGTGGTCTAAGCTCCTTATTACCTTGATAATGATTTCCGATACACTGATTGATTTTTTCGTCATATACCCAATATATTAAAAACCCATTACGAAATGGTGATTTGTTAATACGGCTGGCACACAGTGGTATAACTTTTATCAGTGTTAAATTGTAAAGAAAAATTTTTCTACGGCGTAACAAATTAAAATTTTGCAATGCAAAATGGGAAGTAAAACTTTAATATTTGAACTTCAAAACATTTCGTTTGAATTTTCATCTTGGTAATTGAATTATCAAATATATTCGCAAAATTATTAAATTTAAAAGCAGCAATCAATATACTGAAATTTTGATAAAAGTATGAATTGGGTTCTAAATTACTATTTGTTTAGTTGAACAATATCAATAACCATCTGATTTTCGTACGTCACATATAGTACATATATTCACACACCTGAAACCACGTTCGAATATAACGGTATTTTTTTGTCAAAATTTTTTCCATACCGATAACTATTGTTTTTATAGTGGTTTTATGAATTAAAACTGATTAAAGTAGTTTTCTACTAATACTTTTCCCATATAAACGCAGTAAAGTTCAACCACAACTGCTTGTTAAGAGTTTTAGGTACACTAGTTAACTCCACTGACACAGAGTTGAAAACCTGTGCTATTGCGGTATTATTATTAAAAACACTTACGACAACACAACACTTCAACCGACATTTTTTTTTTTTACCGAATATTACCGAGTTTTAAATCTTCAACCAAATCATCATTATAAATAGTAGTAAATTAAAAGAGTTAATTATTTATATATTTTCTAAATTCATTTGCAACCGAACATTGTACACTCTTGCAACTTTCATGAAAATACTTTAACAAGAAGATTGAAAAGAAAAACGAAAATCATTATACATATGTCAGTTAGGGTAGCATCGATCCGATTTTATCTATTAACAATTATTATGACACATAATGAAAAAAATAATCGCTCGGTTTCACTACGGTACCTCACATATTATACTCGTACAATCACCAATCATGAAGCAAAGTCAACCGGATGTTCGAAAATCCTATTGAAAGTTATATGAGGACTAGGTCAAGTTTCCGATCATTCAATTTTATCCATTTTAGGTAAAAAAATATACTGTTATGAGTAACATACGCCCTCCCATTTTCATTGAGATGACTCAAATATTTCCTGGTATTTTTAGCATAAAGTCACCTGGAAGTTCGAAAATCTTTATAATAGGTACTAGGGAAGTATTGTCCCGATTCAACCCATTTTGGATAAACTGATTTTGCTTTTTATTTGGGAAGTATTTTGGCTGAGTTTCAAATGTATATCAAATCAATATGATTTAACCGAAATTTTCAGTCAAAAGTCAGATATAGATACAGGAGTCTACGTATTCGGTACCTAGGGGCTTGAACAGTTTTGCTTAGAATTCCAAAATTTTTTTGTCTGAATTTCAATTGTATATATCGTACTTTGACCGACATTTTCGGTCAAAAGTCAGATATAGATACAGGGGTCTAAGAATCCCGCATTTTTGGCCATAAGGTTGCATACCTTGAAGGAATTATTAGTGCAAAATCATATCCCGCATCGAATTTAAAATTGTGTTGTTTGGAATAGGCGTGGTTGTACGCCCATTTTCAAACCGTAATATAGGAAAATAAAAGACTAATTTAGTCAAAATCGGTTGGTCGGGGCCCAAAAAGTGAGCGTGGCCGCGCCCATTGTCCAATTTTTACACGGCTCCTATAAAGCTCTCTCATACTATCTCACAGGTAAAATTTAATTTCCCTGGCGTGTTTAGATATTAATGTTAAGTTATGTATATGGGGAGTGACCGAAATTATCTTGTAATTTTGAGATGTTTGTCAACTAAGTAACGTCGTAGCTGGTGGCGGTATATTCGCACTTCTGACGGTCAAATGTTGACATGTCACAAAATGGTTCACGATGACTATGCGCTTTCCTGTGTTGCTGTGTAAGAGTTTATTTGCACCTATTTGTTCATATTCTGTCGGGTTTTCTCTCTCTCATGGAACGGCGGTGGACTTTTAATTTTACTATAGTATACTTTTTCACTGCTTTTGTCCTTTAATTTCCACATCGTCATTCGGGTTTTTATCAGGAATATCAGGGTTAGTGTTGCAATTATGTAATATAATTCCTACAAAGTGAGGACTCTCCGGGGATAGAAACTTCCTGTTGTCTTCTCTTCCTATAATTTGTATTATCGCTCGCTTCAAATCTTTGTTCAAAAATCTAATTGCTTTCACAAAATGTGTGCCTTCGTTAAATGTAGAGGTACTTTTGTTATCCTCCGTTCATATTTTGTTTGCTATTCTTGTAATTTTCGCCTTTATAATTTGTTCCTTTTCTTTTCCTGTGCTTACGTATAGTACAGTACAGTACATAGTACATCCCAATTTGGGATCTTTTTCGATATTACTAGATACGATTCAACCCACTGTTTCTTGTCCTAATAAGCCATCAACTTTTGTAAGATCTTACTTTATAAATTTTGGATAAAAGTCAGCTCCAATTTCTTCATCAATGTAATTTTGCTGGTTGAGTGTATTTTACTTTTCCATATATGTATTTTAGAGTGGGTCAATTTGTTTCTTGACAAAGCGGTTATCAAAATCGTAAACTACGAAGAATTCTAAGAAAATATGCCCAAGAAACCATGGGTCTGAAATGAAAATCGAGCTTCCGGTTTTTAGCAAGAAAATTTCGTATATTGTATTTTGTAAAAAAAAAAATCCAATTCCTATTCCACTGTCGATTGTTTTCTTGTTTTGTAGCTATCGAAGCTAATTTCCTCAAATTTGGTATGTGATGTTGTATTTAAGCAGAAAATTCGACAGTACAGAAATTTTTTATAGGGGGCGTGGCACTGCCCACTTATGAGTTCATATGCATATCTCTGGAACCACCCCACCGATTTCGTTCAAATTTGGTATACATATTACACAATGCCTACTTAAGAGATATCAAATCATTCCAATTTCTGTTACACTGTCGATTGTTTCTTTGATTTGCACTTGTTTTTTTTTAATTTTATTTGTTTGCTATGAGTTTATCAACTTCTCAGAGAAAGCAAAACAACGCTGATGAATTACTAATAAAACAATTGTTTCCGAAACCATCGTTCTAAATTCTTTTGACACAATATTACAATTAGAAGTTTTTACTCAAGAAAGAAGTGTGTGCCTCTGATTTTCGCGATTCTAACATTTTAAAGCAAAACTTAAGCGTCTTTTAATTATGGAGTCATCTCCTATATCAATTAGTTCTTGTGCTAAAGATATTACATTATCAAATCTCTCGGAATCATATTTGAAGCATATGTCAGATCCAAGTTTTAGTGCTTTTGGTTTGCCAAGTGATTTACACGAACTAAACCTACCAACTTGCCGCGATGTTTTAAAATATTTTTTTTTTGAGTGGTCGGTCTAAAAATAGAAATAAAATGTTTTCGTACGCATCTTTTACTCCACAAGTGGCGGATAAATTGATTGAAATTTGGAGCAAATTGAATATTGGCATAATGACGAAGAAAACCGTAATAAGCAAGCTGAAAATCTTGCTGAATAAATATTTTAAAGAAACAAAAGGCACTCTACATCTAAAAAATACACCGCATTTATCAAGACTATGAACAAGTTATTCTATATTGGAAAATGCAAGTGCGATTTACAAAGAAATTGTTGCTCATGTGGTTTGATGCCTGATCATTTACACGAATTTTTGACTGATCAGCATACCGCGAGGAAACTGACAATTCCAGCGGTCCTGGCGGATGTTGTTGATTTGGATTTGGCTCCAACAGCTACTGAATATTCATCTTACCGGCCTGACTCATCAGATATGGACGTTGATGAAGATCTTGTGTTCAAAACACCGAGTGCAGAAAGGCCAATTGTTATTAAGCGCGGCCCGTATACGAAAAGACTTGATACCCCCAATTATGCTATGATGTGCGACAGATTTGGTGTGTCAGACAGAGTTGCTGCGTGTTTGGCTACGGCATTTTAATGAGTTACCTTTTCGCCACTTATTTCGCGCGCTAGAAAAATCAACTACAAGTGGACCGCGAACTGACAGTGGAGCTCTGACAAAATTAATGGAAACCTGTGAACAGATTCAGGTAAGCAATGAATTATTACTTTATAAAGATCTCTATTTTTGGTTCTAAATAAGTAACTTGTTCTTTTTGTAGGTTGTACCCGACTTTCAGCGTATTTTGCTGGGGAATATGCCTCCTTCGTTGTCGTCAGAACAGGAAAAAACTCTTTCAATGGACGTTAAGTACTTGTATCGGATAGCCAACGCGATTCATAACGGTTCCTGTCCAGAAGATTTAGGCAACGTGAAACCTGGACCCATCGTTCACACTCGTTGGTTAACCAAAGCTAGTAGACTTCTGCGATTGTACGTCACAACAAATTCACCATCCGAAAATTTAAGAATTTTAGCAACGTTTGTCATGAAAGTTTACGTACCTATGTACTTTAATGTTAAGTATTACAACTCGGTAATATATGGCAGTTCACTCTTATGTAAATATATTTGTTCAACGCAATATTTACCACAAAATCTGCGCGAAATTGTAAATAATGTTGTTCAAAATAACTCATATTTTGCACATTCAGAAAATGTTCTACTAACAATGCTTTTTGATGCCAAAAAATTTTGTACTATCGTGAAAAACTTTACGACCCAACAAAATTAAGAGCTTTTTTTTTTTAAATTTGTGTAGAGCACTTTCTCAAAATTGCAAGTATATAGAGATCTTAAGATCAACTTGATATGCATCACAAAAAGAACGCTGCTGAGAAGGTGTAGCAGCACCTGTACGGTCACAGCTTGATGTTTTCGGCTCCAGTAGTTGTTACTATTTTCTATTTCATTTATTGAAAAAACAAAAAAAAACAAAATGAAAAGTTTCTCGTTAAAAACCGGAGGCTCCGTTTTGATTTTAGAGCCATGGTTTCTTGGGCAAATTTTCTTAGAATTCATCGTAGTTTAGGATTTTGATAACCGCTTGGTGCATTTTTTTTGCTCCATACAAATTGACCCACTCTAATGTATATATCTTCTTTCTAAATTTTTTTTTGGTCTAATAATCTGTACAGTTTCAATAACACTAAAATCTGGGTCTTTTTTCAAATTTACGGCGCGAAACTTACGCATTATTCTTATTATCTTGGTTGCAAATATTATTTTTGGTGATTCCAAAATCTGATCAGCTTCCTATGAGATTGGAGTTTTTTTAACAGTTGTTGGTTTGTATTCATGGTCTAAATATTTGATATCATGGCACTTAAACAGTTGTATTCTGATTTTGACAATTTTAGGTTACAAGTTTTCTTACTTTAAACACAATATCTGGGCATGGTTTTATCTCGATAGATTCATTGCTGCTTGATTTGTATAGCTTAGTACCCAGCTCTCAAGAAATGTAAAAACTTCATAAAAAAAAACGCTTAAGAAACTTTCCTGCGATAAATTTACTTGTGCTAGTGTGCAGCTCTAAAGTAATCTAGTACAAATTTTTAATACTTTTTTCAATAAAATGCGAATAAGGCAAACCTGGTTTTGCGAAGAAACATCAAATCAACAGTAGTTTCTTGAAGGAAATTCAAAGTAATCGTTAAATTCGTCCTACATTAGTTAAAATCATTATTATGAAGTATATTTCCATTTGAAATGTTGTATAAAACTTAACAATCATCAACAAAATTCCTTAAATCGCAAGGAAAATATTTATGTTACTTTACACATATAGTACATACATACATATTACGCACAAAGTTTATTTTCTTTATTTATTCTCTCTTGGTCTTCTAATGTGAACCATTCACAATGCGTAATCAGCTGTCAAAATTACTTGAAGAAATAATGCATTTTTTTTCTTGAGCAATTACTTGAGAGCTGGATACGAACCTTGTACTGGAAAGTGAAAGCAAGAATCGGAAAGAATTACACATTCTTTTAATATGGGAAGCAGACTTGGATGTAGTCAATTGCGCCTAAGGAGCATAGGAATGTCAAGATAATATTACATACCAAATTAGTGAGCAGTGTCACACCCATCGTCTAAGTTTGCCCTTGGCTCCTAAAAGGTTTTCTAATCGCTAATCTAGGAAGTCGTCCTACACTTTTTGCTAAGAAACACGTGTATCAAGTTTCATTACGATATCTATGTTTTTAGTCTCACATGTAGTCAATCCTGAGATTGCAAGAGTATAGAAATTAGTAGAGGAAATATAAACCAATAATTTCTTAGGAAAACAAACAAAAAAACTAATGGGTTCAGTTACGCACACCAATAAGTAGTTGAGAATAATTTTAAAATTTTGATTAAACCTATTCGTTTTAAAACATTTGGTATACTTTCAACCAATTTTTCGATTTCCTCTACACGGCAACATGAGTTTATAGTTTTATATTTTAAGTTTTACATGGGCTAAGTCAAGTTTTCATCCGATTTTATCAATTTTACACAGTTATGAGTAAAATACGCTCTCTAATTATCATTGAGATAAGTCACATACTGGCTGATAATAAATGGTATAAAGTCATCTGGAAATTAAAAATCTTTATATTAAATATATGAGGCCTGGCTAAATGAGTTAAGCTTCCCGCCCTCATACACCACTACACTACACAACACACCACTCACAAAGCAACACTGGCACACTCACCACATTTGGAGACAACACTCAGCGATTGGAAGCAGCAGTCTACACCCACACACACATACACCAATACACGCCGTACATAAAACCACCATAACTCTCCACAGCCCAACGAGCAAAACGCCTCGCCCTGGAAGAAGCCGCCACTTTCGACCACGAATTTTGAGCAGTGATCATCGGCGGACGTTTTCGTTTCTTGCTTTTTTTTCGGCACAGTTTTTTCAACCTTTTTGTCGTCTTCGGCGCGCAATTCGACCACCGTTCCAGCATCTGGAGATCCTCAGTGGGCAGCAGCGGAACTCACTAATTAATTGCGAGTGTTCTTCTGCAGAATTCTATAAATACATCAGTAAAACTTCCATTGGTATCCGACCAGGGAGTCCACAAATTTTAATACATTTTGCAACATTCATTTTGGATTTTATATTATTGTCACGCTTCCACTGGTATCCGAGCAGGGAGATCTTTATTATAACGTTTTTTATCCTCCAATAAAAATTGCGATACATCTTGAAGTGAACAAAAAAAAAAGAAAAAAAAATACATGTGCAGTGAAATTATAAGTATATGAAAAATACAGTGCCCGAAACTGAAAAAATAGAATATAAAAGGAAGAAAAAAAGTATAATTCTGCATACATACTTACTAATCGATTCCAAAAATTTGCTTGTATATGTAAATATACAATACAAGAAGCAAAAATTCATGTGCCCCCAAAAAGCCCAACAACAAAGTTTGGGTAGTGACAAAAAACAAGAAAATAAAGAAATTAATCTCAAATAAGAATAAACATACATACAAACTTAACAGTGCGGTGAAAAAAACATAATAATAATAAGCAGTTACCAAAAACAAAAACAAACGGGCGCGAAAAAAAGGAAAAAAACCACCTAATTAAAAAAATACAAAACAATAAAACAAAAAACAGCGGGCGCGAATTTAAAACCATATATGTATGTAACTAATACATATTAATATAAAACGGGTGAGGAGTAAAAACAACAAAAAACCAATAACCACTAGGAACTCACTGCAGCATTCCAGGGTAGGATTTGGAACACCTCATAGGAACTATCAGGCCTACCGTAATACCCAAAATCCCATAACGGATAACAAAGTGAGTCGTATCGATTCCTTTTAGTACTGCATTTTTTTGTTTCAATTTTGCATACATATATCATTTTTGCGTCAAAATTAATTTATTTGCATTGAATAGCTCATCCAGTTATTCTCATTTTTTTTTTTTATTGTTTTTGCAAAAAACACCGGTTGCCAAGCGGTCACAAGTAACTTTCGGTTAAAACGGAATTACCGAAAATAAAACTGTTTGGCACAACAGACAATATATATTTATATACATATATATTTATATACTGTGTATATATATCCAAAAATATAAAGATTGTTTATTGTCCACTAATGCTTACCTTCGTGTATCAAAACACAAATTATCCACAAACATAAAAAAAAATTCAAGTATTTCACTTGCACATATGTCCGGTGATACCCCTTATGCTTGATCAAGCAATAAGCAGGATTGCCTTAAATAAGTACGCAAAAGTAAAGGCAAAAACAAAAAACAATTACATATATCATGATATATGTATATATATAAAGGAATAAAAGAGAAAAGGTCAAGAAAAACCGAATAAAAGAAAAAAATTACAGATGTACATGTATGCACCAATTTGATACACATGCATTGATATTTACACATTGAAAATACATACGTATATTTATATATTTATTATAAACTCAACTATTTGAGAACATTGGAGTACAGGCCAAGAGACCGTACTCACATACATAGGTACATACATATTTACGGAATATACAAAGAGTGCACATTTATGAATCAAAGTGCACACACGATTATTTCATTTCTCAATTCCGTTTATGCGCGCTCGCTCCACTGAGAAACAATATATGCACGCTTGCATATACACTTGTACATACATTATTATATACGGAAAGGTGATTACATCATACGAGGGTACCTCAAAATATTACATACTTATTAAACGGTTCGGTAGAAAAAGTACAAAGTATTACAATATATTTACATATATAAATAAAATAATAATTAAATATTACGAACATAAATAAATTCGGTAATACTTTAATACTTTATTCGAACAAACATTTTACAATTTTATCAATTATATTTACAAAAAAGACTTCGCTTGGCAATCAGCAATTAAAAGTCAATATCCTAAGTCAATCAGTTTACATTGAAAAAAATATATATATACTTCGTTAATTTATTTGTTCTAAATGAACGCAGATTCCAAAGAATCTAAATCTTCACAACTACTGAAAGTTCCAAAAATGATTTCGGACGAAAAAAGTCCATGTACACCTGCAGAAGCTACACGCTCAAAGCAAGGTGTTACGAAACAAAAAAGGGGGAAAGACATTATATACAGTAAATTTATTACTGAGAGTGACAGTTTTATAAAATACTGCACTCGATTTTCATCTTCGCCGATTCAAGATAATTCTGAATCGGCATTAGAAATTAAAAAAGAAAATCTGGACAATTTTTGGATACGTCTCCAAGCTTCTTATGACGCAATAGTAGAATCTGATGATACAGATCTACCAGAAAATTTCAAATCCTCGCCAAATATGAAAATTGCTTAGACCAATTTGAAGAAACGAAAGCAATGATTACTGATCAATTGAAACTAATTAAAGCAATTTCACCTGCTCCACTTCCGCGAGTAGAGATGCCACATCCGCCTCAAGGTGCCCGCTTGTGACACAGAAATTTTTCATGGGGGTTATGAACAATGGCCGTCCTTCCGGAACATGTTCACAGCCGTTTATATAAACCACCCAAAATTATCTAATGCACAAAAATTGTATCACCTCCGATACAAAACGAAAGGTCAAGCTGGCGTCATAGTAAAACAGTTCACATTAAGTGACGACAATTTTAATATGGCTTTTGAAGCTTTAAAATCAATATACAAGAATGAACGAATATTGGTCGATAAGCAGATAACATTTTTAATGAACTTGCTAAAAATTCAAAAGGAAACCAGTGAAGAATTTATCAAACTTCAATCCACTGTTTCCAATTGTTTGTCGATTTTATCGACCCAAAACATTTCCACAGACAACTGGGATCCTATACTGGTAAATATATGCACATCAGCATTACCAGAAAAGTCTTTATTATTGTGGGAGCAATCGCTCTCATCGCGTAAAAATTGCCCAACGTGGCAACAAATGAAAGATTTTCTCACTACCCAGCACGAAATCGCAGAAAGGGTAGACAAAAAAATAAATACAAGTAAGCCAAAAGGTATTCAGCAAGACTTCAATAGAAGCTTCCACAAGCCCCAAGCCAATAGCAACAACAATTTGAATAGAAGCTTCTTCAAAACGCAATCGTTCTCATCTGAACAGAATAAATATAGATCATGCGAACTATGTACAGGAGGGCATAAGCTCAAATCTTGCGAGAGATTTAAAAAATTGAATATTATCGACCGCAACAATTTCGTGAAAACCAAAAGACTTTGTACAAACTGTCTGTCACATGCGCATACACTCAAAGAATGCGAAAGCAAATTTAACTGCGCATATTGCCACAAAAGGCATCACTCGATGCTTCATATTAATAATTTTTCCAGCTTACCCCCAAACAGCGCAAATATCAAAAGAGCCACGGGTTTAGTTGCAACAACAAATCCCGAAGTGCCAAATTCACAAAATTGCCAAGAAGCACCATGCTGCTCAAAGGCATTAAAAACTCAAACGCTACACAGCGAAAATCAAAGTAGGGTACTACTACCCACAACAGTCGTCTCCATCGAACATCCAGGAGAACTGTTTAAGCTTAGAGCCCTAATAGACCAAGGATCACAACGATCTTTCATAGCGTCTAGGGCACAAAATAGGCTAAATCTGCCAACAAGACAAGCCAACTTTGAAATTACGGGAATGGGCGGAAGAGTAGTTCAAAACTCTAATAAAATCTGCCCCATTACCCTATTTTAACCCCAAGCGGATATAAGAATACAAGCAGAAGCTATAGTCTTACCGCAATTAACCAATATGTTATCAAGCTATCATATAAATAGCAAGCATTGGGAAAAGGTTTCACACCTTAAGTTAGCAGATCCCAACTGCAATACCCCCGCTCAAATAGACCTTCTATTAGGCAGCGATCTCATACCACAAATAATACTCGATGGTATTGAGAAAATTTCAAACACAGTTTTGGCACAAAAGACTATTTTCGGTTGGATCCTAAGTGGACTAGGTACGGAACCAGTCACAACAATGACAACTCAAGTTGAGGAAATCTCAAATGAGTACCTCAATTCACAATTGAGAAAATTTTGGGAGATAGAAGAACTCCCCCCCATTTCAATCAAAACCCCTGAAAGGGGTTCAGTATTGTGAACACTTTTACAAAACCACAACTACTAGATCAGATAATGGTCGGTATGTCGTACGACTACCACTAAAACAACAATTTCCCAACCCAATCGCCTTAGGTCACTCCCGCACCTCTGCAATACAGCAGTTTCAAAGTATGGAAAGAAACCTACTTAAAGAAGGTGAACTAAAACCAGAATATGATGGTGTGTTGGAAGAATACCTCCATTTAGATCACATGGAGGAAGTAAGCCCATGCGAAAAAATCATCAATGGCAAATACTACTCATTTTACTTGCCACATCACGCAGTAGTAAAGCCAGATAAAAGAACAACTAAAGTAAGAGTTGTCTTCAACGCATCAAGATCCACTAGCTCGGGGAATTCCCTAAACGATATCCTGTTTACGGGACCCACGCTCCAACCTGATCTAATGCTGCTTATTCTAAACTGACGTATATTCAAATACGTATTTAACGGGGACGTCGAAAAAATGTATAGACAAATAGTCGTACATAAGGACGATCAAAATTTTCATCGAATTATTTTCCGAAAATCCCCCAATAGTCCACTACGCGACTTCAAGCTAAAAACAGTGACCTTTGGCGTTAACTTTGCCCCATACTTAGCCATTCGAACACTCCATGAATTGGCTGAAAACACCAAGTCAGAATTTCCTCTGGCGACCCAGGTATTAAAAACACAAACGTATGTAGACGATATTCTTTCTGGAAGTCACAGTCGTCCACAAGCATACGAATCATTATCACAAGTAATCCAAGCCCTCAGATCCGCAGGGTTTCCATTAAAAAAGATTACGACAAATCATCCAACTATATTAAGAAATATACCAAAAGAATCTTTGTTGGACACTAATTTCCTTATTTTCGAAAAGGAAAGTACAACAAAAACTCTGGGCATCCAATGGAATGCGATATCGGACCAGTTTTCATACACGACTGTGTCCATATCCGCATTATACGCAATACAAAATGCCAAATTCACAAAGCGACAAGGCGACCACAAGCATCTTACTAGTTGCAAAAGCAAAAGTGGCTCCCTTAAAAACAATAAGTCTACCACGACTAGAACTACATATGTGTCGCATTACTACTTGCGAAACTAGCATCCATAGTGCAAACGCCACTGAATATGGCAAAAAATAAATTATATCTCTGGTCCGATTCCGAGATTGTATTGGCATGGCAGACGTATATTTCCAATCGAACGTCTCAAATTCTTGACCTAGTGGGATCAACCACTTGGCGACACGTAGCCAGCGCTGATAATCCTGCTGATTTAGGTACAAGAGGGTGCAAACCTCTGCACCTTGCCACCACCACCCTCTGGTGGAATGGCCCCCGATGGTTAACAGAATCTCCCGATTCTTGGCCACAATCGCCCATGCGCAACATTATTGCCCCAGAAAGTCGAAAAATTGACTCATTTCACATAACATTGGATGATTCTGACATCCTGGAGGGATTTTCATCTTACCCCCGAGCCCTTAGGGTAATCGCTTACATGCTCAAATTCATAGAGCGACTCAAACTTAGAATTAAGGGAATACGCACAGTATATCCCCAAGGCGATACAGTGACGCACCTAGACTTACAAAAGGCAAAGGTCGCTCTTATCACATCTACTCAAGTGCGCTACTTCAACCAACGATATCATTACTGAGAGAATCGAAGCCGATTGATAAAAAGAGTTCACTCCTAGTACTAAACCCATTCACAGATACGAAGGGTCTCCTTCGTGCAAATGGTCGGCTTATCAATTCAAGCCTAACGTATAACGAACGTCATCCCATTGTTATACCAGAGAGATCGCAACTTGCCACATTATATCTCAATTATGTCCACGTACTATCATAACATGCAGAACACCGCCTCATGCAGCAAATAGTCCGCCAAGAGTTTTATATCCCAAGACTCAAGCCAAAGATAAAGAAATGCATTTTTTCGTGCAAGGTTTGCACTATGCATTAATAAAAGATGCGGACACAGATTATGGCAGCACTTCCACCGGAACGCTGCAACTTTGCTCTGCCCTTCACTATCACAGGTGTCGATTTTGCTGGGCCTTTTCAAATAAAGGCGTCCATGCTAAGGTCTCCCACAATGATGAAAGGCCACCTCGAGCTATGTACTAATCTGACAAAAGAGGCTTTCCTCGCGGCATTTGCTCGCTTCGTCGGAAGACGTGGTTTTCCGTCAAAGCTCATGAGCGACAACGGCAATACATTTATAGGTGCGCAACGAGCCACCGAAAAACAGTTTGTGGACTTTATCAAACAAGTTTCACCTGAGATTGTACAAAAGTGCGCTCCCCAAGGCATTAACTGTCAGTTCATCCCTCAAAGCGCTCCTCATATGGATGGTTTATGGGAATCAGCGGTAAAAAGCTGGAAACTACAAATTTAACTTTCAAGAATTTACAACATTATTAATTCGTATTGAAGCCGTTCTCAATTCACCGCCATTGACGACACTCTCGCAAGATCCCTCAGATCTAACAGCTCTTACACCAGGGCACTTTCTCAAAGGAGCACTCATTCTGGCCATACCTGAGCCAGGCCTGGAGTCGCTTTCCTTACTAAATAGATGGGAAGGAATTAAAATTCTCCATCATGATTTCAGCCGCCGATGGAAGGAGGAGTATATAAAGGACCTTCACAAAAGGTACCCCTGGAAAACTCCCGAAAAGGCGCCAAAGCTTGGAGACTTTGTCATAATACACGATGATTGTCTCCCCCCTACAGAATGGCGGCTTGGTCGCATAGAGAAGCTTCATCACGGCTCCGACGGTCATATCCGAGTAGTTGATCTCCGTACTCAAAACGGAACTCTAACGAGACCGCTCGTTAAACTATGCTTCTTACCAACCGCAGATAATAACGAAAATGCACATAATAAACAATCCGTACAATAATACCAACACGCAGAAATTGAAATATCCGTTAATAACTAAAACCGAAATCAATCGCACATATGATAAATCATAAAGATACTAAAAAATAATGGGTAGATTAATAAACTCTGACAAACCAAATAAAGTTGGTTACAAATCGCACAATTTCATAATATATAGAAATGAGTTGCAACTAAACACGACCTTTTTTTCCATACAGGCAAACATGGATTCAGAAAGCATGTCAACTCCAAAGCCAACACTGCGATCGGCCATCAGTGTTCCCCGTCCTGGGGTTGTCCCAACAGTGACGCCCCGCACAATCACCGCATCAGCACCGTCAACTGCAGCTCGTAATGGCACACGAGCAGCTGTAACCACACCGTCACCACCAGCGGAGCCGCATCGCATACGATGCCCCCATTGACTGCAACACTGTGTATTTTTCAAGGGCATGTCACCCATCCAGCGGCAGCAGGTAGGACAGGCGCATGGGCATTGCAACAATTGTCTGGCACCCACGCACGCGACTGAGGACTGTGACTCTGGGGCATTGTGCCAAATGTGTGGCAGGCAGCATCACACGCTGTTCCACCGCACCCCAAGGCTTGAGGTTGGTCGGCCACTGCCACTCGCAGACCGCAGCAACCCAGCCGTGTAGCACGACGACGAAGACCGCCACCACCTCCTGAGTCCCGACTATGGCGTCCGCGAAACGCAGTACCCATCAGGCGCCTTCGTCAAAGGTCACACTACCGGCGCACGTCCGGACTTAGCAACGTTGCAACAACTCCAGCGATTGCTAGGCTGAACATTCGCCTAGGGGGGCCGGGATGGCTAAATGAGTTAAGCTTCCCGCCCTCATATACCACTACACTACACAACACACCTCTCACAAAGCAACACTGGCACACTCACCACACTTGGAGACAACACTCAACGATTGGAAGCAGCAGTCTACACCCACACACACACACCAATACACGCCGTACATAACACCACCATAACTCTCCACAGCCCAACGAGCAAAACGCCTCGTCCACGAATTTCGAGCAGTGATCATCGGCGGACGTTTTCGTTTCTTGCTTTTTTCGGCACAGTTTTTTCAACCTTATTGTCATCTTCGGCGAGCAATTCGACCACCGTTCCAGCATCTGGAGATCCTCAGTGCGCAGCAGCGGAACTCACTAATTAATTGCGAATGTTCTTCTGCAGAATTCTATAAATACATCAGTAAAACCTTCATTGGTATCCGACCATGGAGTCCACAAATTTTAATACATTTTGCAACATTCATTTTGGATTTTATATTATTGTCACGCTTCCACTGGTATCCGAGCAGGGAGATCTTTATTATAACGTTTTTTATCCTCCAATAAAAATTGCGATACATCTTGAAGTGAACAAAAAAAAAAAGAAAATATATATTTCGTTCTCAAAGGAGTGGGTAGCAAAAGTAAGTACTAATTTATATAAGGCCTAAAAGAATTATTGACTCAATCCAACCGATTTTTAACATTCATACATACTATTATCAGAAAAGGATTCTCTATGAATACCATTTACACATATTGACCGATTGACCGATATTATCTGTCAAAAGTTAAATGTAGCTACTGGAGTCTTGAACTATTTCAGCTCAATTTAGACAAGTTTAGGTCCTAAAGTGGCATACCGTAAGGCACTCTTCCAGTAGAGTGTCCACTTATACAAGGTATTTTCCAAAGTAAACAGGACTTTTTGAATCTAGCACCTCCTGGTGGCACCATCTATATGACAACTTTTGCGTTAGAATCTGCTGTCTTAATTGATTGTCCAGTGAGAATTTCGTGAGATTTCATCGGTTCGAATTGAAGTAATTACGTTTTAAGTGTCAGTATGTTGGTGTTATTGGTGCGAAAATGAGCTTCGAACAAAGAGCCAACATTAGATTTTGTTTTAAATTGGTGTTTTTAACGAAACGTTTCAATTGATGAAACAAGTTTATGTTGAGGATTGTCTATCCCGTAGCAGAGTGCACGAGTGGTTTCAACGGTTTTAAAGTGGTTGTGAGGACTTAAATCCGTGATCACCGGAAATTCCATTGAAGCTGTGTGTGAATTTATTAAAAATCAGCCAAAATCATCATTGAAATTCATGCAAATGGAATTGAACATCTCCAAAACATCGACTTACCGCATTTTGACCGAACATTTGGGCTTACGAAAGGTATTGCACGGTTTGTTCCGCACAAATTGACTGACGACCAAAAATTGCTCAGAATCCAACATTCAAAGGACGATTATTTGACCAAAAATCACATTTTAACCAGTAACCGCTATCCGTATTCAGCTGATATGGCACCGTGCGACTTCTTCCCTTTTGGAAAAATGCATTTGCTCATAAAAGGAAAGCGTTATGTAGACGTAGAGGCCGGATTGCACCGGCATATTGGCGAACACACCGGCCATCGAGCTAGAACACGCGTTCCACATGTTTTGAACCGTGCAAAAAGCTGTATTGACGCAGAAGGAGACTAATTTGAATAAAATAAATTGATTTTGCTGAAAAACCATTTGTTCTGTATTTTTTTTAAAGTCCTGTTTACTTTGGAATGCATCTTGTATTAACTGATGCTTTATTTGTAGACTGGAATGAATACGAATCAGATGGAATTTAAAAATGTGTTATATGGGAAGTAGGCATGGTTGCAGTCTGATTTCCACAATTTTGGCACTTCGTAAGTAGGGTTTAGGGTTAGTTTTGTATACATTTGGGTAATATAACTCTATTAGTTTGGAGTATATATATTTTATACGGCAGATACGTTCCTCAGAAATCCGTGAAAAAAAAAAACCGTGTAAAAAAAGAGGTGTTTCCTATAGTAAAATGGGGGTGAAAACTATAAAATTTCAGATGTGCATACAAATTGTATGTTCATATGGCTTTTTATTAAGCATTAATACTTAAAATACATAATTCATACAGGTGAAAAATTGGTAGATTAAGCAAAAAAAAAACAAAAGAAATCTGTTAACCCAAAACTAAGAACAGAAAACTTAGAATGGAATTAAGGAAAAAATATTTACATAGCTACTGCTTAAATGAGTTAAGTTGTCTTGTTTGCGAGTGTGGTGTCGTCAAGTATTAGTGTGTGCTAGTTTTTCCGGTTTAAGTGGGTGGATACTTAAACCGGAAAAACTAGCACACACTAATACTTGACGACACCACACTCGCAAACAAGACAACTCACCACATCCACCCACTCAGCATAAAGTATGGTCCCCTGAGCAGATTCAACACAATTGGTTCTAAGCAATCCGTTCAATACATACAATTCGACCATCAACTTTCGCATACACACTCTGCCGCGTCGACACCTCAGGACACCTCCAATTAAAAAATCCAACCACGATCCGTGTCCACTCGATCGCCAGCAGTGACAAATCGTTCCCGGACTTGGAGTATCGCCGCCTCGCCCGTCGATAATATTTATTAATATTGTATAAGAAAATCAATAAATTTAAATAAAATTGTTGAAATCCCAAATGTATAAAAAATAAACCTGGTGTTCTTATTTAATTTAACGCAGTGGTGAGTGCTCTCCAATGTATCGAGAAAACAATTTAAACAGCTACATAATTATTCGTCGCTACTTAATAACTAAATTAATAAATTGAAATTTTTTTTATTAAAAAACAAAAATGTTTCTTAACCGTGTAACTTCAATAACGTGTAAAAAAAAACGTGTAAAAAAGGAGTAGAGGGTGTACATACAACTTAGTAGGGGGCTGGGCCACGCACACTTTTTAAAGTTTTCAAATTTAAGTTCTGCAACTTAATTTATTAGATATGGCGCCTTATACATTTTCCGTTAATAGAGATTTGTGAACGTGGCTGTCCTTCACTAAATTGAAAACGTCACTAATTTATAAAGAAAAGTGTATCACTGAAAAAAACCATTAATTAATAAAAATTTCACACATTTTGGTTCTCTCGTTAATTCCTATTGAACCTCTTATAAATCGAAATTTTGTTTCGTAATCTCTTTTGATTCGTAATTCCTGTTAAAGCACCGTTAGCTTTTGTAGACTGTCATGATTCCATTATGTTGCTGTGCATGTTGAATTTTTTGTTTTTCACACCGTTTTCGCGTTGTTTGAGGCGTTTGTTGCAAGCGTAACATCTTTCCAAGAAATGGCAAAAACGTATGTATAAAACGTTATCAATGAAAATAAAGCATTATTACAGCAAAACAAATTAAAGTGGCAAAAAAAAACTAAGAATATAGATCCTATCAACAAAAAAAAAAAAAAATATTTTGGAAGCATCTTCTTCTAGTAAACTAAAACAGTAAGGAGGAGATCTCGTAACCGATGCTCAGAGCATACTAAAATTATAAAAGGAACACTTCTGAAACCAGCTGAATGGCAGTGAAAAAATAATGGGTAGATTAGTAAACTCTGACAAACCAAATAAAGTTGGTTACAAATCGCACAATTTCATAATATATAGAAATGAGTTGCAACTAAACACGACCTTTTTTCCATACAGGCAAACATGGACTCAGAAAGCATGTCAACTCCAACGCCAACACTGCGATCGGCCATCAGTGTTCCCCGCCCTGGGGTTGTCCCAATAGTGGCGCCCCGCACAATCACCGCATCAGCACCGTCAACTGCAGCTCGTAATGGCTCACCGATGCTCAGAGCATACTAAAATTATAAAAGGAACACTTCTGTAACCAGCTGAATGGCAGTGAAAGCATAACGCCAGGACAAGGCGAGCCCGATTCCCCAATAGATGACGTTGGAGCAGGCGTTCCATTGCCCGACCATGAAGAAATTCGAATAGCAATTACCCGTCTGAAGAACAACAAAGCAACGGTGGCCCATGGATTGCGGGCCAAGCTATTCAAACACAACGGCGAAGAACTGATAAGGAGCATGCATCAGCTTCTTTAAAAAATGGTCGGACAAAAGCATGCCCAACGATTGGAAGTTATGTGTGCTCTGTCTATTGTGTGAAAAGTTAAAGCTCACCGCCAACAAACTGATTGGACCTTATGAGTGTGGCTTTAAACTTGCAAATCAACAACTGACCAGATATTCACCTCCGCTCCTCCGCTACTTTCAGAGCAGGAGTGTTTTCGTTCATTCGGACGACATGACCCAGCAAGCGTAGCCGCTGTCTTTTAATTCGCTGAACTATGTCAATGTCATCTTATATCTCATACAGCTCATTGTTCCATCGAATGCGATATTCGCCGTGGCCATCGCGCAAAGGACCATAAATCTTTCGCAGAACTTTTCTCACGAAAAAGTGTCGACTCATCAAATGTTGTTATCGTCCATTCTTCTGCACTATTTAGCAGGACAGGAATAATGAGTGACTTATAGAGTTTTGTTTTTGTTCATCCGAAGAGGATGACTTTACTTCTCAATTGCCTACTTAGTTCGAAGTAGCTCCTGTTGGCAAGAGATATCTTCCTTTGGATTTCGAAGCTGTTGCTGGTGTTGATGCTGGTTTCAAGATAGACGAAATTATCTACAAATTCGAAGTTATGACTGTCAACAGTGGCCTAGTCGCGAGTACGACGGCTGTTTGTTTGATCACAAGAGTAATTTAGTCTTGTCCTCTTTCACTACCATACCCACATGCTTCGCCGCCTTATCCATTCGGGAGAAAGCAGAATTAACGGCGTGGTTGTTAAAGCCAATAATATCAATGTCATCGGCGTACGCTAGCAGCTGCCCAATCTTATAGAAGATTGTACCGTCTCCATTTTGTTTTTATGCTCGAACTATTTTTTCCAAGAGCAGATTGAAGAAGTCACACAATAGGCAGTCGCCTTGTCTGAAACCTCGTTTGGTATCGAACGGCTCGGAGAGATCCTTCCCGATCCTGACGGAGCTTTTGGTGTTGCTCAACGTCTCAATGTATTATTTTTACGGGGATACCAAATTCAGACAACGCGGCATAAAGGCAGCTCCTTTTTGTGCTGTCAAAGGCAGCTTTGAAACCGACCAAAAGATGGTGCGTGTCGATTTTCTTTTCACGGGTCTTTTTCAATATTTTGCGCGTGGTGAATATCTGGTCAGTTGTTGATTTGCAAGTTTAAAGCCACACTCATAAGGTCCAATCCTTGGAATCTCCAATCGAAGTCACGTAACGTAAAGAAGAAACGACTTACGCGCTGTTGTTAACTCGGCTATAACCGCGTAAACGGTTTCTTCGCCTGTAAAGAAGAAGAAGAAGAAGCGGTTGCCTCGATTAATGAACGCCTACGCTCTAATGGAAAGAAAAGCTAAGTGATCCATTAAGGATTATGAGTCGAAGAACTTATGTAATGCAGACGAAACTGGCTTTTTATATAGGTGCGGTTTCAGTAAAATAGTAAGTGCTGACTTATTAAACATTTCATATTATCTTTGGGCAACTTCTTCTGAGAACTCTTTACATTTCGGTACTTTTAAGGAATACGTCGACGTTGGTAAATAATTTGCTGTATCTGGTATGTCGACAGAAAACGACATATCGGAAGAAGATACGCATATAAATAAGAAAATGACGAAGATGATGATGACGCCGAAGGAGATCAAATTTTAACGAATATACAAGCCTGAGTGTTAATACCTCAACTAAAGTATTTTTCAACACATTATGTTATTGGCAGTGTATTTGACAACTTTACCAGTACCAAGAAATCGAAAATTACAGATTTTTATAACGCTTAATTTTTTGATATTATACTTTTATGTTTCTGTTTAATTTTTAGTTTTTATTAAATTTGTAAAATGTACAAATAAATATACATACACATATTATTTTTTTATTTCCAATTAAATTAACTATGTAAACATGATGTGAAATATAAAAGCTCCGTTTATTTGAATTTTTCTTTCTTGAGTCTCGATGCAATGAAATCTCAATAAATCGATTTACTCTGTAATTCGTAAAAAATTAAATCCCTTGCCATTTCGAATTATTGGGACTCGAGTGTATATCTAATATTATACCTTCAGTTAATTTTGCTAACATATAATATCTTACATTTTGACCGACATACCTTTTATTGGGTGTATGAAGATAGGTAGTATTGACCCGATTTTATCTTGTTCGAAAATATTTCTATTAGTTATATGGTGGCTAAGGAAAATATTGACCCGATTCATTCCCATTCCCATTTTTGGCATACAGACTTATTATTAGCCGTGCTTTATTTGACCATCACAAGCTAATAGCTAAATCATGGACAAATAAAACACACTTGGCTTATCCCATAAATTCGCTTAAAAATGAATTGGGTTGGTAATGCGGACAAAAACAATCAGCTGATATATAATTTAGTTTGAAATTTCAAATGTGTAAACATAATTACATTGCTGAGTCTTCCATACAAAATAAGCTAATAGCTTAATTTGCTGGTCAATTAAAACACGCCTATTAAAAAGCTTTTTTCCTATTTCAAATTATATACATATCTCTCACATTGACCAATATTTTCTTCATAAGATCTAGGCCCCACATTTCTGGTATTTGGGGCTAGAATAGTTAGTGTCCGATTTCGACAATTTTTAAGTTGTCATACCTTAATGGCATTCGTGCAGATTTATGTCCCGATATATTAATTGGCGCTTGATTCGTATACTGGCAAGTGAATGAAAAAATCAGATGGAATTTAAGTAGGCTTGGTTGTAGCCGATTTTCGTACTGTAGCATGAGAATGTCAAGGTAACAGGCACACTAAAGCTGAAGTACAAATAAATTTTTAAAACTTATTTAGTATACGAAAAGACCAATTTTTTTATTTTTTACTTTTATTTTCAATGAGATGGACTCACACATCGTTTTATACGATGGTTTAATTTAAATTTTTGTTAATGGTATAATTTTATATGAAATATAAAATTTGTACGTATCTATGTAACGTACAATAAACGCCAAATATACACGTATACTTGAAAAGGTAAAAGTGAATAAATGTAGCTATGTTAGTGCAATATGTTTAAACGCAAATCATTTATTTGTTTTGAGAGAGTATGTATGTATTTTTTTTAATGATTCTATTAAAAATTACTCTAATATATATTTGCGGAAATATACTTATGTGTATATATATGTGCATATATGTATTATCTATAATTTGGAATGTTTCCTTTGGAATTCAAGTAAATTTTCTTGGAATATTTTTAATTAAACTGTTGTACCTTAAGCATAAGTTTTTCTTCTAAAGTATATTTAAAAGAAAAATGTATGTTTTTCATTTATAAATAATCCATATTGTACAAATGAACATCCTCCCCCGACCCCAACACACACACCACATCGATTCAAACTTACATCACTAACCCGCAACCTTCACCACATCACACCACATCGACTCAAACTTACATCACTAATACGCAACTTTCACCACAGTACGCTTACAACCCACATTCTACACTACTCGTGAGAGCACTACACACCGACATCTACATGCATCAGCACACATGTACACCAACACCCATCACACCATCCGATTCAGCACCAACGGGAACCAAGAAGGACGGTTCAACAGATCGACTCCACACAGTTCGTTTGCGATATTAACAGCGATCGGTTCGTTACATTTTTTTGCGCATCCTCCACGCCGCCGATAGCATCAATTTTAAATTTTTTGAGAAGTTTCCGGTTTTTTCTTTCATCAAACGCTTTTGGGCAGATACCGTCCTCGAAAAAATATCATCCGTAAATTTGTGAATTTTAAATTATTTATTAAAACGCTTTTGGGTAAATACCGTCCCCAAAATCACCATAAACACCGATAAATTGTAAATTAAATAAAAATCCTAATCGAACACGTATGCACAAACCAATCCATTTTTTTTTATTTTTCGATCAACGGGAAATTGGTGGTGACCGAAAAGGTGAGTGCTAGGCAAACACATGGTCTTTCGAGCCATAAAGAACGGCACAGTGGAAATATAAAAGTGAAAGTAAAAGCACAAGATTGAGTACAGTGACAAAAAGGAAAAAAATTTTACAAACGGAAATAATTATTTATATGCATAAAGAACTACAAAACCAAGTAAAAAAAAGAAGTAAAAGTGCTTTAAACTAAAGAAGTGAAGTGGATTCACAGGAAAAAAAAAATATCACTACACATCAAAAGTGAAACTTCAGAGCAGTGAAGTGCATAAAAAATATAAAACCAGAAAAAAAAACTGTGAAAGATTATTACAAAACAACAAAGCAATTCTAGCACTACAAAAAAGGAAACCGGGCGCGAAACTTAATAAATAGAAAACGGCTTACACCAATTACAAATAAAATATTAAATACAAACAAACAAAATCGTGAAAAAAGTAACAAGAAATCAACACAACAACGAGAAAAATACATATCGGAACGTTGGCGAAGGAGAGAAACAACACCAAGGAAGCGCACACATCTCCTCAATTTAACCCCCAAAATCCCCTGAGGGAACATAAAGTGAGTGTATCCATTCCACTTTTAATTTATCTGTATGTCAGCAGAATAAAACTGATAGCTACTAAATCCGTTTAATAAAAACGGTTAGTGAAAGCTTGGCGGTAAATTCAAGTACCGATATAAACGCAATACAATACGGTTAATAATATACATATAACGGGTGATTTTTTTGAGGTTAGGATTTTCATGCAGTAGTATTTGACAGATCACGTGGGATGTCAGACATGGTGTCAAAGAGAAAGATGCTCAGTATGCTTTGACATTTCATCATGAATAGACTTACTAACGAGCAACGCTTGCAAATCATTGAATTTTATTACCAAAATCAGTGTTCGGTTCGAAATGTGTTTCGCGTCCGTGTCCGATGAGCGATGAGGCTCATTTCTGGTTGAATGGCTACGTAAATAAGCAAAATTGCCGCATTTGGGGTGAAGAGCAACCAGAAGCCGTTCAAGAACTGCCCATGCATCCCGAAAAATGCACTGTTTGGTGTGGTTTGTACGCTGGTGGAATCATTGGACCGTATTTTTTCAAAGATGCTGTTGGACGCAACGTTACGGTGAATGGCGATCGCTATCGTTCGATGCTAACAAACTTTTTGTTGCCAAAAATGGAAGAACTGAACTTGGTTGACATGTGGTTTCAACAAGATGGCGCTACATGCCACACAGCTCGCGATTCTATGGCCATTTTGAGGGAAAACTTCGGACAACAATTCATCTCAAGAAATGGACCCGTAAGTTGGCCACCAAGATCATGCGATTTAACGCCTTTAGACTATTTTTTGTGGGGCTACGTCAAGTCTAAAGTCTACAGAAATAAGCCAGCAACTATTCCAGCTTTGGAAGACAACATTTCCGAAGAAATTCGGGCTATTCCGGCCGAAATGCTCGAAAAAGTTGCCCAAAATTGGACTTTCCGAATGGACCACCTAAGACGCAGCCGCGGTCAACATTTAAATGAAATTATCTTCAAAAAGTAAATGTCATGAACCAATCTAACGTTTCAAATAAAGAACCGATGAGATTTTGCAAATTTTATGCGTTTTTTTTTTTAAAAAAGTTATCAAGCTCTTAAAAAATCACCCGTTATATATGTATCCCCAATATACATATTTATATATATAACCAATTACATTATTATTCTTTGCCTTTAAAACTTACATTCATGTATACAAATACACACATTTCAGATTATTAAGCCGTGAGAGGGATAATTGCAAATTATACGGACAATACCGCTTCTGCTTATTAAGCTGTGAGAGGGATTGCTTCCAAAAAAGTTAGCAAAGGCATAAAGAAGAATAAAGCATAAAGAGAGCAAATACAATCATACATACATATATACATATCCGCAAACGCAATAGATAGCAAAAAGCAAATCTATATACATATATTAAACATATATTATTTGACATTCTCACTTTTGCATATTCTTTAATCGCGAATACATAAACGCGAATACGTTAACGCGAATTATATTTATATATTGCCGTATATCTTTCAATGCCTGTATACCTATAGACATAGGATACAATTATACAATTCGGAGAAGAAATAAGAACAATATTTGGGAAACAAATTAAATAGTTCGCATACTACATACCTTTGTACATACATACATACATACATACATATATTGAAAGTCCAATTTGGCGATTTCCGAGCATTTTCTTGTTCCTTGTTAAACAAGAACAATCATAATAGCATATTTCATTTAACGCATATTATATGCACATAGCATCCACACGTATGTACAAAGGGTAGTGACCTAGTTTTCAATGCGCGCTGATACAAGGGCGTACGGATAAAACCGTAAACAAAAAAAAAAAAATTAAAAAAAAGAAGTAAATACAAACGCGAGCAATAGAAGCGATAAACGCATTCTAAAATTCTTTTTCGGAAATAACAGCTTTTATTTATTGAAAAGAGCTTTCGGTTACACATATACTATATTTTACTAATTCAATTGTTCGGAAACAACAATTCGTATTTATTGAAAAGAGTTTTCGGTAATATCTCTATTATAATAAAATATATATACTTATATATTGAAAGGATAACTCTGAATCGGTACTAGAAATAAAAAATAAATCTATTGACAATTTTTGGACACGCCTCCAAGCTGCATACGACGCAATAGTAGAAACTGATGATTCAGATCTACCTGAAAATTTCAAATCTTCGGCTTACGCCAAATACGAAAATTGCTTAGACCGCTATGAAGACACAAAAGCAATGATATCAGATCAATTAAAACTTATTAAGTCAATTTCACCTACTCCCCACAGTAGAGTAGAGTTACCACAATTACAAGCCCAAGAGGCAAGTTCAGGCATTCATCTCAAAGTGCCAGCGTGTGATACGGAAATATTTCATGGAGGTTATGAACAATGGCCGTCCTTCCGGGTTTACAGCCGTGTACATAAACCATCCAAAATTATCGCAAGCGCAAAAACTGTATCACCTCCGATACAAAACTAAAGGTCAAGCAGGTGTAATTTTAATTTAGCTTGGGAAGCTTTAAGACAAAGATACGAAAATGAGAGAATATTAGTTGACAAGCAAGTAACGATACTTATGAACTTGCCTAAAATTCAAACCAGTGAAGAATTCATGAAACTAGAATCCACTGTTTCAAACTGTTTGTCGGTTCTATCGACACAAAATATTCCCACTCACAATTGGGATCCTATTCTGGTAAACATATGTACTGCCGCATTACCAGAAAAATCATTACTTTTGTGGGAGCAATCGCTCTCATCAAGAAGAAAATGCCCAACGTGGCAGCAGATGAAAGATTTCTTAACTACCCAATACGAAATTGCGGAAAGGGTAGACAAAAAAGTAGTCAGAACTAAAAACGTTCAACAAGACTTAAATCGAAGCTTCAATAAACCCCAAGCCTTAAGCAACAATCATTTAAACAGAAGCTTTTTCAAAGCACAATCGTTCACATCTGAACAAAATAAATTCACGTCATGCGAACTATGTTCTGGAGGGCATAAGTTAAAAGCTTGCGAGAAATTTAAAAAATTGAATGTCAATGAAAGGAACAACTTTGTCAGGTCAAAAAGACTCTGCACAAACTGCTTGTCCCACTCACACTTTCTTAATACTTGCGAAAGCAAATTTAATTGCGCATATTGCCACAAAAGGCATCACTCTATGTTACATCTCAATAACTTTCCCAACACATCTCAAAGTAGCGCTTTTTCAAAAAAAGCCACGGGTTTAGTTGCAACAGCAACTCCCGAAAGAGAAACTCAAGAAAATTGCCAAGAGACACCATGCTGCTCAAAGGCATTAAAAACTCAAACGCTACACAGCAAAAATCATAGTAAAGTACTACTACCTACAGCAGTTGTCTCCATCGAACATCGAGGAGAACTGTTCAAACTAAGAGCCCTTATAGACCAAGGATCGCAACGATCATTCATAGCGTCTAGGGCACAAAAAAGGCTAAAACTGCCAACAAAACATGCCAACTATGAAATTACGGGAATGGGCGGACGAGTAGTACAAAACTCAAGTAAAATCTGCCCCATTACCCTAATTTCACCCCAAGCGGATAAGCGCATTCAAGCAAATGCTATTGTCTTACCGCAATTAACAAACATGCTTCCAAGCTATCAAATAAATAGCAAGTATTGGGATAAAATTTTACACCTGACACTGGCAGATCCCAACTCCAACACGCCAGCTCTGATAGACATCCTAATAGGCAGCAACCTTATACCGCAAATCATATTAGAAGGTGTTGAAAAAATTTCGAAAACACTACTGGCGCAAAATACCATTTTCGGATGGGTCCTAAGTGGACTAGTTGCGGAACCAGTCACAGCCATGACAACTCAAGTTGAGGAAATCTCAAACGAGTACCTCAATTCACAATTGAGAAAATTTTGGGAGTTAGAAGAACTCCCCCCATTCCAATTACAGCACCTGAATATCAGTATTGTGAAGACTTTTACAAAGCCACAACTACTAGATCAAATAATGGTCGGGATGTCGTACGACTACCAATAAAACAACAATTTCCAGACACACTCGCCTTAGGTCACCCTCGCACCTCTGCAATACAGCAGTTTCTAAGTATGGAGAAAAACCTACTTAGAAAAGGTGAGCTTAAACAAGTTTATGATGGTGTCGTGGAAGAATACCTTCATTTAGATCACATGGAAGAAGTAAGCCCAAGTGAAAAAATCATAAGAGGCAAATATTACTCTTTCTACTTGCCACATCATGCAGTAGTAAAGCCTGAGAAGAAAACAACAGAAGTTCGAGTTGTCTTCAATGCATCACGAGCCACGAGCTCGGGTAATTCCCTAAATGATATTCTATTTACGGGACCCACATTCCAACCAGATTTAATGCTCCTCATATTGAACTGGCGTATATACAAATACGTATTAAATGGGGATGTCGAAAAGATGTATCGACAAATACTGGTTCATAAAGATGATCAAGATTTTCAGCGGATTATTTTCCGAAAATCTGCCAATAGTCCACTACGCGACTTTAAATTGAAAACAGTTACCTTTGGCGTAAACTGTGCCCATATCTAGCCATTCGTACACTACACGAACTGGCAGAAGACACAAAGCCAGAATTTCCACTGGCAACTCAAGTCTTAAAAACGCAAACGTATGTAAACGATATCCTGTCTGGAAGCCACCGTCTTCCACAAGCATACGAGACCTTATCACAGGTAATAAATGCCCTCAATACCGCAGGGTTTCCTTTAAAAAAGATTACAGCCAATCACCCAAATATTTTAAAAAATATTCCTAAAGACCATTTGTTGGATACTAATTTCCTTATATTTGAAAAGGAAAGTACAATAAAAACACTAGGCATACAATGGAATGAGATATCGGACCAGTTTTCATACACGACTGAGTCCATATCCGCATTATCCGCCATTACAAAACGCCAAATTCTCTCCTCGGTGGCTAAAGTTTTTGACCCCGCAAGATGGCTTTCGCCAATTATGATATAAGCGAAAATCCTGATCCAAGAATTATGGCTAGACCGAACCGACTGGGACGAACAAGTGAAACCTCTTCGCTTAGAAAAATAGTCCCAGTTCGCTAATAATTTGAACGACATCTCGAAGATACAAATTCCACGGTGGGTAAACTATTCCCCCCAATACAAAGTGGAACTACACGGCTTCTGCGACGCCTCTGAAAAGGCATATTGTGCCACTATATATGTGCGTACACAAAGCGATGTCGCAACTACAAGCCACTTATTAGCAGCAAAGGCAAAAGTTGCGCCTCTAAAAACGTTAAGTCTCCCACGACTTGAACTCTGTGGCGCTCTGCTACTAGCAAAGCTAGCTTCAATGGTGCAGACCCACTTAAATATGGCGAAATATAGATTGTATTTATTGTCCGATTCCGAGAAAGTTCTAGCCTGGTTAGAAAAACCACCACATGCGTGGAAAACTTATATTTCTAACCGAACATCTGAAATACTTGACCTAGTAGGATCAGTCACTTGGCGTCACGTAGCCAGTGCTGACAATCCTGCTGATCTAGGTACAAGAAGATGCAAACCTCTGCATCTCGCCACTTCCACCCTCTGGTGGCCCGCGATGGTTAACAGAATCTCCGATTCTTGGCCACAATCGCCCATGCGCAACATACTTGCCCCAGAAAGTCGTAAAATCGACACTTATAATGCAACACTGGATGACACTGACGTCCTTGAACGATTTTCATCGTTCCCCTGAGCCCTCCGGGTAGTTGCCTATATGCTTAAGTTTTTAGAGCGGCTTAAACTTAAAGTTAAAAGAGCAACTTATCTCCATTGCGATAAATTGACGCACCAAGACTTACAAAAAGCAAAGGTCGCTCTTATCGCATCAACCCAAACGCGCTACTTCAGCCGCGATATAGAATTGCTAAGAAAATCGAAGCCTATCGATAAAAAGAGCTCACCCTTAGTCCTAAACCCATTTCTAGATTCGAAGGGTTTACTTCGTGCCAACGGTCGGCTTGCTAATTCAAGCCTAACGTACAATGAACGCCACCCTATAATCATACCAGAGAGGTGTCCGTTTGCCACGTTATTTATTAGATATATCCACACACTAATGCTCCATGCCGAACATCGCCTCATGCAACATATGGTCCGCCAAGAGCTGTACATACCCCGACTGAAGCCACAAATAAAAAAGTGCATTTTCATGTGCAAAATCAGCACTATGCATAAGCAGAAAATGCGATCGCAGATTATGGCAGCACTTCCACCTGAACGCTGCAATTTTGCTCTGCCGTTCACCACTACAGGTGTAGATTTTGCTGGGCCTTTTATGATAAAGGCATCCATGTTAAGGTCTCCTACCTTCATGAAAGGCTACGTGGCTGTTTTTGTCTGTTTCACGACAAAAGCAGTACACCTTGAGCTATGTACGAATCTGACGACGGAGGCTTTTCTTGCGGCTTTCGCTCGTTTCGTCGGACGACGAGGCTTTCCATCAAAAATCATGAGCGACAATGGTAAAACATTTATCGGAGCTCAAAGAGCTACCGAAAAACAGTTTGTGGACTTCACAAAACAAGTCTCACTGGACATTGTCCAAAAATACGCTCCCCAAGGTATCAATTTGCAGTTTATCCCCCCAAGCGCTCCACATATGGGTGGCTTATGGGATCTGCTGTAAAAAGTTTCAAATCTCATTTTAAAAAGATAGCTGGCAACCACAAATTTAATTTCGAAGAATTCACGACCCTCTTAATTAGAATTGAAGCCGTTCTAAATTCACGGCCTCTCCCTGCCCTCTTGCAAGATCCCTCAGACTTTACTGCCCTCACACCAGGGCATTTTCTTAAAAGAGCGCCCATTCTGGCCACACCTGAGCCAGGCGTGGAGTCGCTTTCCTTATTAAATCGTTGAGAAAGAATTAAAATTCTCCATCATGAATTCAGTCGCCGATGGAAAGAGGATTATTTAAAGGACCTCCACAGAAGGTACCGATGGAAAACAACAGAAAATGCGCCTAAGCTTGGAGATTGTGTCTTGATCAATGACGATTGTCTCCCCCATACCGAATGTCGGCTTGGCCGCATAGAGAAGCTCTATTACGGCTCCGATGGTCATATTCGCGTAGTCGATCTCGGTACACAAACGGGAACGCTAACCAGGCCGCTCGTTAAACTATGCTTTTTGCCAACCGCTGATAAAACCGAAAAGTAAGCCGAAAACAACGTAACCGTAATTAATAAACAAAGAAACGAAAAATAAATAATGATAAAATGCTCCCATATCAATAACTAGCAAAAGCCAAGAAAAGGGAGTCGATCCACACAACTACCCACTCGTGTCACATGTCGTGGCACCAATGCCTATATGAATATATATATGTTAATTAAAATAAAATCTTTTAACAGATAACAATGGATGCCGAGATGCCAACTGCGCCCACGCCCACAATACGTTCGGCAGTTACTGTTCCGCGCTCGAGGACTACACCAGTCGCAGCGCCGCGAACCACCATAGCCCCCGCAGCTCCCCGAGCAGTTTCAACGGCTCCACAAAACGACATGCGATCAGCGGTTCCGGAACCACCTCAACTCGAGTGCGCTCTATGTCGCCGTCGTCATCGGTTGCCACGCTGTGGCATCTTCAAGGGGATGACCCCTCAGCAACGCCAGCAGGTCGCTCAGGCCATTGCCTATTTGCCTGGCGCCCACCCATCTTACGCAAGAGTGCCAATTATGCATGCGTCACCACCATACTCTACTACACCGCACCGGCGTACTCGATGGCGGGCGTCATGATGCTCCTCGCAGCCATAATGCCATCAGGAGACCCAAGCGATCGCAACCACGCAGGCCGGCATACCCTACGGAGGACTCATGTTCCCGGCGTCACCGAAATCCTCCACCGAACTGGAGGCGCCAGCCAAGGCCGCAATCGCGCCGTTCCACAGGCCTCAGCAACGTGGTAGCCACGTTACAACGGCTTCAGAGGCTACTAGGCTAGACACTCGCCTAGAGGGGCCAGGATGTACAAATGAACATCCTCCCCCGACCTCAACACACACACCACATTACCACACCACATCGATTCAAACTTACATCACTAACCCACAACCTTCACCACATCACACCACAACGACTCAAACTTACATCACTAATACGCAACTTTCACCAAAGTACGCTTACAACCCACATTCTACACTACTCGTGAGAGCACTAAACACCGAATTCTACACGCATCAGCACACATGTACACCAACATCCATCACACCATCCGATTCAGCACCAACGGGAACCAAGAAGGACGGTTCAACAGATCGACTGCACACAGTTCGTTTGCGATATTAATAGCGATCGGTTCGTTACATTTTTTTGCGCATCCTCCACGCCGCCGATAGCATCAATTTTAAATTTTTTGAGAAGTTTCCGGTTTTTTCTTTCATTAAACGCTTTTGGGCAGATACCGTCCTCGAAAAAATATCATCCGTAAATTTGTGAATTTTAAATTATTTATTAAAACGCTTTTGGGTAAATACCGTCCCCAAAATCACCATAAACAGCGATGAATTGTAAATTAAATAAAAATCCTAATCGAACACGTGTGCACAAACCAATCCATTTTTTTTATTTTTCGATCAACGGGAAATTGGTGCTGACCGAAAAGGTGAGTGCTAGGCAAACACACATATAATGACCAAAATCATAAAGAAATAATTTTTCCACCAAGATTGTCGAAATCTCACACTGTGCTATGTCGAGTACTCTACTATTACATAAACAAAAAAGCTCCAAGTGCCTAAACAAACAAAGAAACAATACATATTAGCTAGATATACAAACTAAGCTGTTTCATTTTGTATAAAATTTAAAAGAAAATCTCTGGTGTTACATTCTAATGGTAAATCGAACTCTGAGGACCTGGAACTTCATTTCCGTCTTCATTTTCAATGTGAAAATTAATGAGAATGTTGCGAAGAATGCAGCACACAGTAATCCAGTCGTTGCATTGATTCTTATTGGACCTCGAGTGCATTCTGAATTTAAGTTCCTTAAGGCTACCGAATTTTTCTTTCAAAAGACCAAAGCAGTTCTCGACTCGTACTCGGTATTTTGAGAAATATTTGCTGAAACTGTGCCTTTCTTCTTCTGTGTACTTGCTGCTATTTTGACTGAATGGCGTAATTAAAAAGGGCTTCAGTGGATAGGCACTATCCCCAGCTATCCACTGCGAGGTTGACAAGAAACGCTCCGGATGTTTGAAGAGTAAACAGTTCGCACATATTTTTGCATCATGTACACTACCCGGATAACCAACTATTTACTGCCTTATGCTCAATTTATAATCAAATATAGCTTGAAGCTTGACCGCATATTGCCGTTTGCGAAAACAGTACATCGTATGCTCATTAACAAGAGCTTCAGGTAGTTAAACCTCAGAACCGTCTACATATCCAACACATCCCTGCATTTCTGTACTGGTTGAGGACACAATTTGCTGCCTTTCTCCTTCATGGGGCCAAAATAGGAATTTAGACTTCAAATCTAAAATGGCTTTAAATATCCTCCTGGTTAGATTGTAAATAGTGACCCCATCACCAACACCAAAAAGGGAAGCTACTTTACGCACAGATTGTCCTTCACCGGATGATCCTAAACGGTAAAGGACAATTTTAAGCTGCAATTCTATTGGGAGCTGCACTTCACTTGAACTTGTGTTAAAAACTTCGTCATGCTTTATAAAGTTTAAAATATAACAAAACTCCTCCGGACGGACCCTAACCATTTGATTGAACCTGTTATCATCGAATTTTCTGAGTACCGTTTGCTCTCATTCGTATGATTTTGGAATGCCAAGGTGAACACCTCTGCGATTATTTAGCACACAAAGCATGTATGAATTAAAATTTTCAATCGCTTCATCTTCCTCGTTGCCAGGAAAATAGTAAAGGTGTGTAATAAATTCTATATAAATAAAAATGATTCGTCAAAATGTATGTACGCTCATAACTTTCATACGACTGAACCAAATTTGATAAATCTTTTTTTAAAATGTTCGTTGAGGTTCAGAGATAGTTTCTGCGAAGAAACTTCGAATAATTGCCGGAAACCCCCTAAAACAGTCCTATTGATGAAATTTTAAGATGTTGTTCGTTGTGGATCAAGGAAGGTTTAGAAATAAAAATATCTTATACTTTTCATAAAAAATCAGCAAATTGGATAATTAAAAAAAGGAACTTTTTTTCCATAAACATTTTTTTTTTTTTAATTTTTGTTTGTTTTGTTTTTCAATATTTTAATTTGTAAAATATTTGATGTAATTTCGGTCGCTTGCTTTTTTATTCCAGCTATTCAAAAGAAAAATTATTGAAAATTATTCGGTGAAAACTTTACGTGTGTTTCACACAAAGAGGTCAATTGCAGATTAAAATTTGCTACGAAGCTACCAAGAGGTCGCCCTAATATCGGTCGGTGTTCGTTTTGCCATCAAAGTGTGGCAGCCAAGGCAAGGCAAGAAATTCTCCCAAGATGCGGCGACATATGTGCGGAATTATGGATCACGGTTAATCAGCAAGCGACAGCACGACTTTTCAAACAACAGTTACGATGTTTGATTGACTTTATCTTGAAGCAACGTATATGTGGTTCTGTTGGATGCTAGATGTACTCTGTTGAGCGGCAAAATAGAGATTTTCCGCACGCACACATTCTTCTTTGGATGATGGTTACACCAGATCAAATTAATGAAATCATTTCTCCGGAAATTCCTGTTCCAATCCCTTTTCGGTTTGTATGTCTGACAATAAATGCACGAAACACTGTCCATGTGCTTTTCTTTCGGAAACACAAACTGGAAATGATGGATATCAACTCTATCGGTGTCGCTCACCATACAAAAATGGCAGAACATTCAGCATTCAACTTAGAAAAGTGAATATCGAACACATGGATCGTACTATATTCACCATTATTATTTAATTCATATTCCAAACTCATATCAGTATTGCAGTTTGGTGAAATCGATAAAATACGTTTGAAAGTATGTCACCAAAGGAAGCAACATGGCGGTTATTGGTTTTAAACGATACGGTCGATACGTGAACTGCAATAAAGCTCTTTGTAGGATATTTACTTTTGTAATTCATGAAGAGTGTATTTCAACCCAGAGAATACAGTATAGCCAGTGGAAACATCGCCAGCAACAAAATTAACATTGACGAGTTTTTTCTCAACTTTCCTCAGTCATCTGTTTGTGAGAATTTTGCTCTATTCGGAAATACCTTGATATTATGTACGGAATGCATCGTCGAAGAAATAGTTACGCAGAAAGCAAGGCCAACTAGTAGATTGATATCCACGGTGTCTTATCAACTAATGGATTAGGACGAATTTATACAATCCACTCGAAAAACGACGATTGTTTCTACCTTCGGTTGCTATTGAGTAATGTACGCGGTTCAACTTTATTTGAGTAATTGCGTACTGTGAATGGTTCGATGTGTGCAAGTTTTGGAGAAGTAAGCCAGCAATTACAATTCCTGGAACACGTTAATCACTGGAATGAAAATAAGTTCGCACACTTTTCGCGATATCATTTCGAAATATCATCCTTCAAATCCGCGTCTATTATGCGATACGAACAAAAATGAAATTGCCGAAGACAGTTTACATCGTCTTCACTAAAAATTGGAAATGGTACAATTTCGGTTGATACTTCCGGTGGTTCGATATCAATTCCATCTTCCATTTATCAATTCACGAAAGATGAACTCATCACAAATGTTCGGACATTGGCCAAATTATCGTAACTACGATTCCTTAACTGCACGCGCAATTTAAGCTGCCAAAAATACCGATGTTGTTGACTTAAACTGGAAGTTTCAAGTCAAATTCCGGGAGACTTGCGCTCATACAAATCGATCGATCGTCTTGACAATGAAGACGACACCGAGAACTATCCAGTGGTATTTCTAAATTCTTTGGACAGGCTTGGTATGTCACCGCATCATTTGCCTCTCAAAGTAGGATCCGTCGTTATTATGTTTCGCAATCTTCATGCGCTGAAACTGTGTAATGTTACCCGACTGATTGTGACGCACCTATCGAGTACAAGAAGGAGAATGCTTGATTCTACGAGTTCCTATAAGATAGTCGCATAGTGTGAGGCATAAATTTGGAAATGCCACGTTTTCACACGGTGTGGCGTGCTCACGAGTTGGGAAACCATCTTTTCTGTACACCGGAACAGAAACCCAAAAATGTTGTTTATAAAGCTGCGTTATATTGACAACAACAAAAAAACACCAAAAATAGGTGGACGCGCAGGACAACGGCTGTGGGGCCAGCTAGTAAATATATAAATAGAAACATATATAGAGTAACATCAGCGGGAAGTTCGTCAATAGGTGTTGTTGTCGTATATTTCCAGTGTTACCAATCACATTGTGTCGTACCATACACGAGGTGTGTTCAAAAAGTATCGCGAATCGTAACTGACAGTTTTTTTCGATTGCAGGGGCGTGGTGCATCATGAGTACTTGCCACAGGGAAGAACGGTCATTAAGGAATATTACCAGCAAGTTATGTGCAATTTTTGAAAAAGCACAAAATTCGCAAAACTTTTTTCACACGCCTCGTAGTTTTGAAAGGGTGAGTGATTGAGCTTAATTTAACCAAAAAATTTAAATTCGGGTAAGTTGGAAAAAAACTTACAGCTGTTCAAAAATTACTGAAAATAATGAAGAAATTCGTTATATTTTGACGTTATTGTAAAAAAAATGGAAGAATGTCACGCAAGGCACCATTGAAATTTGTGAAGTTTACAGACAGACGATGCTATATTAGTTCGTGTAGCACTATGGTTTACCGGCTTCCGTTCTGGAAATTACGAAATTTCGATTTACACTGAAGGAATAATGTCTCTAGTGGAAAAATGGCAAAAAGCGCTTGACCAAAATGGTCCATATTTGTGTATTTATTTATTAGTATAAATATAAAAAAATAAGTTGAAGTATAGATTGATGATTAGAAATACGAAAAGACCTTTTCGACTACCCAATATGAAGGCTAAGGCAAGTTTTCGGCTGATTTTAATTATTTTTAACTCTGTTAATAGAAAAATACGCCCCTCAGTTTTATTAAAATGACTCTCACATTGGCCGAATAAAGGCAAAATGAAAACCGAAATTCCTTATGTTAGGTATATGAGAGATAGGGGAATACTGACCCGATTCAGCGTAATTTTTACATAGCAGTATATTATTCTAAAATAATCATTTTCATCGAATTTCAATAACATATCTTATATATTGGACGATATTTCCAGCAAAAAGTCAGCCATACGCACTGCAGCCCACATATTCGATATGTAGGAGTTTGATCCTGTTTTAGTTATGTACTGAAAAGTAAAATTCACATGGAATTTTAAATTACTCTGTACAGTAAGTAAGCGTGGTTGTTGTCCGGGTTATAATCCGATTTCATTCATTTTCGCATGTTTGATGGGGGTTCTTAAAAACTTTGCTTTAAGCGAAATTGCAGTTTTTGGAAAAGTAATGGTAAACCAAAAATCATAGGTGAAGCTAACAAAAACGTTATAAAAAACATCAGTTTATGCTCATGAAAAGGTAGATAACTATTAACATAACATTAATATTAGTTTTGATTTATATTACGATGACACGTGGGACTCCCACGAACTACTGACGAGCTGCGCATAAGAAGAAGTCAGTCAAATCCACTAGAACACCCTCACATTAAGTAAGCCAAACTTCTTAATTCCTTTATCCCGAAAGCCAAACTTGTTGCTATGTTACGAGTGATCGCATCTATGGGCATGATCACATTAAGTGCCTCGGTCGGACATGACTTAATAGTCGCGGTAACCCCTGCACAGGCTTCTCTTTGTTTTCTATTTAATTTTCTGATAGAATATTGTTTCTTTAATACCAAACCAGTACTGCATGCGTAGAAAAGGTCGTACACATACACATTACTATATTTTGCTTAAGGTCACATTCCCTTATGAGTATTTGTTTGTTTATTCGTGAACAGCATCGTATTTTTAGTAGGGCTTAAACCTAGTCCGTAATTCGCGGCCCATAGGTGTGAGGCTTTTTCCATAACCTCACTCACTTGTGGAAGTTAACATCCCTGATACCATCAACATTATGTCGTCTCCATATGTGTGTTGTTGATCTATTTGACGCTATAATCATTCTGTTCATAAGCATAGATCTTATTTATCTGCAAGCCATGTCATCAATACCGCAATATGACAGAGAATCGATAATTGTGAATATTTATATGTTGTTGAAAGCTTCCTCTAAGCCAAGAAAGGCAGCCATTATTGTTTGTGAAATAGTGTCTCTACAATTAAGTTAATCACTTAGTGCAGGCCAGTTTCACTTGATTTACCCTTTATGTAGGCGTATTGTGCATTCGATAAAATATCTCCTAACATTGCCATGTGTAGAAGTTTACGCAAGTGAGGAAAGTTCTCTGAGCGCCATTTACTTAGGAGTGGCCAGAAATGATTCTTCTAAATATGGCTCAAGCAGCTCACGACTTCCTAGACCAAGTATCCGCTGGGTAGCCAAAGAACATACATGTGAAGGCGACTTAAAGTGGGAAAGAGAAACATCCCTTACCCAGGGTTGTGAGCTGGGTTTGGGACCCGACACGTAAAGAGCTCTACCAACGAAAAGAAGAAAACATCCTCAAACCACTGAAAAAGTGCTAGGGTTTACAATTTAAGGGTATGCACTTGGAATGTCCGGTCCCTTAATTGGGAAGGGGCCGCTGCCCAGCTGGTTGGTGTCATCGTTAGAGTAAAGGCTGTCTAGGAAATACGATGGACGGGACAAGGTCTGAGGCGAGTAGGTCCTTGTGGCATTTACTATAGTGGCCATATAAAGGTGCGCAAATTCGGTTTAGAATTCATAGTGGGATAGAGACTCCGTCGTCGAGTCATGGCGTTCACTACGGTGAATGAATGTCTAGCCACAAGAAAAGGACGATGTCACCAAAGAAGGCTTCAATGATTGATTCGAGCATACCTATGAGAGTTGCTCCTGGACGGAACACACGTATCCATTTAGGCGCTCATGACAACGGACAGTACAACGCTTTTCTGCTTGACTTACACTCCTGCACTCGTCAGCGACTCGGTATGAGAGAACTGTGAGACAGAATTTCAAGCTCCTTACTTACAGCTACATACAAAGCCTTCCGTTTTCGGAAAAGGCCAAAAAACAGGTGGTACGATGAGGTGTGCAGTGTCGCGGTGGAGAGGAAATAGATTGCCTACCTCGCGGCGTTACAATCCACCATAGCACGTGCGGGATGGGATAGATCGAGAGTTGATGAGAGAAGCGAGACGCATTTTCAGACAAAAAAGAAGGGGGCTGAAATAGGTGAGTATAGAAAGGTTAAAGAGAGTGAGTGGGAGAGTCTCTAAGAGTGTACAGCTGCTGACGTACGCCGATGATATTGATATCATTGGCCTCAACAACTGGGTAGGTAATTCTGCTTTCTCCAGAATGGATAAGGAAGCGAGACAAATGGATCTGAAAGTGAACTAAGGTTAGGTTAGGTAATATGGCTGATCAAAGATCCCACGTAGACTAACAATTAGTCCTTTGTGATGCCATTGAAAAGGAACTCCCGTGTTCGGACTTACAGATTGGCGGAGCGCTTTGTAGCCAATACATAGTTACACAGACGCTCAACTTCAACACCCGCCAGTTCGGTGGGGTGTCCAAAGGTATGGGCCCCCAAGTGTCTGAGTCTTGACCTCCCAAAAGCGGGACAGTTAAGCAGGAAGTGCTGGCTTGTTTCTATCGCATCTACTTTCAAACAGCTTCTGCAGTCGGCATCCGGTAAGATACGCATTCTTACCGCATGTAAGCCAATAGGACAGTGGCCTGTTAAAAGACCCACTAACAATGAGAGGTTAGCCTTACTGGGGGCTAAGAGATCCGTTCCCATTCACCGATTCTAGGGTACCTTTCCTTGCTAACTCATCAGCTTTGCAATTGCCTGCAATTCGCTATGGTCCGGCACCCACACCACTCTAATCTTAAAAACTCTAGCTGCTAGAGATAGCGACGTTAGACATTCTTCGACTAACCCTGAACGCACTGCGAATGAGTTCAAGGCTAGTGTAGCCGCTCTACTGTCTGAGTGAATAGTCACTTCTCTGAAGGTGAATGCACTCCGTAGCAGCAAATCAGCTGCTACCTTGATGGCTGCGATCTCAGCCTGGAATACACTACAGTAGTCGAGAAGTCTCCCGACAGTAGACCCCTCCACCAACTTCCCCCCCAAGCTTTGATCCATCCGTGAAGAAGCTTGCTACCCCCCTCCTCCAACTGCTTCTTCCCACCCACATCACCCTTGTCGGTATATGGGCAGAGAAGGAGCCGCCAGAGTTCGGTATGGCGACTCCATGATCCAGATGATCCAGTATGCAGTCAAAGTTTGTAAGGATATCCGAATGACGTTCCTTTAAAAAAATCAGACTTTCTGAGTCTGATATCCACCTTCGCGGCTATGCACCTACCGGCAATGTCCACCGGCGTTATATTCAAAATTGCTTTAAGTGCCATGGTTGGGATAGATATTAATGCACCACATATGCTAATTAGCGCAACTCGTTGAATGCTTTCGAGTTTCTTGGCCAGTGTGGTCTTCCCTAAGGCCCTCCACCACATGAAGACACCATAGAACAAGATGGGCTTTACTATGGTGTCATAGAGCCAGAGGACCACTTTCGGTGAGAGGCCCTATCTTTCGCCAATAGCTTCTCTGCAGCAGTATAAGGCAATAGATGCCTTTTTTGCTCTCTCCTCGATATTCGGCTTCCATGAGAGCTTCTTATCCAGGATAAGCCCTAAATATTTCCGCCGATTGCAGGCGAATAAAACCATTTCTGTTTGGTTTGGATTAATGGCGAGTCCACTTCCGACCCCCCACTTTGTTACATTGCTGAGATGTCCCTGCGTCAACTCGTACACGGTGCTAAGGAACTTTCCTTTGACCATAAGTGCTACATCGTCTGCGTAGGCAATCACCCGACAGCCGCGATTCTCTAGTTTTTTGAGCAATTCGTCAACGACTAGGATCCATAGAAGAGGAGAGAGAACGCCACCTTGTGGTGTTCCTCTACTCACACTACGCCTCGCACGCGGGCTGCCCCATTCCGTTTCGATCACTCCGTCGCACAGAAGACTGAGAATGAGGTACTTGAGGTTCGATTCAACCCCAAGACCGTCAAGAGTAGTTACTACTGCCTCAGGCAGGATATTGTTGAAAGCTCCCTCGATATCAAGGAAGGTCCCAACAGCGAAGTCCTTGGCTTCAATGGCTTCCCCGAGCCATGACACGATAGTATGCAAGGCAGTGTCCACTGACCTGCCTTTGCGATAAGCATGTTGTGCTCTTGACAAATAGTCTCTCGGAATGCTCTTCCTTATATACCAGTCCATTAGTCTCTCCAGAGTCTTTAGCAAGAAGGAGGAGAGGCTGATTGGCCTGAAGTCCTTGGCCGTGACATGGGAGCCCCTGAAAACCTTTGGGATGAACGGAACCTTGACTCGTCTCCAGGCCCCCGGGATGTAACCTAATCTGATGCAGTTCGCATAAACGCTTAACAGCCTTTTGCAGCTGCGCTGGTATGATGCCGTCTGGTTCCGGGGACTTGAATGGTTCGAACGAGTTAATCGCCCACGTCAAGTGTCAAAAAGGCCGCACAGTCGTCATGCGGCACCCCGAGATATCCCCTCACAGAGGACATGTTGCTCGGAAAGTGAGCGTCGAGAAGCATCTGAAGTGTTTCAGAGCCCACTTCCCATTTGCGTCCTTGAGATACCCCAGGGATACTGGGGTTTTTGCTAGAATACGCCTGAATCTCGAGGACTCGTGACAGCCTGAAAGTCCTACTTTATACAAAGCCCAGTCATCAGAAAACCCACTTCTGCGGACTTTGTTAAACAGCCGTCTACAAGACGCCCTGATATCTGAGAGCTCCGTAGTACACCATAGAGGTTTCTCTTTGCCCTTCGGTGATCTCAGTGGAAAAGACCTTTCCAGCGCAGCATTGCATGGCGAGCTGAAGACTTCAACCCACTCCTTCACCGTATCGGTAGTTGCCAACGAGCCCACCCCCATGAGCGTGGGAGAGTTTGCCGAAGCCTCCTGCGGTAACCTTCCCAGCCCGTGTTCCTAGGGTTCCTAAAAGATTTCCTAGTCGGACCTTCTCCGCTTAGACTAAACTCGATGTACCTGCGATCCGAAAAGGAGTGATCGTCGAGGACCCTCCAGTCCGAGGTCAGCGGGGCAATCGCTTGTGAGATTAGGGTGAGGTCGAGGACCTCCTCCTTGCTTGCGGTCACAAAAGTAGGAGATTTTCCTCTATTACAAATGCGAAGATCTTCGCCAATAGTGAAATCAAAAAGCGACTCACCTCTACTGTTAGTATCCGAACTTCCCCAGATCTGGTGCCGCGAGTTAGCGTCGGAACCGATGATGACGCCAATGCAAATCTTAGACGCTTCGGCTAAGGTCCTCTTCAGCAGTAAGAGATGTGGCTCCACCACATCATCGTGTGGCATGTGTGCGGAGATAAGCCAGAAATCTCCGGTGTCACACTCCAATTTCGCTGTCACTATGTGAGCGCTGCTGAAAATAGGTAAAAAAAATTCCGTTAATTCATTCCTTACCGGCATATAGGCCGCCAGGAACCTATGGCTCTTTGTCCTCAATCCAGAGATCCCGTTACCAGTCAGCCACGGATCCTGGATCAGGACGACATCAGCTTCGTCTTGTTCCAGACGGAGCAATAGATTGGCGGAGGCCGCCTTCGCATGCTGGAGGTTAATCTGGAGGGATTTCATCCTTCAGACTTTCCTCCAGGAGCGCTATTTCAGCGCACAAGTCGTGATCGTCCCGAACCTCCTCAAAAAGTTGTTCGAGGCTGAAGACGGAGTCGCCAATCGACGTACCACCCTCAACACTCGCCACATCCGAGAGATTCGGGTCGACTTCCACGGTCATTTGACCGTCGGCGCCCTCTGTTGCATCGATTTCCACGGTCGTTTGACCGTCAGCACCCTTTGGTACATCCATCGCAGTCACTGCAGCTTGGGGGCCATCAGCTCTGGCATCCAATGGAAGTACTTTCAGCACTACCATCTTAAATCCATATCTAATGGCTCACTTTGTTTTGCTGACAGGACTGATGGATTCCGTGTTTAGCATTATAAGCGCTTGCCGATACGGTTCATCAGTTCTCTCCAGCCTTAGGACTCTCCAGTCCTGTGTTGGAAGTGAGGGACTGCAATATCTGAGGATTTCCTCAATCTCACTCGGAGTGGAAGGTTCGGCCGGCAGTCAAACGCGAGCCCTAGGACGAAGAGGAAGATCCTCTTTGAGCTTGTTCAGCCCCTGGTGAAAACCGGCACTCACACATTTCGTGGGTGGCCCCGGGTTTTCCTTGACCACCCTCAGGACGACCGACGAGACAGCTGCCGCTACCCTCTTCCTTTCACCATGGGAGATGGCACCGTCCTCTCTACTACGGTCGAGCACCCCCAGTCCTATGGTCCCAGAGCCTTTAGCGATTTCGCTAAAGGTTGGCGCCTTTCCCTTTCGCGGTTTCTTAACAAGCGACGTTTCTGTCGTGCTGGTTTCCAGTCCTACCCAGTCGTCCTCGCTCAGCACTTTCTTGGCTCACTCAAGTGTACCAGCGTGTTGCTCAGAAATCTGACCAACATGCTTGTCACCGTAGCGTTCCACGATTTTGGCCGCCAATCGACGGTCTGACTTTAGGTTTCTAGCTTAAGTTGCTTTGCTTTTACCTCCTGTGGATCCCTTCATAACTCTAGCGTATGAAGGATTCACCCTTCGCTACTTCTGTTGACAGCGGGTTAGCGCCGGTTACCCCCAGTCTGCTACCTGAGAAGACACCTACTGGAGTCTTTGTCAGTTTGCTGCCATTTCTCGGCGACGGTTTCGTTGCCATAGGAGCAGCATCCCCGCCTGGGTTGGATCTAGGTGCCGATTTCGACAGCTCTTCACCTCCCTTCGTCGTTCTGCCGTCATTTTTGTTGTTAATCAAATTGTCCATGCAAAAGGGTTCCCACTCAGAGCCGCTATCCGTTCCCCGGAATGGTAGTCGCCTTTTATGGTCCCAAGGTTATCTCAATGACGAGGCCAAGGCGAGGGTTGACGTACGACCTTATGAGGCAATACGTTCAGAGCCGACCAGTGCAAAGAAGGAGCCATCTCAACATACACCTACCACGCCAACTTAAAGACGACGGGGAGAGGAACATACTCTGAGGCCTGCCAGGGTTTTAACGGGACGGGGGCAGTTGCGACATTAGCCTGTCAGCCATTTCAGATGAGTGTCACCTCATCGTACTCAGGTGTCAGGATGCCGCCGCCACCACCAGCCCAGGGTTCTGCCAAATCCAATAAAAAGTCGCTCAAAAACCAGTCCAAAGCTAAAGCCGTCCAGGGAGTTGTTAGACCGTGAAGGCCGCAGGTCATGTAGCGTTACCCAGGATACAACAGCTTGGAGGCGACCTGCCTTACATCCCTAAAGTGAACTATGATAAAACGAAATATCTATTGTCATCAAACAAACAGTCGTCGCACGCGCAACTTGGCTCCCACTTCACTGTTGATAATCATAGCTTCGAAGTCGTAGATAATTTTGTCTATCGCACGTTGGTTTTGATCTCAAACAACAATTTTAGCCTTGAAGTTCAACACAGAACAACCCTTGCCATCAGGTGCTATTCGGACTAAGTACGCAATTGAAAAGTAAAGTCCTCTTTCGAGGAACAAAAACCAAACTCGATAGGTTCTAGCTAACCAACCTCAAGTTTGTAATTCTTATTCTTATATGTATATAAAAAATTAAACGCAAGTTTGTAGTTCTTATTTTTATACGTATATAAAAAATTAAACGCATTTTTTGTGTGTTTGAAAATTTGCACGGGTATTCTTTTAGTCCTGGAGAACCTAACTAACCCTCGATTTCGCAAATTATGTTAATATTTATCACTCAAAAACAGCTGAATCGATTTGGCTGAAAAAATATATTTCATACATAAGCATGTGTTCAATATTCATGTAAGAATCATTTGAACATTTTTTTCTACAGAAATACAAAATTAAATCACACAGCTACGTGCAGGTTACAGTGGTTTTTGTTTACATACACAACTGAATAAGAAAAGGTTGAAACATAATTTGTGATGAGTGCATAATGGCTGGCAAATGTTCCTGTACAATGCAAAATTTAAAAAGAACGATCAAGTCTGTATGTTCTTAAGTGTAGTATTTAGGTTTTAGCCGTCGATTTTGCAATTGCATTCGATGAATGTTGGACAAAACATTACGATATCATTAGATAAAGGCAGAGCAGAGAACACAAAGACATAGAGAAGATGCAGGTTCGTTATTGAACATTTGTAAAACTTGAACTGCGGAATTCACCTCACAACCATAGAATTCATGCCGTACAATGTTAACATTGTTTACATTTTCTCTCACATACTCAATCAGAGAATATGGAGATAAATAAATATATGTATTTACGGCATATGATGATAGCAAGTATGCCCAATGATGAAAGAATACAAATACAGCTCTCTCACATACCCAAGAATATGAAGAGAAATAAATATATTATTTATGCATGCCCATGATGATATTCCCAACCAGAGAATAATGAAGAAAAATAAATTATTTGATATTCCATAGGAAATATGTTCCCTTGTGTAGAACTCTTATTTATTATTTTTCAAATTATATTATGTTAATTTAATCTTATTTTATTATAAGTTATTGGTAATAATTTCAATATAGTGTATATTTATTTAAATAATTGATTTACCTAACACCATTATGATATTTTCATGATTCATGTTAGCTTTCAACCAGGGAATTCCTTTCATACGCAATGTACGAATGTACAGAATTTCGTTTTCCATCGGCATTTCTTGCATGCATAGTAATATTTATAGTCATTTTGGACTTGCATATTTAGTAATTATATTTGATTTTTACGTAATGTATGTAAACCCATGTACGCATTCGGAAATCCAAATCATGATATTATCACTTATTAATATATTACATCTGCGCGAACGTATTCCTTATAATACTTGTAGTAATAAACATCAAAACAACCTTTTGTTTCAATAAACAGAATGCATCAAGACAACACTGAGTTGGAACAATTGAAATGCACTAATACTACAACAAACAATCCTAAACAAACAAACATCAAAACAGCCTTATGTTTCAGTAAACGAACACAATTAAAGAAAAATCATCAAAACAACCTTATCTTGGAACAATAGAAGTTCACTATCAGTACAACAAACACTAACAACCCAAATAGCTTTTTACTAGTAAACAACAAGCATCGCAATACTTTAAGTAGCACAAAGATTTATGTAAACAAACGTAAACAAATAATATAATCCGTACTTAAACAAACTATCAACTAGTAATAAGTAAATATACTAGTTAGTATAAATAGAAGTAAGGAACATCTAATAAGTTAGTTTTAAGAGTATAAATAAAGAGTACACATTTCGGTGCAGCTCAAAATATATACCTTTGACTCATTTTTACTTCTGTAAAAATTAACTCGCGCACTGATCTGCATGTTCATACATTCATATATACTTATATGTATATACATATGTACATACATATATCTGTATACACTGCCGAACAAATAATGCACAAGCATACAAACATATGTACATATGCGTACGCAGGTGAATATGTCACCAACAATAAATTTAAACATTGTTCAAATAGTATACGCATCACAAGTCAATATGGCAACCAAATTGTCAAAGCCCAAATGTAATAAATCTTACAGCAAAAACATTTTCATTCATAATCGCAGGCACACATTCAACAAGCGGCCTCGCTTCATTCATAAAAACAGACGCCGCAACATCTCTCCGAGCATGCCTTTGCCTAAAAGCGTCTATTGACAACGATGGCAAAAGCTGAAAATCATAAATTGAACAACTTTCTAATGTTCCTCTGAATGGAACACTCGCAAAGCTCAAAAATAAGTGACAAAAGCGGCAACATAGCTCTTGCCGATTAAAAATAATTTACAATTCTGAAATATTTTTACGAGGGTCGCAAAAATCTACATCGATATGTATACAAGCTCATGTTTAAACATACATATTTACGCTGGTTTGTAGGCGAAGCTGTTAAAGCGGCAAAGGAAGCGGTGACAATCAGCGGCCGTTGAGAATGAATGCGGAAGGTGGGCCAATTCACAATAGTCATTTACAATAAACTGACCGAATCAGCTGTTCATCAATCAATTAATTCTGCAATGCGTGCTCTCGTGCCCTTCCATATTTCGGTATAGGATTTTTGTGTCATCGTGCAATCTTGCAAGAGCAAACGAATCCCCCTATTGACCCTTTGACTCTTTGATGGCGTCGGCCATCGGTGGTACGTAACAACGGAGATGCGGAAAGGTGCGTGCGGCCCTTGTTATTCCTTTATGAATGTTTATACTTATGTGGCTCGTATTTGCTTTCGTAAACATACAGACAAATGTGCCAAAGAAACATACATTTGTATGTCCTGTGTAAGCACTTGCTTGCTTATGTTAGTGTTTTTAAATAGTTTATTAAATTATAATTTAAAAAATGAAATATAGAAATAATTTTCACTTGACAGGTATAAATAAATTTATAAAAAAATACAAAAATAAAAATGTATAAAAAAGGTTTTATTTGATTTTTCCCGATTTTGTAAAAAATTAAAATTTTTACCATTTTTCATATGATACAAATTAATCACTTTGTATTTTTTCTTCAAAGCATGTCTCTTTATTCATTCTCGCGTGAAATATGTCGTTTTACATATATTTCTGCCAGAGAATATGCTGATTTCTGCTAAATAGCAGCGAAAATGATGAATTCCTTACTACAATTCTATCAGCTCTGTTAGCCGTCAAATCGAACATCATACAGAATTTAATTTGCACCTTTTCTATGCTTTAAGTTCTCTAGTTAATGCAGAGAACATAAAGACTAGAGAAGGTGCAAATTAAATTTTTTATGAGGAATCGAACATCTGCATTAACTAGAGAACTTAAAGCATGGAGAAAGTGCAAATTGAATTCTGTATGATGTTCGATTTAAGGGCTAAAGAGCTGATAGAATTGTAGTAAGGAATTCACCATTTTCGCTGCTATTTAGCAGAAGTAAGCACGTTCTCTGGCAGAAATATATGTAAAACGACTGAATTTATGCGAGACTAAATAAATAGAAATGCTTTGAAGAAAAATATACAAATCACACAGAGAATGAAAAAAAGCATAGAATGTAAAAAAGGATAGAATGTATAAAGCATTCTCTGAGCCACATATGCGTGATTATTTTGTATAAAATAAACCATTTTTCCCGAAAATGGTAACAATTTTAGTTTTTTTTTTATAAAACCGGGAAAAGTTAAGTAAAAATAATTTTAAATTTATTTTAACAAAATAAAAAATGTTCCCAAAAATAATCAAACTTTAACTGTTAATATCTTTTAAACGGTTGGATTTACGAAAAACTCAAAGAAGACCTTTGTTTAGGGCATTCAATTTCCTACAAAATCTAAGGAATAAGGTATTTTTTCAAGAATTTGGAAGCCAGATATAAATTTTTCTATCTAATAATAAGAAAAAATAGAAAACTGTATGTTGGAGGACCTTCCCGTTACAATTAAAAACTCATATTTGGAGAGGCTTTCTTAGAGATGTCTAGGAACTTATTTTTTCGAGTCTCAATCGAAAAAAAAATAAAAAATTTTGAATCAGCCTAATGTATGTATATTATTTCTTTGGTGTATTTGTCTGTATGTTTACGAAAGCAAATGCGAGCCAAATACATACATATGTACATACATTCATAATAACAAGTGCCGCACGCATCTTTTCGCATCTCCGTTGTCACGGTCAACCAATGGCCGAAACTGACATTTTGTCAAAGAGTCAATCTGTCGAAGCACTGACGCGTCGACAAAGCGTCACAACATTGTATTATTGGTAGAAAATCGGAGCTGTGCCAAAAAACACAAACGAAGGAACGCCGATTGTCACCGCTTCCCTTGCTGCTGTAACAGCTTCGCCTACAAACTGTATGCCTTTCTATGAGCTTGCATACGCTGATTTTTACGAGCCACGGAAAAATATTTTCGAATTGACAAATATTGTAAATCGACAACAGCTATGTTGCCACTTTTGCACTTCTTTCTTAGAACAAACGCCAGAAGTTGTTCAATTTATGATTTGTAGCTTTTGACATCGTTGCGAAAAGACACTTGTTGGCAATGGCATGCTCGGGGAGATGTTGTGACGTCTGTTTTTATAAAGCGAGGTCGCTTGTGGCATATGTGCCCGCGCTTATGAATGAAATCGTTTTTGTTGTAAAATTTACTACATCTGGGCTTCGCCAATTTGGCTATTTATACAATTGTTGTTTTTGTAGAACAATGCTTCAATTTTTTGTTGGCGACATATTCATATGTATGTATGTTTGTATGATTGTGCATTATTTGTTCGGAAGTGTATACAAATATATGTACATATAAGTATATATGAATGTATTAACATGCAGATGAATGCGCGCTCATGTAATATATGATAAGTAATAACATCATGATGAATGGAGGATGGAGTCATGTGTAGAAGTTCACGCAAGTGAGGAAAGTTCTCTGATCACCATTCACTTGGGAGTGGCCAGAAACGATTCTTTTACATATGACTCAAGCAGCTCACCACTTCCGGACTTTGACTAAGTATGCACTGGGTAGCCTAAGAACATCCGTTTGAAAGGGAGGTAAGGTGGGAAGGCGAAACATCACCTGCATAGGGTTGTGCGCTGGGTTTGGGACCTGCCACATAAAAAGCACCCCCGATTAGAAAGCAACAACAGCCTTAGATGAGAGACCCCCCTTTTTATGACGACCATGGCAAACGAAATAAGAACTACGAATTGAGGGCATGCACCTGGACTGTCCGGTCCCTTAATTGGGAAGGTACCGCTGCCGGCTAGTTAATTCCCTCGTGAAATTAAAGGCTGATATCACCGCCGTCCAAGAAATGCGATGGACGGGCATCCTTGTGGCATTTACTACAGTGGCCATATAAAGGAGCGTAAGTTTGGTGTGGGACTCGTGGTGGGAGAGAGACTCCGTCGCCGAGTACTATCATTCACTGCGGTGAATGAACGTCTAGCCACAATCCGCATCAAAACGATGTTCTTCAACATATCGCTGATTTGCGCCCACGCCCCGAGGGAAGAGAAGGACGGTGTGACCAAAGATGCCTTTTATGAGTGCTTAGAGCGCACTTACGAGAGCTGCTCTCGCCACCATGTAAAAATCGTGCTTGGCGATTTTAACGCCAGGGTGGGCAAAGAAGGTATCTTTGGCACTACGGTCGGTAAATTCCGCCTCCAGGAGGAAACATCCCCAAATGGGTTAAGGCTGATCGGCTTCACCGAGGCTCGAAATATTGTGATCTGTAGTACTAGATTCAAGTATAAGAAGATTCATCAAGCTACCTGGCTGTATCCGGACCAAAAAACTACCAACCAGATCGATCATGTTATGTTATGTTAGTCGCCTCTGTGCAGAAAAAACGCACGTCAACAAAAACAAGGAAGATTCGACGTCGAGAAGCTGCAATCACAACAGACAGCCGAACGATTTTCTACTCGGCTTGCACTCCTGCTCTCTGAGAGCACTCGTCAACAACTAGGTATAAGGGAACTGTGGGACGGCATTTCAAACTCCTTACGTACAGCTGCAACCGGAACCATTGGTTTTCGGAAAGTGCAAAAGAACAGCTGATGTGACGAGGAGTGCCGTGTCTCAGCGGAGAAAAAACAGGCTGCTACCTCCCAACGTTAAGAGCGACCACAACACGTGCGGGATGGGATAGATACCGACGGTTGAGGCCGAAATTAGTGAATACGAAGAGCTTGATAAGCTGGCCGAAAAAGGTAATGCACGAAAATTCTACGAAAAGGTGCGGCGACTTACAGAAGCTTTCAAGACCGGAGCATACTCTTGTAGAACCCCAAAGGTGATCTAGTCACCGATGCCCAGAACATACTTAAATTATGGAAGGAACACTTCTCCAGCCCGCAGAATGGCAGTGAACGCACAACATCAGGAAAAGGCGAACCCGATTCCCCAATCGATGGCGATGGACCATGAAGAAGTTCGAATAGCCATTACCCACCTGAAATACACAAAAAATATTTGTGTGGACTATCCGAACGTGTCCTTTGGCGTAGGTGAATGAATGTGAGTGATAGCACTCGGCGAAATCAACGTCAAGAAGTGTGGCCGCAAGCCGATTTTCACCTTGCGCTGCGGCGCGCAGCATTTTCGCTCGTATCTCGGGAGCGGTTCGTCCTATGGCCATGATCACGTATACCATTTCGGTAGGAAATTACGTGACAAATAACTTTTGTTTTATACATTTTGCCATGAGATGCGTATTTCAGGCGTTAGGTAGACAATTTCACGATTTTAGGCGAATTTCCGAAATTTCAAGGCCGGAGTTGGGGTTGAAGATGCAATCCGATCTCAAAACAAAAAGTTGCATTGGAATCAGGAAGTACTAAGGCAACTTTTCTGCACTATTAGAAATCCCGATTCGAAAAAAGTCCGGAATCGACCCACTCTAATGCCCAATTCATAAAAAGGGGGACCCCATAATCTACGCCAAATACCGTAGGATAAGCCTCCTCAACATCGCGTATAAGGTTCTATCGAGCGTATTGTGTGAAAGATTAAAGCCCATCATCAACAAACTGATTGGACCTTATCAGTGTGGCTTTAGACCTGGCAAATCAACAACCGACCAGATAATCACCATGCGCCAAATCTTGGAAAAGACACTTGAAAGGAGAATCGACACACACCACCTCTTCGTTGATTTTAAAGCTGTTTTCGACAGCAAGAAAAGGAGCTGCCTGACGTTGAGCAACACCAGAAGCTCCGTCAGAATCAGGAAGGACCTCTGCGAGCCGTTCGATACCAAAGGAGGTTTCAGACAAGGCGACTCCCTATCGTGCGACTTCTTCAACCTGCTTCTGGAGAAAATAGTTTGAACTGCAGAACTAAATAGGGAAGGTACCATCTTCTATAGAAGTGTACAGCTGCTTGCGTATGCCGATGATATTGATACTCTCAGCACTCACTTCACTGTTGACAGTCATACCTTTGAAGTTTTAGATAATTCCGTCTATCGTGGAACCTGCGTTAATACCACTAACAATGTCAGCCTAGAAATCCAACGCGGGTTAACTCTTGCCACCAGGTGCTACTTCGGACTGACCTGCTATATGGTGCAAAGGCTTGGACGATATGAACAACGGATGAGTCGGCGTTACGAGTTTTCGAGAGAAAAGTTCTGCGAAAGATTTATGGTCTTTTGCGTGTTGCGCGTTGGCTACGGCGAATATCGCATTAGATAAAGAGCTATATGAGATATATGACGACATTGACATAGTTCAGCGAATTAAAAGACTGCGGCTATGCTGGCTAGGTCATGTTATCCGGATGGACGAAAACACTCCAGCTCTGAAAGTATTCGACGCAGTACCCGCCGGGGTAAGCAGAGAAAGAGGAAGACCAAGTGGAGAAGGACCTTGCTTCGCTTGGAATATCCAATTGGCGCCACGTAGCGAAAAGAAAAAACGACTAGCGCGCGGTTGTTAACTCGGCTATAATCGCGTAAGTGGTGTCTACGCCAATTAAGAAGAAGAAGATAACATCATGATTTGAATTTCTAAATGCACACATACGTATACATATAATCATATGAGAAAATAATAAGATTAATATGATAGACCATATATTTACATATATATTGTTATGATAAATTCAATTTTTATTACCAAGGAACACAACACAAAAATATTTATTAGTATAGTATATTATGTAAAAATCAAATTAAATTATTAAATATGCAAGTCCAAATTAACCGTAAATATTACTATGCATGCATTCATACAAAATTATACTCATACATATTACAATTATTTTTATGTACATGCCAATATGGAAATGCCGACGGCAAAACACAAAAGCATACATATTTTTATACATTGCGAAAGCAAAAATTGAAAATATCATAATGCTGTTGTTGAGAGTATCATAAGGAGCATACATATATTTATGCCTCTTCATATTTTTGAGTATGTGAGATAGCTGTATTTGTACGCATTTTTCGCTGTTGAAAGTGGAATAGCAAATAACTTATTTTTCTTCAATATTCTCTGCTTGGGCATATAAGCCATGTCATTATATGCCGAAAATACATATATTTATTTCTCTTCATATTCTCTGTTTGAGTATGTGAGAGAACTGATAAAAATGTTAACATTTCACATCGTGATTTCTGTGGTTGTGAGGTGAATTCCGTACTACAATCCTATAAAATGTTCGACATCGAACCTGCACCTTCCCTATGTTTTATGTTCTCTGGTTATGCAAGTTAAGTTCTTCTTTATTGAATTTCTAAAAAAAACTGAAACAAAGAATCTTAAAAATACACTAAGCTAGCTGTGGTCGTCAGAGTTTAACGGATGTTGAATGGTCAGCATAATTGAAGTTGATTATTGTTGTTGATATTATTATTTATTTATCAGCAATAACGTCGATCAATTTTGGGAGTTGCAGCGGATGTTTGTTTATGTTATTCAACTTTAACAACAACATTGTTGCAATGATTGTTGTTGAAATAAATATTTGTTGTATTAGCTATCCCTCCTCAAATTCCTACTTGTCCTCAAGTTGCTTTAAAAGTATGGTATGTTATTAAATTGTGGTTGGACTGATCTAGGAAAATTGTTCGTTTCACTCATGATTTCTGTCGGAACTTTTCCAATTTGTAGGATTAGGTTTTTCTCTGGCTTTATACAAAATTTTTGTATTACAACTACTGCTATAATAATGGCCGATAGAAAAATTATAGCTATTCGGTTCGAGGAGGAATCTGTATTTATTTGGTCTAATTGTTTCCTATTTTTTATGTCGAGTGCGTGTAGGGATTCCAATGATAATATTTGAAGACGCCCCAGTTCTATTGGGGTCATTTGGATGAGTGGTGGTCCGGGTTTCAAAATAGTTTTCTTTTTGTTGCTCAATTCTTTATTACTTATGGTTATGTTCTCATTCCAATAGTGTACGAGATATGTTCCTTTCATATTTATCTGTATTTGACTGCCGTTAAAGTTGTTAAGTAAGATTAAGCTGTTGTGAATTTCTTCGATTTCCGGGATATGGTCTGCATTACTAAAATCACACAGCGATTCTCATCAACTAATTTAGAAATACATTTGGATTCTCTTAAGTTAATGGTTGTATCTTTTTTATAAATTTCTATATTGTTGGATATTTTACAGTTTTTTGGTACTTTTAACATAGAATTTTCGGACAAAAATATTTCATCTGTTTCTAAGTGAACTATTAGTTTATTTCTCACCACTGGTTTTATTAATAGATTTTGATAATTGATTGCTTCTAATTCTTGTAATTCTATTTCGTTTAAAAGTAAAGTATTTATTATATTTTGTTTTGCCCATTGAGTTGCATATTTGACATTTATTATTTCTTCTTTGATTAGTCTTACTTGATTTTGGAAACTTATTGCTATTTCACTATTATCCTGGAATAGTGAATTATCAAAGGTTAGAAATAATTTTTTTTTTTTTTTTGTAAGTTAGACATTTGACTAACTAAACATTTTTGATGTCACTTTTATGAACAACTCTCACAATTTCCTTTTTATATCGTAGTGAAAATTTAGATCCTAATCTGCTATTTTGCTTAACAAATATTGTCTGCCCTGGTGTGTAAGTTTTAATTTTTTTTTGCTGTCCTTGTTATGGTTTTCTAGGTCTGTTGCCTGTTGCCTGTTTTTGTTTTAGTTTTTCTATGTTATTCTGTCTACTTCTATCGTATTCCTCAGGGTCTGTGGTTACGTTTCTGCCGAAAAATATTTCTAGGGGAGTTTTTTTGTTACGGAATGTATTGTAATTGTAGTCATAGACTGCTCTGTCCAATAATTCGTCAAATGTCCGATGTACTTGTTTTGTTTTTAGGAATCTCGTAATTTCTGAAAGGGTGGAATGAAATCTTTCAACTTGTCCATTTACAGAGCTCTTGTAGGGCGGAGCTTTAAAAACATTTATACCTAGCTGATCTTTCTTCATGAAAGTAATAGTTGCAGAATTAAGAGACTTTTCGTTATCTACTATAACGCACTTGAGTACCCCATAATAAAATAAAATGTCGTGTAAAGGTTTTTTTATATCTTCTATTGATTTAGACTGGATTATTCTTGCTTGTGCAAGTTTTGAAAATTTATCTATTGCAGTTAAGACTAATTTTTTTCATTTGAAAATATGTCTATATGAAGTGTATGTCCAGAAAACTCAGGTATTGGGGTTTCTGTAATTGCTGGATTTGGAGGATGCCTATCATATTATTCTTCCTTGTATACTTGGCATTGTTTTACCAATGTAGTTATTCTTTCTCTCATTTTCGGGAAATATTATTTTTCTGATAGTTGCAGTTTGTTTTCCTGAGGGTTTCTATGAGCCCTGTTGTGAATTTGTAAAATTATCTCATTCTGGTCTGTTTCTTTTGTTATGTCTTCTGCCTTCATTTTAGTAAATCTGATTTTAAAAGACGTAAAATGCTTTGGATACAATCTTTGAATCTGTCCCATTATGTCTTCTGTCATGTAGATTCCATTTATTACTGAATGGTTAAAGTACTTTCTCAACATTTTCAATAAATCATCATCAAAATATGTTGGTTGAAAAACAGTGTGTCTATGGAATGTAGGGAATGGAATGGTAAACTTGTAGTCAGGAGGATGTTCTTTGTAAATAAAGATTTGGTTTTTAAAAGCGTTTATCGGTACCTCAATGCTGGGAATAAGATTATGAGAAGAGCTTTGAGCACTGTGTTGGGTTTCTGTTATTGAATTAATTTCATATTGTTTTGGTACTCGAGACAATGCATCAGCTACAATATTTTCTTTTCCTGGTTTATAGAGTAATTCCTTATTGTACTCATCCAGGTATGACTTCCATCTTTTAATCGCTATTCCACCTTTCCAATTACAATCATGTGTAACTGGTTCGTGATCTGCGTAAATTTTTACTTTGGAACCACCATAAAGATAACCTTTAAAAGTCTTTACTGCCCAACATATGGCTAACATTTCTTTTTTCGCTGTTTCATAGCCTTCTTCAGTTTTTGATGGAGTTCTCGATATAAACGCGATTGGTCTGTCAGATTGAGAGAGTACTGCTCCAACTGCATGATCAGAGGCATCTGTAGTTAATGTAAATTCTTTATTGAAATCGGGGTATTGTAGTATTACGTCATCGGGTATTAATGCATTTTTTAGCTGCTCAAATGCTTTCTTGGCCACATTATCTAGATGTATTATTTTTTTAGATGAAGCACTCTTTGATATGCGTCCGTCTTCTCCCCTAAGTAGTGTCGTTAGTGGTTTAGCTATTGCAGCATAGCCCATTATAAACCTTCTATAATATTCTGATAGTCCAAGGAATGATCTCAGTTCTTTAAGAGTTTTTGGACATGGATAGTTGGCTATGGCTTCTACCTTTGCTGGATTCGTTTCTATTCCTTTGTCTGAGATAACAAATCCTAAAAATTCTATTTTATTTTTGAAAAACTCGCATTTGTCTAGTTGGCGTTTAATATTGACTTCATTTAGAGTTTTGAATATAAGGTCAAGATTTTTGAAATGAGCTTCTTCGTCTTTTCTAAAGACAATAATATAATCAATGTAAATATAACAAATATTAGCTATATGATCCCTTTGTATATCCTCAAGGGCGCGTTGGAATATTGAGGGGGCATTTTTCAACCCAAAGGGGAGCTAGTGAATTCGTACTTTCCGTTATTCACGGAGAACGTTGTTTTTTCTATATCACTGTCCACTGTCGTCTTTCAAAGCCATCGGGTACTGATAGAATTTTGAGTATACTGGTGTGTCTGCACTTGTGCGTATTTTGGTTTTAACGTTAGTGGTATAGGTCAGTTTGTCATCGGGTTTTGCAAAGAGATTGGGATATTTTTTTAGCAAACGGTTTAATTCCTTTTTTTGACAATTTGTAAGATGATCTAATATGGGTATAATTGCATTTACTAATTCAAATATTTTCTCTTTTATGGGAATACTCAAGCCGTTTCTAAGGAACAATTTACCTCTTTCGGTGTCAATAATTGCACCTAGTTCCTTCAAACTGTCATTTCCTTATATTTCGTCAAATGTTCTGAGCGTGGGTAATAAAAAGAATTTAACTATTGATTTTGGATCATTAAACAAATTAACCATTTTGTAATGGGTTATTTTTATTTTACCTCCTACGGATACTGCATTAAATGGGGTTTCATTTTGTAGTGGATTCTGTACAAGTTTTGGCTGAATATAATTTCTATTGGATCCGGTATCAATCAGTATTTTAAGCATTTGTCCGCTCGTCGCCTTACATTCGAAGTATGGAAGTGAGGAGTCAGTTATTTTTAAAAAATTAATATAAATAGAATCGGTTTGCTGTTCTTGGTCACTATTTTCAATAACTTCGGTATAGTCGCTAAGTGTTTCATCGTAATCTGTATGTTCTTCTTGTTCTGAGATAGTTTGCTGATAATCAGTCATAGTTGGTACTGGTTCTCCCGTGCCTGTTTGTTGGTAAGTATCTGTCTGAATATAAAAATTCCTTTGTCGTTTGGCTATCTCGGCAGTGGGCATCGGTGGTCTTTTACCTAAATCAAATTGTGATCAATTCATGTAGTTAATCTGCTCAGTTTGGATACTTCTGTCAATGTCCATCGGTTCTGGTCGTGGTTGTGGTTTGGCAACCATAGGACGAGATGGTTGGTATAATGGTCGTTGTATGTTATGGTTCTGTGCGAATTGGTTACCTACATTAGTAAAATATGGCCTTTGTTGTGTGTTCAAAATAATTATTCAATTGTCTGGGATTCATAGTTGGGTTTTGCGGGGTGTTAATTCTAGGTGGAAGAAGTGGTCTAGCTTGAAAATATGAAAAATGAGGTGTCGGGACCTGGCGTGGTACTAACGTTGGTCTATTGGGTTGATTTCTAAATATGTTTTGTTGTCCTCTATTTAACGCATGATTGGTACGGTATGCTTGATTTTTCAGTTTCAAACATAAATGCAATGCAGTTGGTATATCAGCAGGCTCCTTCATGCCGAGAACACTTAAAGGTCTCCACGTAATCCGCGAATAAAGGTATCAAGAGCCTTATCCCTGTACAGCTTGGTCATTAATTGTTCCGATGCTCTGCCTAATTCCATACACCCTACCTTATTAAGGATCAACGATAAATGTTTATAGACGCCCTAATGGAATTCTTCAACAGACTGGTTAGCACCTTGTGCTATGGTGGTCATTTGGTACTCTAATGTACCCAAGTCCCTTTTATCTGCATAGTGTAGCGTAAGGCATTTGGAGATGGCACTCCAATTTAAAGGTACGTTGTACGATTCTAACGCAGTGTCTGCGTTACCAGTTATTTTATTGTGAATGGTATGCAAAATATCGTATGTTCTTAAAATTCTATGTAAATTTTTCCATGAGCCAAACTCGGCTGGGTCTTCGGGAAATTCTTTTAAACTTTTTACTATGTCTGGCACTTTGTCTAGTTCTCCCAAATTACCTAGGTGCTCTTGGTCAATTCTTTGACACTCTACATTGGTAAAATCAAATGTTTGATTTTGAGTTTGTTGTAATAAAATCGGTAATTGTTCATATAACACTTGCCGAATGGCATTTGTTAAGTCGCTAGGTTGGGTCATATTTCTGTTGTTTTGAAATGTCGCTTGTCTTTGTAACTGTCTTTGTCGTTGGTGGGGATTTTCCTCAACATCAATTAATGGGGGTCTAACTAAATTGTTAGGATTAGCCATCCGTTTTATCAAAATTTAATTTTGTATTATTAACTTAATTGGAGTATTTTACTACCATAAGTTTTTCCTGATCCGCCTTAATCAATCAATATCATTATTTTAATTTATTATTATTGTTTTTGAAAACCAGAAGCTGGTTTTACCCTTTTATCCTGGACGGTCCTTTGGGTAGGAAGCGCAGAATTAGGTTAAATTATACTACTTTTGCGTACAAAACTTCGTAAGTTAATTGTTTGCAAAGGTAGGAGTAATTATTTTATTATCGCTTTACGCCTTTTTTAGAAATATATTATTTATGATTTTAATTGCTTCAAAAATGCAATTCGATATATGTATATATTTTTTTTTTAATAATTTCCACTTTGCTTAATTATAGAGTTTAAAAATTCCCAGATAATATTCACTTTATAATTTTTTCAATATCTTCCACTTTACTTAATTATATACTTTAATTTTTTACATAGAATTTCAACATTTTAAGATAATATTCACTTTAAAATTTTAATTTGTGATTTAATATAGTAATAAGATTTTAAAAATATTAAATTTTCACACTTAATTTTCACTTAAATCTAACTTACATTGCTATTTTTGGTGTGGCTGCCCTTCATGGTAGTCCGGATCTCTCCCGTTTCGTTCGTCTTATCCCTACTAGGGATCCTGCAACTTACTCTTGAATAGAAGGTGTCCTGCGGTCTTGCCTTACAAGACTTGTAATCCACCGATGTTGTCTACTTTTAAGTTTTTATCCTCGTTGGTCCCTACTCGGGCGCCAGTTCTTCTTTATTGAATTTCTAAAAGAAACTGAAACATAGAATCTTAAAAATACCCTAAGCTAGCTGTGGTTCAACGGCAGCGGCGTCGGCAGAGTTAAACGGATGTTGAAGTCGATTATTGTTGTTGATATTATTATTTATTGATCAGCAATAATGTCGATCAATTTTGGGAGTTGCAGCGGATGTTTGTTTATGTTATTCAACTTTAACAACAACATTGTTGCAAATTTAAATTTTTTGTTATGTTGAAATAAATATTTGTTGTGTCAACTTTTAAGTAATTGAACTTTAACAATTACATTGTAGCAATGAATATTGTTGAAATAAATATTTGTTGTATTAACTTGCATATTAAATTCTAGGTATGCATACAAGTATGAACAAAATGAAATCCTTAAATTTTTCTACTCGCTGCTGCGTCAGAGAACATAAAACATAGAGAAGGTGCAGGTTCGAAGAAGTGAGAAGAGTGGCAACATAGCTGTTGTCGATTTACAATATTTGTCAATTCTAAAATATTTTTCTGTGGCTCGCAAAAATCAGCGTCGATATCTATGCAAGCTCATACTAAAACATACATATATACGGTAAAAATCGGCGATCGTTTGTTAGTTTCTTTCGGCACAACTCGGTTTTTGTTTGCAAAAGCATATTTCTATAATTAAACAAAATTATTTCAACCATTGTATATTTCTTTCATGCTTGAAAAGTCACGATGAGTATACGGGTTCGAATCTCAACAGAATTTATTTTTAATATTTGCCTTTTATTCTTCCATGAGAATAAATTGTAAAATAAGAATTTTTCATTCTTTTGTCATTTTTGTTGAGCTGCCGACACTGTTGCAACATTTCTTCTAAGCAGTTTTGCCATCGTGACGAGAAGTAGTTTATGGGCAGTGACGGTTTTTTTCACAGGCGTATGAATATTTGTAAGTATCTACATATGTATGTATTATGCTTCTATAGCTTGTATGCCATAGAGTTGGTACGAATGTAGATATTCTATAGACATAATGGGAATATGCATATGTGAAGGTCATTAATTTTTTTAAAGACATGAAAGGAATGACGTGTTTATATGAGCACTTTTCAATTCATTTTTCACAATTTCGTAAAAAATTAAAATTTTTATAATTTTTCTGAAAAAAAATTGTTCATATGATACAAGATCACGCATACGTGACTCAGAGAATGCTTTTTTACATACATTCTCTGTGTGACCTTGTATATTTTTCTTCAAAGTATTTCTCTTTACTCATTCTCGCATGAATTCAGTCGTTCTCATTTCTGCTAAATAGTAGCGAAAATGGTGAATTCCGTACTACAATCTTATAAGTTCTGTTAGCCGTCCAAGCGAACATCATACAGTATTCAATTTGCAACTTCTCTATGCTTTATATTCTCAGGCTGCGTCGGGTAGCAACGTGTATAGAGCGGTATGCAGACCGATCTCATAATTGTTTTAATTTTAAAGTGAAAGGTTGTGCGCGCATCAGTCACATAAGTGGTTTTTACGATTTTTCTTAATTAATCTAAAATATCTTCTATTTAAATAAAAAAAACACTAAGAAAATTCATTGAGCATATTTTTAAATAACATAAAGTAATTTTTTTTGGTTAAAAATCACTTTTTTTTTTAATTTAAAAAAAATTGAAGAATATTATACTTTTTTTTTGGATTTTTTTAGTTTTTAGTTTCGCAAGTTTGCCTCTATAAAATGCAGGCGCTTGCCTGCTGTCAATAAACCTTATATATAGTAATTTATCCAAATTATTAAACAGTTTTGTGTAGAGCTGGAATGGAACCCAGAATTTAAACTCAAGGAGCAGATTTTTGAGTTTTGTAAAATCACACAAAGCTAAACTATCAAACGTTAAAGGACTGCACCGGATTGAATCTAAGCAGGCTATCAATAAGACATAAGATGTGAAAAGACGAAGCCTTGTAGGGAATAAGAGCAGGACTGAAGGAACAACAGGACTAGACAATTTTATTTAGATTGAAGTCACCAAAAACACAAATATGTTTTTGTTTCAACTTTTTTAAAAGCAGTACGGAAATATTATGGAATTACTTTTATTGCACAATCCATTTTATGGATATAAGCTAAACAGTCATCAAATACAAATCGTATCATATTTCCTGCACTAAACTTGTAGGCTATATTGGTGTACTCCACTGCATTTCATTCCTTGGAAGAATACTTTTTTTTTGCATAC